>OX463867.1:13520084-14017751 GCA_949825065.1 Odontocerum albicorne
TATATATATATATATATATATATATATATATATATATATATATATATATATATATATATATATATATATATATATATATATATATATATATATATATATATATATATATATATATATATTTATATATATATATATATATATATATATATATATATATATATATATATATATATATATATATATATATATATATATATATATATATATATATATATATATATATGTATATATATATATATATATATATATATATATATATATATATATATATATATATATATATATTTATATATATATATATATATATATATATATATATATATATTATATATATATATATATATATATATATATATTATATATATATATATATATATATATATATATATATATATATATATATATATATATATATATTATATATATATATATATATATATATATATATATATATATATATATATATATATATATATATATATATATATATATATATATATATATTTATATATATATATATCATCATCATCATCATCAGCCTGTATCTATCCACTGCAGGATGTAGGCCTCTCCAAGTTGTCTCCACAAAATCCTGTCCTTTGCACATTACTGCCACATAATACCTGCATGCTTACGTATTTCGTCCACCCAGCGCGCCTTAGGTCTTCTTACAGGCCTTTTTATACCTATTGGGTGCCACTGGATTACTTCATACGTCCAACGATGATCTGTTGCTCGGGTGATATGTCCAGCCCACTTCCACTTGAGTCTTTTTGCAACCTCTATAACATCTTCAACCTTTGTTTGGGCTCGTATCCACTCATTACGTTTTCGGAATCTTCTGGTATAACCTAGCATGCACCTTTCCATGCTGCGTTGTGTTGTTTGGAGCTTTTGTATCATTCGTACTGATAAAGTCCAAGTCTCGCATCCATATGTTAGTACTGGCAAGATGCACTGGTTAAATACTTTCCGTTTGAGGCAGATTGGGAGCTTGCTCTTGAAGATGTAGTTTAGTCGTTCAAAGGAACTCCAAGCTTGTTTTAATCTTCTATTTACTTCATTTAAAGTAGTCTTCAAATATATTGTATATATATATATATATATATATATATATATATATATATATATATATATATATATATATATATATATATATATATATATATATATATATATATATATATATATATATATATATATATATATATATATATATATATATATATATATATATATATATATATATATATATATATGTATATACGTTATATACTCGTATACTAACGAAAGTTTTTAAAAGTAATATCACAACTAGAAGGCCTTTTCTTACTTGGCCTTTCAATAAGCCTGCAGATTAAAAATGTTGACTTATAACAGTCCACTCCCACATGCATCAAAACTTTGATTCTTATACAGATATAATTTTACAATCTCGAAGTCATTGACTCCGGATGTGGTGTCTTCAATGCTTTCTTTTCTTCCTGAGCCATGCATATGCTTTCAGAGCTTAACGCCGCCTCCTTCGTTACGAAAGATCATTAATTAAACCTTTGAATTAATTTAAACTATTAATCAACGGTTAAATAACTTGTTATTAGTAGTACCAAGGTTTATATGTTAAGGACATGGAATGAGTTATTTTATTTTAATTTTATTATGTACACATGACAAGAATTATACATAATTTGCGAAAAAACAACTGGTCATTTAATTTGGTCACCCAATTTTAATGAATCTGGGTTTATTGCCAGTAAACTAGGCTTTTGCCTGTATCTCACTGAGGACATATACCATTAAAAAATAAATCGATACTTTCTACCGATTTTGGATTATATAATATAAAACCCTGTTGCACATTCTCATCAACCTGACAAACAGTGACACCCAATTACATATGTACACATAACGCGAAATCAAACTCCTCACACTTCATCACTCCAGACAGACCAAAAACATTCATCCCACAATATACCGCACACAATCATAAAAATAAAAACAAAACTATATAAAAACATAAATATAAAACATCACACTCGAGAGCTTACACAAACCTTTTCCACAAGTCATTCCTCTTGCAAGCCCAAGTACTCAAACTCCTGTCGCAATAACAACCACGCTCCGATCAACTGCTTAAATTGTTTTCCTCCCTTTGCCTTTACTGAATTCGGTACCACATTGTATGTCATGGGAGCTAAATAGGCATATTGCCTTTGGGCAAAATATGTTTTAACTCTAGGGATGGAGAACATTTGATCAGTTGCCATGCGTGTCATGTGTCTCTGCTGAGTCTGCATCGGTTAATTGAAATACATTTTGAATATATTTTTGTCTTTATTTTATCTTAATATTTTTACGTGTTACGGTACTGGGCCTCCTGAGCCTTGGACTTTTGTATGCTTGTATTATATGTACGCATGTACGTACTCTTTTCTAACATTTTTTTGTGTTTAAGTAACATAAATATTTATAAAATATCTGATTTTATATTTATGTGCACTTTAAGTTTGTGCCTTGACTGAGTGGCTTAAAATTTTAAAAGGGGTTAAGCAAGGATGCGTTATGCCCCTTTGGTTATTTAATTTATACATAGATTCTTGTGTGAATGCACTACAGAAGTTAATATGTGGCATACAAATGTTTGATGGGAATGTTAAATATATAATTTATATTTAATATATAATTATAAAAATATATACCATATATCCTCAGTGAGATTCATGCAAAAGCCTAGTTTACTGGGGATGCGACAAATGAAAGGCAACAAACCCAGATCCACTAAAATTGTGTCCAAATTAAATTACCTGTTGTTTTTTCGCAAATTATGTATATTTCTTGTCTTGTGTAATAATAAATAAATAAAATATGTTATTATAATATTATTAATTTATATTATTATTATATTATAAATAATTATAATATAATTAAAAAATAATATAATATTATAATATTATTAATAATACAATAAAAGAAATATAATAATAAATAAATAATTATTTAAAAATAATTAATTGAATAATTAATAAAAATGTTAATAAATCTAATATTTAAAAATGTAAATTTAATATTAGTAAGTGTATTATATTATTATTAAAATTATTATTATTTTTTATTAAAAATATATTTTTTTTATTTAATTAAGAGACATTTTCTTGAATTAAATTCCACATAACCATTTCGTAACCCTGGAAAAAAAGTCGTTAACAAATGGAAAAAAAGCAATGCATAAAATCAACTTTTCCTAGTAGCTAAGAAGTTTCACTTCTACCACGCGAGAGTCTCACGCATCTGTTTTTTTAGTAGTACGTCTTTCTGCGTTAAGTTTTCTGCGGTTTTCTTATTAAATTTGTTTTCAAAACATATACGGATAAAGTTTATTTTATTTTATGTAACATTAGATTCAGGTTTGATATACCAATAACAATTTCCTAATCTAAAGGGTTACAGGCAACACCTTCCTATCTTTACACTGAACTTGTTTTTTTTTTTTTTTTAATTTCCAATCTGGCAATAAAAATGTGTTCGAATCCTTAGCTAGAGCGCCCTTGAGTAGAGTTTGCTCTCTAAACTGCGCTACACGAATTGTCATTGTATTACTATTATTATCTAAGGTCGTAGCAATGAACTTTTCCAAAGGTTAGAGACTGCTACAACGACCTATGAAATACTCTAAATATAAACAATTTATTAACATCTTGAATATTTTGCACAAAGCATCCCACGCTGATGGATTCATAATTTCCTAGGACACTAATTCTTGAGGTCATCTATCACCTACTCAATTCCTTGAAATTAATGACAGAATAAATATAAAGAGTTAAGATATATATATATATATATATATATATATATATATATATATATATATATATATATATATATATATATATATATATATATATATATATATATATATATATATATATATATATATATATATATATATATATATATATATATATATATATATATATATATATATATATATATATATATATATATATATATATATATATATATATATATATATATATATATACATTATCAACAACACTAACTTCTACGAAAGATTCATTCAACCCATCTTGCCTTAGTTCATCTTCATTCTTAATTAACCGAACTCAATAATATATCATTCCTTAGTTTACATTGATCTTTCTTCAATGTTGATGATAGGAAGTACTAATTTCGAACCCCGGTTTGATGAAATTTTATCTCAGAAAAAGCAATTTATTTATTTTATTTATTTTGCAAATGACAAGAAATGTACATAATTTGCGAAAAAACAACGGGTTATTTAATTTGGACACAATTTTAATGGATCTGCGTTTGTTGCCTTTCATTTGTCGTGTCCCTAGTAAACTAGGCTTTTGCCTGTATCTCACTGAGGACATATTGCATGAAAAATTAATAGATATTTCTTTCCGATTTTTGATTATATAAAACCCCGTTTCACATACATCAAAAATCACTTTAATCAATGCATTATTAATTCGTTTAGTTAATATTCTTTATTACTGTAATCAATAATATTTTCTTAGTTCACATTCATCGTTCATCAATGCTTTATTCATTAATTCAGTTAATATCCTTTATCACTGCAATCAATAATATTTCCTTAGTTCACATTCATCGTTCATCAATGCTTTATTCATTAATTCAGTTAATATCCTTTATCACTGCAATCAATAATATTTCCTTAGTTCACATTCATCGTTCATCAATGCTTTGTTCATTAATTCAGTTAATATTCTTTATCACTGTAATCAATAATATTTTCTTAGTTCACATTCATCGTTCATCAATGCTTTGTTCATTAATTCAGTAAATATCCTTTATCACTGCAATCAATAATATTTCCTTAGTTCACATTCATCGTTCATCAATGCTTTATTCATTAATTCAGTTAATATCCTTTATCACTGCAATCAATAATATTTCCTTAGTTCACATTCATCGTTCATCAATGCTTTGTTCATTAATTCAGTTAATATTCTTTATCACTGTAATCAATAATATTTTCTTAGTTCACATTCATCGTTCATCAATGCTTTGTTCATTAATTCAGTAAATATCCTTTATCACTGCAATCAATAATATTTCCTTAGTTCACATTCATCGTTCATCAATGCTTTGTTCATTAATTCAGTTAATATTCTTTATCACTGTAATCAATAATGTTTTCTTAGTTCACATTCATCGTTCATCAATGCTTTATTCATTAATTCAGTTAATATTCTTTATTACTGTAATCAATAATATTTCCTTAGTTCACATTCATCGTTCATCAATGCTTTATTCATTAATTCAGTTAATATTCTTTATTACTGTAATCAATAATATTTCCTTAGTTCACATTCATCGTTCATCAATGCTTTATTCATTAATTCAGTTAATATTCTTTATTACTGTAATCAATAATATTTCCTTAGTTCACATTCATCGTTCATCAATGCTTTATTCATTAATTCAGTTAATATTCTTTATTACTGTAATCAATAATATTTCCTTAGTTCACATTCATCGTTCATCAATGCTTTATTCATTAATTCAGTTAATATCCTTTATCACTGCAATCAATAATATTTCCTTAGTTCACATTCATCGTTCATCAATGCTTTGTTCATTAATTCAGTTAATATTCTTTATCACTGTAATCAATAATATTTTCTTAGTTCACATTCATCGTTCATCAATGCTTTGTTCATTAATTCAGTAAATATCCTTTATCACTGCAATCAATAATATTTCCTTAGTTCACATTCATCGTTCATCAATGCTTTGTTCATTAATTCAGTTAATATTCTTTATCACTGTAATCAATAATATTTTCTTAGTTCACATTCATCGTTCATCAATGCTTTGTTCATTAATTCAGTAAATATCCTTTATCACTGCAATCAATAATATTTCCTTAGTTCACATTCATCGTTCATCAATGCTTTGTTCATTAATTCAGTTAATATTCTTTATCACTGTAATCAATAATATTTTCTTAGTTCACATTCATCGTTCATCAATGCTTTATTCATTAATTCAGTTAATATTCTTTATTACTGTAATCAATAATATTTCCTTAGTTCACATTCATCGTTCATCAATGCTTTATTCATTAATTCAGTTAATATTCTTTATTACTGTAATCAATAATATTTCCTTAGTTCACATTCATCGTTCATCAATGCTTTATTCATTAATTCAGTTAATATCCTTTATCACTGCAATCAATAATATTTCCTTAGTTCACATTCATCGTTCATCAATGCTTCGTTCATTAATTCAGTTAATATTCTTTATCACTGTAATCAATAATATTTTCTTAGTTCACATTCATCGTTCATCAATGCTTTGTTCATTAATTCAGTTAATATTCTTTATCACTGTAATCAATAATATTTTCTTAGTTCACATTCATCGTTCATCAATGCTTTGTTCATTAATTCAGTAAATATCCTTTATCACTGCAATCAATAATATTTCCTTAGTTCACATTCATCGTTCATCAATGCTTTGTTCATTAATTCAGTTAATATTCTTTATCACTGTAATCAATAATATTTTCTTAGTTCACATTCATCGTTCATCAATGCTTTATTCATTAATTCAGTTAATATTCTTTATTACTGTAATCAATAATATTTCCTTAGTTCACATTCATCGTTCATCAATGCTTTATTCATTAATTCAGTTAATATTCTTTATTACTGTAATCAATAATATTTCCTTAGTTCACATTCATCGTTCATCAATGCTTTATTCATTAATTCAGTTAATATTCTTTATTACTGTAATCAATAATATTTCCTTAGTTCACATTCATCGTTCATCAATGCTTTATTCATTAATTCAGTTAATATTCTTTATTACTGTAATCAATAATATTTTCTTAGTTCACATTCATCGTTCATCAATGCTTTATTCATTAATTCAGTAAATATTATTTATTACTGTAATCAATAATATTTTCTTAGTTCACATTCATCGTTCATCAATGCTTTATTCATTAATTCAGTTAATATTCTTTATCACTGCAATCAATAATA
This sequence comes from Odontocerum albicorne, assembly GCA_949825065.1. NCBI lineage: Eukaryota > Metazoa > Arthropoda > Insecta > Trichoptera > Odontoceridae > Odontocerum > Odontocerum albicorne. The sequence continues at coordinate 13,527,128 of OX463867.1, forward strand.
TTTCCTTAGTTCACATTCATCGTTCACCAATGCTTTATTAATTAATTCAGTTAATATTCTTTATTACTGTAATCAATAATATTTTCTTAGTTCACATTCATCGTTCATCAATTCTTTATTCATCAATTTAGTAAATATTATTTATTACTGTAATTAATAATATTTTCTTAGTTCACATTCATCGTTCATCTATGCTTTATTCATTAATTCAGTTAATATTCTTTATCACTGCAATCAATAATATTTCCTTAGTTCACATTCATCCTCAATCAACGCTTTATTCATAAATTTAGTTAATATTCTTTTTCACTGCCATCAATAATCATCCCTTAGTTTACATTCATCCTTAATTAATTAATTCAGTTTATATTCTCTATCCCTGCATTAAATCATTCCTTAGTTCACATTCATCCTTAATCACTTCGTTTAATGCATTATTCCTTAGTTCTTAAACATCGCATTCAATAACCCTTCTTAAGTTCACATTCATCCTGAATCACTCCATTCCAAACATTATTTTTTAGTTCACATTCATCCTCAATCACTTAATTCTAAGACCATTCTTAAGTTCACATTCATCCTTAATAACTTCATTCTAAGACCATTCATAAGTTCACATTTATCATTAAATCACTTCATTCTATTACCATTCACAAGTTCACATTCATCCTTGATCACTTCATCATATGACCATTCATAAGCTCACATTCATCCTTAATAACTTCATTCTAAGACCATTCATAATTTCATATTCATCTATAATCACTTAATTTTTCGACCACTAACATTCATACTTAATCTTTCATTCTATGATCATTCTTAACTCCAAATACATCCCTAATCACCCATTCACATTCATTATTAATTACTTCATTTTATGGTCATTCACATTCATTCATAATCATTTAACTCCTTTATCATTCTTTTGTTCACATACATCCTTAATCATTCAATTAAATTCATCATTCATTAGTTAACAATTATTATTCATCATTTAAGAGCAGTCAGCAGAGACGCGTGACACGCATGCCAACTAATGAAATGTTTATCATCCTTAGAGTTAAAACCTCTTTTACCCAAAGGCAATATGCTTATTTGGCTCCCATGACATACAATGGCGTGCCGAATTCAATAAAGGTAAAGGGAGGAAAACCATTTAGACAGTCGATCGGAGCATGGTTGTTATTGCGACAGGATTTTGAGTACTTGGGCTTTCAGGATGAATGACGTGTGGAAAATATTTGTGTGGGTTTCTTCTTGTTGTTTTAATTTTTGTTGTTTTGTATTTGTATTTCTTTACATTTTTAAAAAAATTTTATTCTTATGATTATGTGCGATATATTATGGGATGAACATTTTTACTCTTTCTGGAGTGATGATGTGTGAGGAGTTTCATTTCGCATGATGTTTCCAGTTGTAATTGAGTGTCACTGTTGGTCAGGTTGATGAGAACGTGCAACGGGGTTTAGTTTTTGTGTAATCAAAAATCGGAAAGAAGTATCGATTTATTTTTTCATGCTTAATATACTCAGTGAGATAAGGCAAAATACTAGTTTACTGGGGACACGACAAATGAAAGGCAACAACAATCCATTAAAATTGTGTGTATAAATTAAATTACCTGTCGTTTTTGTTCGTAAATTATTTATATTTCTTGTCATGTGTAATAATAAATAAATAAAAATAAATAAATTTAATTCATTTCATCATTCTTTAATTTACATTAATTCATAATCATTTAATTAATTTCATCATTCTTTAGTTCACATTCATCCTCAATCATTTCATCCAACTCATAATTCTTTAGTTCACGTTCATCCTTAATAAGTTCATTCTATAACCATTCCTTAGTTCACCTTCATCTTTAATTACTCCATTAAATTCATAATTATTTAGTTGACATTCAGCCCAAAATCACTTCATCAATACAAAATTCTTTTAAAATCCCATTCACTTGATTCAACTATACTATCCTTGGTCTTCCTCTACTACGCTTTCTTCTCATTGTTGTGTTGTTTATTTGTTTTGTTAGTCTTTCTTTACTCATTCGTTTTACACGCCCAAACCACCTCAGAGTGTTTTATTTTACCTTACTTTATAAGAGCTTTAAGTTTATATTTATTCCTAATCACTTCACTTCGTATTGTGTAATATTGTGTTCTCAGCACACGAATTTCTAAAGCATTTATTTGGATCACTTTATTACGCATTATGTAATATTGTGTTCTCAGCACACGAATTTCTAAAGCATTTATTTGGATCACTTTATTACGCATTATGTTATATTGTGTTCTCAGCACACGAATTTCTAAAGCATTTATTTGGATCACTTTATTACGCATTATGTAATATTGTGTTCTCAGCACACGAATTTCTAAAGCATTTATTTGGATCACTTTATTACGCATTATGTAATATTGTGTTCTCAGCACACGAATTTCTATAGCATTTATTTGGATCACTTTATTTCGTATTATGTAATATTGTGTTCTCAGCACACGAATTTCTAAAGCATTTATTTGGATCACTTTATTTCGTATTATGTAATATTGTGTTCTCAGCACACGAATTTCTAAAGCATTTATTTGGATCACTTTATTTCGTATTATGTAATATTGTGTTCTCAGCACACGAATTTCTAAAGCATTTATTTGGATCACTTTATTTCGTATTATGTAATATTGTGTTCTCAGCACACGAATTTCTAAAGCATTTATTTGGATCACTTCATTTCGTATTATGTAATATTGTGTTCTCAGCACACGAATTTCTAAAGCATTTATTTGGATCACTTCATTTCGTATTATGTAATATTGTGTTCTCAGCACACGAATTTCTAAAGCATTTATTTGGATCACTTCATTTCGTATTATGTATTGTAATATTGTGTTCTCAGCACACGAATTTATAAAGTATTTATTTGGCTTCTTTCGGCATTTTCCACATCCAAGTTTCATTTAAATACATTAAAGTTGACGCTAGAATACTGTCGGTTTAAAATGAGCGAGCCGTTACTCACAAACAAACTCACCAGTCATATCGCTGTACTGTATACGATGGGACACCAAAGTGAGTCGATCAAAGATTTTTTTAACGAATATATATGACCAAAGTCATAGGTATCGTTATACTCTAACATTTGAATACTAGGCGGAAAAAATGCTTGTTATTCCCCAGGAGAAGCACAGCGCGAGGTTCGAAACATCGACTTTCCGCACGAAAGTCCAGTGTGTTACTTCACGGCCATTCAAGATGTGTAACTTCTGTAAAGTTGGCTGGAAGAGATTACCGTAGGGTAATAAATTTGTTGATTGTACTTTGGTGCAATCGTGTGCAAAATAAATTTAAAAAAAATCAATTTGGTTAACATTTGAACTAGAAGCGGGACTCCACGATGGAAATGTGATAGGTCAAAAATCTTTAGAAATTTAATGGTCATCGGAAGAACATGTAATTATTTCCTGTCTTGGTGCCCCTTTGTCAGACAGTATTTAATCCATAACTCAACTAACATCAAATAAATTAGTCATGTTCATGTATAATGTCTTGATGTAGTCTCAATTATACATAATGCAAGGGAAATACCCGTTTGTAATTGTAATATTAATGATAAAATGACAATTTATATAGTGCCGTTTACAGAGCAGACTCTCCGTAAGGGCGCTCTTTCTCAAGTTCCGTACTCATTTTTTTACGTCAGATAAAGAATTAAAAAAATATTATTTAGACATTTAAATTTAAAAAATTAAATACGTGTATACACTTACGTATGGCTGTGAGACATGGATGCTCACATCAAAGAACACACAAAAGCTCCAGACCGCACAAAGGAGCATGTTGAGATGCATATACTAAAAGAGACCGTAAACGAAACTCCTGGATTCGCAACAAGACAAGACGTAATATGTTTCACGTGTGCAAGAAAATGAAGTTGTAATGAGCAGGATACATAGCCAGAATGTCAGACTCCCGATGGACATCCGAAATAATCCAATGGTACCCAAGAGGCATAAAGAGGCACAGAAGAAGACCGAAGGTACGCTGGATAGATCAAATCAGGAAACATGGCAGCATCACATGGCACCAATGAGAAAAAAACCGAACTATTTGGAGTCAGCTAGGGAAGACCTTCATCCAGCAATGGATCGCAAAAATTACAACACCAACAAACCTGTAGGGTTATACCGTTACAAAAAAGTGGAATAAACAGTGTTTGATAAAACAAATTGCAATGAACTTGCAAAATTTATCAAACCATCTTTATTTACGTTTAAGAGATAATCGAAATATTAGGTCCTTACATATGAAATTGGCGTTTTGCCGTACTGGCAACTTTGATCTCAAATATCTTCTCTTTGGTTAGGAATTCCAAATTAAAATTTATACAGCTATTTACTCAAGTATTTGTGTTTCGAAAATTATAATTCATTTGTTTTTTCCTCAATTGTTTTTTTTCTTTGCGTCACTCAGTTTACAAAATGGAAAACTTGAAATATCGCGTTATTTACGAGTACGAGTTCCACCGTGGCACCAGTGCTGCAGAAACGGCTCGAAGGATTAATGATGTGTATGGCGACGGTGCCGCAAAAGAAAACACAGTGCGTTTTTGGTTCCAACGTTTTCGTTCTGGAAATTTCGACCTGCAGAAAAAGCCCCGTGGACGGCCGGAGACCAAAGTTGATAATGAAGAATTGAAGGCTATTGTGGAAGCGGATCCATCGCAAACCACGTCCGAGTTAGCTGCAGGCTGCGGTGTTAGTGATAAAACTGTTTTAATCCACTTGAAGCAAATTGGGAAGGTGAAAAAGCTTGAAAGGTGGGTACCTCACGAATTGAGTGAAGCAAATCAACAAACGCGCGTTGACTGCTGCGTTGCATTACTCAACCGGTACAATAATGAAGGGATTTTGAATCGAATCATTACCTGTGATGAAAAGTGGATCCTGTATGATAATCGGAAGCGCTCATCGCAATGGCTGAACCCTGCCGAACCAGCCAAACCATGCCCCAAGCGAAAATTGACTCCAAAAAAGTTACTTGTGAGCGTTTGGTGGACTAGTGCTGGTGTCGTTCACTACAGCTTTCTTAAATCTGGCCAGACGATTACGGCAGATGTCTATTGTCAGCAACTGCAAACCATGATGGAAAAGCTAGCTGCTAAACCGAGGCTGGTTAATCGCTCTAGGCCACTGCTGCTTCATGATAACGCTAGACCACACACTGCACAACAGACGGCTACCAAATTAGAAGAGCTTCAATTGGAATGTCTAAGACATCCACCGTACTCTCCGGACCTTGCCCCAACAGATTACTATTTTTTTCGAAATTTGGATAACTTCTTGCAAGGGAAAAAATTCAACTCCGATGGGGCAGTCCAAACCGACTTCAAAGATTTTATTGATTCCCGTCCGAATGGTTTTTTTTAGTAAAGGGATCGATGAACTACCTATGAGATGGCAAAAGTGCATAGATAGCAATGGTACATACTTTGATTAAATAAATATATTATATTCAAAAAAATCAACTTAATGTTCCTCCCAAACAAAACGCCAATTTCATATGTAAGGACCTAATATATATTACTCGTACATCACTCAGGATATCCTTTTATCTTAATTTCCCTTTGATTCCTTTTCTGAACCTTGATCGAGTGTCAATTATTTGACTTACCTAAGAGAGAGTGAATTTTAAAAATGCAGTAGGAATATGTTCAATTCAAATAATCATTCAAACATATTTCTTATATTCCGGTGAGTCACATGTTTTTCTTTCATACACAAATATCAACTTTCTCTTTGACGAAACAGCGTGTATGTTATATTATTCATGGTGGCGTCCGTTTTTTGTATGTCTTTAAACCCATATACTTCGGAATTATTTAAATGATAGCTCATTATTTATTTATTTAACACTTTTATTGCAAATACAATCTGGTAAGCTTATGTATATTGGTAGTGTAATTAATGATTTGTCGTAAATACAAGTAACATACGAGGCGTATCCAGAAAGTAAGTGTACTGAGGCTCTCACGACCGGATGGATTTTATTTTCGACATGTTGGCTACACTTCCGTGTACCCTGACCCTTCCCCTCCGCAACGAGACCGGTTCGAGGTCAGTAGGTTGAGAAGTGTCGACGCGACAACACGTTTCGTGAAAAATGTAAATCCAATCTCCCGCCAAGTGCGAAATACGCGGCGTCATCCGTTATCTCGTTTGGAAGGGAAAACCTCCGGTTGAGGTTTATAATGAGGTGAAAACTGCATATGGTGATAAAGCTATGAATCGTACGAGTGTGTACAAGTGGTGTCGCGAGTTTAAAAACGGTCGTACGTCTGTGCATGATGATCAGAGGAGCGGAAGACCTTCAATTGTGACTGACGAAATTGTTTTGGGACTGTCAAGGCATAATTTTAATTGAATATATGCCTCAAGGGGATACCATCAACTCTGCAAGATACTGTAACCACGTAATTTTTTTGTTTAAATAAAAAAAAATTGTAACCTACAAACATTCAGTACACTTACTTTCTGGACTTACCTAGTACAATCTGGCGAGCTTATGTACATTGGTAGTGTAATTAATGATTTGTCATAAATACAAGTAAAATACATCAATTGTTTCATTTTGTCCCTTGGCCCGCTTAGAACAATCCATGATGGGACAATATATGACTGAATACGGAATGAAGTGATAAGGGATGAATGTGAACTTAAGGCTGATGTGTTAAGTAAGATGAATAAGTGATGGGCTGGACACGTGGATCAAAAGAATGAACAAATAATAGCAAAACAAATATAGGTACAGTGCAAATGTGAGTAGAAGGTGTTGTAGACGAAGGCTAAGGAAATGATTGTTGGATCAAGATTGTTACTAACACTTTTATTGTAAATACAATCTGGCGAACTTATCACCAGGCGGCAATCTCTTCCAACCAACCAGACAAAAGTAAACGCAGCAAGTTACATGGTTGCATAAATCATTCAAATGACTATCTATCCCCACGAAATCTATAAACGCATACGTGAACCCCACAAAGACGGGCAATCACCCGAACATTCTTTTTCATATAAAGTGAGATATCATCAATCAAAAGGAAAGGAAGGGATGGTGGAGAGGAAAGGAAAAGAAAAATCAGGAATGAAACACGTTATTTTACTGACTAGAAATTAAGAGTTTTTTCAGTCGTTTCTTAAAGCACGCCAAGGACGGAGCGAGTGTAACATTGGTCAGTAACTGATTCCAGAGTCTCACTGTTTCTCATTAAAAGACTGTAATAAAATCACAAATCAAAGACAACATTAAATATAAAATACATTCGGTGATCATATCGAGATTATGTGTTAAGCTGCCAATAAAGATAGACTAGCTCCATCCTTGGCATGCTTTAATAAGCGACTGAAAAAACTCTTAATTTCTAGTCAGTAATACGAGGGTTGCTTATTAAGTTTAGAGATATGGCAACACCAGTGTAGATAAGTAAATTATGGTAGTATTTTAAACAAACATACTAAGTTTCATTACAATATTCTTATTGTAATTTGTTTTATCAAACACTTTTTATTTCACTTTTCGTAACGGTATAACCCTACCGGTTTCAAGGCCTTCACCTCATCGAGGCGAACATCTGGTAAACACATATATCCCAAAAATCTCTCCGCTGCTGGCCGAGATCGTCCCATGCCTCCCTCAGCCCTCAATCCCCAACCCAAATGTCCCCAACCGTTAAAAGCGTGTACGTCGGTACCAGTTCGAACAGAATTTAGTCTTGTTTGTGCTCCCCTGAAGATGAGGTGAAGGCCTTGAAACCGGTAGGCTTATACCGTTACAAAAAGTGGAATAAACAGTGTTTGATAAAACAAATTACAATGCCTTTAAACCTCCACAACGTTAATGCCTTAACTAGAAACAATATACAATATTCTTAGTATTTACTTAGATACGAGGGCTGCTACTTAAGTTTTGAGATACGGCAACACCAGTGTAGATACGTCAAATCTGACATCAGCATCGTAAAGTTTGACGTTTTTAATGGTATACGTGTTCAGAAAGTTTTGTCATACGAGTGCTATTTGTGTTGTTTACAGTGACTTGAAAAATTCATCTCGGCCAAAAATTAAATGGTGAACATTTTCGTGCGATGAGTTTTTATGATTTCCGACGTGGACTAACTCAACAACAGTGTGCCGATCAACTCACCTCGACTTTTGGTGATGAAGCACCATCCCGGGCTGTGCCACTGTGTTTCGCTGGTTTTCCTAATTCAATCGTGGTCGTAGTTTACTCCAGGACGAATTTCGTGAAGGTCAAATTTCGCGACGCCTGAAGAAGCCGTTGATGCGTTCAAAACGCATGTTTTGAATTTTCCTCATTCGAAGTGGAAAAAGTGCTTCGAAAATTGGTTCGAACGCATGTAAAAGTGTATTGACCTTCATGGAGAGTATTTTTAAAAACAATAAAGCCATTTTCGATGATAAATATTAGTTTTTACTTGTCTGTCTCAAAACTTAAGTAGCAACCCTCGTATAACGTGTGTCATTCCAGATTTTATATTTCCTTTCCACCATCCCTTCCTTTTCCTTTGATTGATGATATCTCATTTTATATGAAAAATTATGTTCGGGTGATTGTCCGTCTTTGTGCGGTTTGTGGGCATATGCTCAAGTATGTGTTAATGAATTTCGTGGGGATCGATGGTAATTTGAATGTTTTTTGCGACTTGTATCATTTACTTTTGTCTAGTTGGTTGAAAGAGATTGCTGCCTGGCAATACACCCACCAGATTTTATTTGCAATGAAAGTGTTAAATAAATAAATTTATTTTATTTAAAGTGTCATTCACTTAATCCAACCGTATTTTCTTTAATCTTTGTCAATAACACTTTAGGAACTAGTCCTTAAGGGAAGAGATGATGATGATTTGTTGATAAATAAAACACGTTTTGGATCGCAATGCGGAAAAAGAGAGGAATTTTATTAGTAACGTAGGTATTTATATCTTTTTAGAATGTGCGCGGGAATGCGCTCGCGATATGCCTACGTCTCGTTTCTGCGAATGCAAAACGATTAATTGTTGTATGTAGGTATCATTCAAATACGGAACTGGCGAGACAAGCGTGGTGCGTTCTCTCTCTAGTATGGAATGCGGTTCGCTCGGCTATGGGTTGAATGGCCGGCGTGTGAACTTTGGACTTGTTTATTTAAATTTGTCGAGGAATGCGAAGGTCATGTCATCGGTCATTGACCGTATGTATGAACGCCCACAGTGTTCCGAGTGGGCGACCGCCACAACACCTTCTCTTCTACTCAAATTTGCACTGTATTCATTCCTTTGTTCCACGTGTCCAGCCCATCTCTTTTTCATCTTACTCAACACGTTAGACTTAAGTTCAGATTTATCCCTTATTGTTTAATTCCGTATTCTGTTTCCCTTTATATGAAAAGGAATGTTCGGGTAATTGTCCGTCTTTGTGGGGCTTATGAGCATATGTGCTCACGTACATGTTCATGGATTTCGTGGGGGTTGATAGTTAATTGAATGTTTTTGCGACCATGTAACTTGCTTCACTTACTTTTGTCTGGTTGGCTGGAAGATATTGCCGTCGGACAATAAGTCCGCCATATTGCATTTGTAAAAAATTATTACATAAATAAATATCTAAATCAAGTTCTCGGATTTATAAGACTCTCTAGGGCATTTAACACTTGCCACCCTGTGATCGATAGCGAATGGCCAGGACTTATATTTTATTTGATTATTTGACGTTTTAATACATTATAAAATTATTTTTATAGCTAATTACAAAAAATAACCTAGCAGATTTTGCATAATTTTAATTTAAAACATACATTTTTCACTGTACTCTTAGCGTCCAGCAACCGTGGCTGACGGATTTTTTTAGCACAGTAAGGCAAGTGTTAAAGTCGGTGTTGTTATGATGTATCATTAAAATTCACAGGTTCGCAGTGGATTAGAGTGCGGCTCAATCTCATAACATAGAATCGGAGAGGTATACACAATTCCCTGATAGTTGAGCGTCATTCGTTTGACTTTTTAAAATTAAATTTAAACGAATAAACACAGTTTTTATTTATTAAATGTACTATGGATTAAACAGTTTGGATGTATCCAAAATAAACTGGTTGATTGAAATTTCTGTATAGCAATCAGTTCGCTAGATGTACCATGTTTAACCATGTATACAAATTAATTAAAATAAACTAGTTGCAACCCGTGAAATATTCACGGAAGTAAAACAAATTCTACATTTATGAAAATATTTATTCATAAATGTAGAATTTGTTTATATAAACCATTTATACATCGTCCCCTTTTATACCGGTTCAAAAATTGTTAGCTAGGTATTTGAAATTCGTTCAGTATAGTTTCCATCTTTTCATTTATCACGGACCCACCGAGACTCAAATTTCGAATTATTTTCGGAGAGAATCCAAGTATTCCTCTCTCGCTCTCTTGTATTCAAAATTCAATTCTAGTATTCTTTCTTTGGCGACAGCCGTCGTATGGGTTTCGGCCTATTTATATTATGACAAATAAGAATATTGTATTTTAAGAACACATCTGTTGCCTGACTAGTCCACCTGCAGTATTAGCAGGGACGACCAAGGTCTGAGTGAATGTGATGGAATACAAGTAGCCTGAACGAGTGGACCTGTACGAGCTAAATAATTAGTTGTAAGAATTGTTATCTAGTTATAAGTAGTATGTAGGAAAATTTAATCATAAATATAAATATTATGATTTAAAAAAAATTACACGCACAAAATAAAAATTAAGGAAGTTCAAAGTGAGGTACATGGCCGCGTGGTTAAACACTGGACTACCGTGCATAAGGACGTCAGTTCGAACCCCGCGCTGATCTATACCCCTCGAATGACAGAGGCATGTTTTCCGTCTAGTATTCGGTGATACAAGAATACCTATGACTTCGGTCATATCTACATTTTTTTTAAATGTTATCAAATATAAATAAGATTAGTTCTTAATGTATATAAATTCGTATAATAGGTATAGCCTTTGGGAAATGTTTGTATTAAATATAAGTTTTTGAAATAAAAAAAAGGTTTTTTTAGTTTGTTAAATTTGTCAAAAGTGTTCATTTATAAATTAAAATTTTACTCAGTGATTTTGAATGACAGAGACACGTTTTCCGCCTAGTATTCGGTGATATAAGAATACCTATGACTTCGGTCATATCTACATTTTTTTTTAAATGTTATCAAATATAAATAAGATTAGTTCTTACTGTATATAAATTCGTATAATAGGTATAGTGTTTAAGAAATGTTTGTATTAAATATTAGTTTTTGAAATTAAAAAAAAAATTTTTTTTTAGTTTTTTAAATTTTTCACAAAGTGTTTATTTATAAATTAAAATTTTAATAAGTGACAGAGCACCCTTGAGGAGAGTCTGCTCTCTAAACGGCACTATATAAATACTCCTTTTATTATTATTATTTTAAATTACAATCATACTCGATTACGAGAGAATAACTTATTGTTGACATTTATTTATTTATACATGACAAGAAAATTTATGAATACATAATAAATGAGGAAACCACAGACAATTGAAAGTGGGCGTAATGTTTTTTTTTTGTATTTAAGAAAGTAATTTATGGTACAAACATTTGCCAAATGCTATACTGCCCTGAAAAGCAAAAACGCAGCTAATGGGAAAAAATCAGAAATTTAACTAAGTATGAGGCAATATCCCATATCAAATTCTGAACCATAATCCATAAAAAAAATACTAAAAACCATTTATTTCAATACAAAAATTGACATAATGTCTTTTTTAATTTTACAAAATTATTGGTTTTTCTAAGCAAAAAAGCAGTAAAATGTGATTCATAAGCAAAAAGACAGCAAGTGCCTATGCGTTTGCTGCGTTTTTGCTTATGAATCACATTTTACTGCTTTTTTTGTTTATGAATCACGACATTTTTAAGCAGCAATGAAAAACATGAAAGTAAAGTTTTCTCAAAACTTAACTTTTGCCATTAGCTGCGTTTTTGCTTATGAGGGCAGAATACTTACCATATAAACAAATGTATTAGGTGTTAACATAAGTTGTGTCCGTTTTTTTTTCAAATTTAAAAATGAGTACCAAAAGTAAAACAAAATGGTAAATGTTATACGTCATTCGAAAGATAATTTTCTGCTCTACAAGATATTGTGTTTGCTTTTACGTTACATATATTATTTTATTTGATTACAAGCCTTCAAAATGGAATGTCAAGTAGATGAAAGTGAGCATTTTCGACACCTCCTTCTGTTCGCGTTCAATCGAGGGAATAAAGCTGCTAAAGCTGCTCGCGATATTTGCGAAGTGTACGGTGGAGATGCTTTGAATGAAAGGACAGCTCGTCGATGGTTTTTGCGTTTCACATACGGTAATTTCGACCTGAAAGACATGGAGCGTTCCGGACGTCCAGTGGACTTCGATGAGGGCTGCTTTAACTATATTATTCATGAAGATCCCCTTCAAACTACCGTAGAATTGGCTGAGCAAATGAATTGTAGTCACATGACTGTATACCGCCATCTTAAGGCGCTTGGGTTCCGAATGTTTTGAGTGAAAACATAAAAAACCTTTTTGTCGAACGTTGATTTTTGTTGTCTAATTTATTTATTATAACTATGAACTTACTTCATTTTCATACGTGCCATTTTATTTTAATTAATCTTAATATTTAATTTCTTAGAAATACTTGTAGTTAACATCTATATACTACTTATAACTAGATAACAATTCTTACAACTAATTATTTAGCAAGTACATGTTCACTCGTTAAGGCTACTTGCAGTCCTCGATGGATCTGTGGATCAGGGTTTGTTGCCTTTCATTTGTAATGTCCCCAGTAAACTAGGCTTTTGCCTGTATCTTACTGAGGACATATAACACGGAAAAAATAATTTGATATTTTTTTCTCTTAATAAAATTGATAAACAGTGAGACTCAATAATATTTATGTATATATCATGCGAATCAAACCCCGCATACTTCATCATTCAAGACACCTAAAATTCCACCTCATAATGTGCTGAACATAATCATTAAAAACACACCATACTCAAGAGTATATTAATAGTTTTTTTTTATTATATTGTAATTCAAAAATAACTCAAGCACATATAAATAAATACATAACACTGCACACTTGTTCACTAATCCATTATCTGGTCATATCATTGAGAGGAAGGGATGATGCAGACTTAACCTAGACACATGACACTCATGGCAACTGATCAAATGTTCACCATCCCTAGAGTTAAAACATATTTTGCCCAAAGTAATTATGCCTATTTGGCTCACTTGACGTACAATGAGGTGCCGAATTCAATAAAGGCAAAAGGAGGAAAATAATTTAGGCAATCGATCGGAGCGTGGTTGTTATTGCGACAGGAGTTTGAATACTTGGGCTTGCAAGAGGAATGACTTGTAGCAAATGTTTGTGTGAACTCTTGAGTGTGGTGTTTTTTTTTCATGATAATGTGCGGTATATTGTGGGATGAACGTTTTGGTCTGTCTGGAGTGATGAAGTGTGAGGAGTTTGATTCGCGTGATGTATACATATGTAATTGAGTGCCACTGTTTATAAGGTTAATGAGAATGTGCAACGGGGCTTTATATAATCAAAAATTGGAAAGAAGTATCCATTTATTTTTTCACGCTATATGTCCTCAGTGAGATACAGGCAAAATCCTAGTTTACTGGTTACACGACAAATAAAAGGCAACAAACTCAGATCCATTAAAATTGTGTTGCCAAATTAAATAACTTGTTGTGTTGTTTATAGTTAAGGCATTAACGTTGTGGAGGTTTAAAGATATTGTAATTTATTTTTATCAAACACTGTTTATTCCACTTTTTTGTGACGGTATAACCCTACCGGTTTCAAGGCTTTCCCCTCATCTTCAGGGGAGCGCAAACAAGACTAAATGCTGTTCGAACTGGTACCGATATACACGCTTCAACGGTTGGGGGCTGAGGGGTGAGGGAGGCATGGGACAATTTCGGCGAAGAGCGGATGAAAGAAGTATTGATTTATTTTTTCATGCTATATGTCCTCAGTGATATACAGGCAAAAGCCTAGTTTACTGGGGACACGACAAATGAAAGGCAACAAACCCAGATCCATTAAAATTGTGTGTCCAAATTAAATTACCTGTTGTTTTTTCGTAAATTGTGTATTTATATATTTCTTGTCATATGTAAATAATATAAAAAATTCTTATCATGAATATCACTTTTCTCGGATATGAATGGGTTAAACGGTTATGCATTATACAAATATGTAGTTATACGACTGGCACCAAACCGGAAGCGTGGTATATAAACTGCAGAGGTGTTAAACTTGTTATGTGATTTACGTATACTATGCTAATGGGCTACAAACTGGGGCTTCAACTTCTTAAAAAAGGAAATCATGTCTAAATTCAATATTTTTTTATGTAATCTTAAAGCGCCCTTGAGGAGAAATGCGAACATACATATATTTTAACCGTGTTTCTTGCGGGATAGACTAGATCTTCACAGCTTTTCAACTTGGCCTTGTGGGTAAGACACCCGTTTTATTGAATTGATTCTCGATGGACCCACGTGGCCTAGTTAGTTGGTAAGGTGCCTGTCTCGCAACACGGAGGCTGCAGGTTCATATCCCACTGGAAAGCAGATAAAAAAAAAAAGGATTCCAGTCTGGGTTTCACTAAAGACCTCTTTACCATCTTTATTTATTTATTTATTTATTTAACACTTTTATTGTAATAAAATCTGGCGGGCTTATTGCCAGGCGGCAATCTCTTCATCTTTCTGGTTGGTTGGAAGATATTACCACATGGCAATAAGCCCGTCAGGTTGTACTGTATACAACGAAAATGTGATACTATACTCGTACAATACAACCCAATTTATTTAAAAAAAGGGCTAAGGAAAATTTGTGGAGTGTCAATGTTTGAAAGAAGGTGGAATGAAGACATCAGAAATTATTGCATTAATAAAATGGATGTTATAAATAAAATGATGAAAAAAGTTTTAAGATTGTTTGGACTACTCCACAAGAGGCACAGCGTGATGATACGTATGTAAAGGGTATTTTAAATTGAACGGTTTTTTTAATTCTTGGATAAAACACAGATGGCGTCGCGAACTTGCCTGGATCTTGTGACATTTGAAAAGTGTAATGTATGACATTTATAAAAATGGAGTCGTATACAATACAACAACGCGTTAAAATTGTTGAATTATTTTATGTATCGTAATCTCCGGAAACGGTGATGTTAATTGCCACCAAGATCATGTGATCTGACACCGTTGGACTATTTTCTTTTGGGTTACGTGAAAAGCCAAGTCTATAAGAATGACCCCTAGATCAATTCCTGAGCTGAAGGGCGAAATCATTCGCGTTATTGGTGAGTTAGAACCGCAATTATGCCAAAATGTCATCGAAAATTTTGACAAAAGAGCGGACATCTGTGGAGCTGCAAGAGGTGGACATTTGGAGAATATTGTTTTTTGTGTTTAAATGTCATACATTATACTTCAATAACCAATAAAAAGTTTTTGGAAATCAAAGCAAATTGTGTTTTTTATACAAGAATTAAAAAATCCGCTCAGTTTTAAAGACTCTTTATATTATGCGTCACGGGCGAATTTAAAGAAACATTGAAAAAAGGGCAGTAAAAGGGAACAAGGCAAATGGAGCACTCAATGTTATATATATATTATATTACAACAACTGCGCTATTAACAGTGGCAAAAATGACAGTATAAAATATAGTGTGTTGTAGCCCACCTTGATCTATGGAAGTGAAACTTGGATTAGGGAAAAGAAGGATAAAAGTAATACTGTGGAGATGCGTGCATTAAGAAAACACGTGAAATGTCAATGTATGAAAGAAAGCGGAATGAAAACATCAGAAAATAATGCATGTACGTTTTAAGTAAGGTGAAATAATGAGCTGTAAGATGGTTTGCACATGAGGAGAGAATAATTGACAAAGCGATTATACAAGTCTGATCGAGAAAAACGTGGCTGGATCAAAAGGGTCAATTAAATTAAATATATCAAATGAGAAGTGCGAATAATTATTGTGTATTAACATACCAGATGTATAATATTAATGTGGAGGTATCGTACGTTGTATGCATGGATAGAAAACTTTGGAGATCTGTTTCCTCTGCCTACCCTGCATGGGACACGGCGTGTATGAAGAAAATCAAATAGATAAACAAGTAAATATTTATATTTGATGTATAAAACAAATCCGCTTTCGGAATTAACGAATAAGTCGAATCAACATAATTTAACAATAAATCTACTGTGTTGACCGTAGATTTGAACTATTGAATTAAAACTTTCACGTTACGAGTTTTTTTTTCGAAAACGTTTACTGTAAATTTGTTAAAATTCAGAACTCATAAAGATACGTGCAAAATTATAAATTATTTCTTACAATCAATGTCAATGCGTTTTTTATAATAACAATAATGAAAAAGAATTTATTAATGCCAATTGTAAAGGGTCTTTTAAATTGAGCGTTTTTTTTTAAATTCTTTAATAAAACACAGATGGCGTCGCAAACTTGCTTGGGTCTTGTGACATTTGAGAAGTGTAATGTATGACATTTATAAAAATGGAGTCGTATACAATACAACAACGCGTTTAAATTGTTGAATTATTTTATGTATTATAATCTCCGGAAAAGGTGATGTTAATTGGCCACCAAGATCATGTGATCTGACACCGTTGGACTATTTTCTTTTGGGTTACGTGAAAAGCCAGGTCTATAAGAATGACCCCCCGATCAATTCCTGAGCTGAAGGGCGAAATTATTCGCGTTATTGGTGAGTTAGAACCGCAATTATGCCAAAATGTCATCGAAAATTTTGAAAAAAGAGCGGACATCTGTGGAGCTGCAAGAGGGAGACATTTGGCCGATATTGTTTTTTCAAGAATAAAAAAAAGACAGAATTAAAAAAACTGCTCAATTTGTTATATTTATTATTACATTTTCTTTGTATATTGTACAATCTAGTGGACTTCTTGTCATGTAGTAATCTTTGTCAACTAACTAGAAAGATTTGATTTACTAAAAGCCATATCTTTACCGCGTCCACTAAACGTTGCGTTTCTTCTTTCTTCGTGAAACTTTTTCACTTATAGATCGATTGTTAAAATATTTTAAGCTTAATCAGTTGAAGCCTTAAATTCCAAATAAAACTTGTTACAAGCGCTGTGTAGATCATTAGCAATTTAAAAGCTCTCCTAAAAGCTTTGCCGACTCCCAAGATGCCAACTAATTCAAATACAACGTTCCTTGTGTTTATAACAGGGGAGTGGAAACCAATTTGATCCAATATAACGGGGTGATTAACAATATCCTGCTATAATCATCACTCCAACAAACTATTCCTTTGAAACCATGGTTTAAAATAATAAGAATGAACAAGATGTTACTGTCTGTCATGTATCAATTGAATTGTAAAATGTTTCTTGTGTTTCTAACAGGAGTGTGGAAACCAATTTAACCTTTTCAGACCTGGCGTCCATTATTTATTTATTTATGTATTTATAGATTTATGTGTTTATTTATTTACTTATTTATTTATTGATTTATTATTTAATTAATTAATTAATGAATTAATTAATTTATGCATTTATTTATTTATTTATTTATTTATTCATTCATTTATATATTTATTAATTAATTAATAAATTAATTTATTTTTTTATTTATTAATTAATTAATAATTTTTTTTATTTATTTATTTAATAAACGACACAACAGGTGTCTTTATATACAAATGGACATGTGACAGGTTATTAAAGTAAGTACTTAAAATTATTGACAAAAAATACAAAACTTTTAGGAAAGGCATAAATGGAATACTTAGCAACAGTGGTATGTATAAACTTTTATGTGCTGACTGTGATAATTTCTATATAGGAAAGACAGGAAGATCTTTTGAAAAGAGATTTCGTGAACACAAATCCGCCTTAACAAATCCTCTAATTTATTCTGAAATGGCTAATCATTGTCACCGTGAAAACCATACTTTTTCTATCGATGATGCCAAATTCTACATATCAGTAGTAACGGAAATAAATTGGACAGATTAGAGACCCTAGAAATTTCTAAGTCAGTACACCGATCCGAACATCTGTTGAACAGTTATTTCCCAAAAATCTCTCCGCTCTTGGCCGAAATTGTCATTTGCCTTCCTCACCCCTCAGCCCCCAACCGTTGAAGCGTGTATATCGGTACCAGTTCGAACAACATTTAGTCTTGTTTGCGCTTCCCTGAAGATGAGGTGAAAGCCTTGAAATCGGTAGGGTTATACCGTCACAAAAAAGTGGAATAAACAGTGTTTGATAAAAATAAATTACAATATAAAACTTTATCTCAAACTAACACGAAGATACAAAAAGCAGTAGTAATAATAAATTACAGTCATTGTTTTAAAATTATTTAATAATTATATGTAATGGATTATAATGGACGTATAGGTCATATGCACTTTGTAAACAACTTTGTGGTATATTTATGTTGCCAATTATAACAAATGAAATGTTCGAATGTTTTGGGCGCCATCTACGAGTATAACGACATAATTCTAACTAATACGACATAATTCTGCATTCACTGTCATGTGCCGTTTACGTATAGGCAACTGCGTGGTGGCTAGTCATCTTTACATAATGGGTATGGTGTAGAATCCCAACTGCGAATGTGGTCTAGATTATGAAACTATATACCGTGTATTTTTCAGTTGTCCTTTGTGAGACGGGTTTGATTTACTTAAACCCATATCTTTACCGCACCTAATGAATGTTGCGTTTCTTCTTTCTTCGAGGAACTCTTCCACTTATAGATCGATTGTTAAATTTTTCAATCAGTCGAGCTTGAAATTGTCTACAATTGTCATTAAAAAAAACATTTTTATTTTATTCACTCATATAATAGCATAGTGACTATAATTTGATGACACAAATATCATCCCTGTTTGGGTAAATTGCCCATTAAAAAAAGATTTAAAAAATGTCGAGAGTCAAAACTAGACTTTTATTTATTAAAAATATATATATTAGGTGTTAACATAAGTTGTGTCCGTTTTTTCCAAATTTAAAAATAAGCACCAAAAGTAAAACAAAATGGTAACGGTTATACGTCATTCGAAAGTAAATTTTCTGCTCTACAAGATATTGTGTTTGCTTTTACGTTACATATATTATTTTATTTGATTACAAGCCTTCAAAATGGAATGTCAAGTAGACGAAAGTGAGCATTTTCGACACCTCCTTCTGTTCGCGTTCAATCGAGGGATTAAAGCTGCCAAAACTGCTCGCGATATTTGCGAAGTGTACGGTGAAGATGCTATGAATGAAAGGACAGCTTGTCGATGGTTTTTGCGTTTCAAAGACAGTAATTTCAACCTGAAAGACATGGAGCGTTCCGGACGACCAGTGGACTTCGATGAGGACCGCTTAAACCATATTATTCATGAAGATCCCTTTCAAACATTTTTCATCACCATTTTTTTTTCATCACAATTTTTAAACCATTTTTCATCACCAATAATGATACGGCTAAGGAACCTTTGCTTGTGGCTATGCGTAGCTCGATGACGCGCGAGCAAACCAGCAGAAATTGTCAAACGTTGATTTTTGTTGTTTTCACTCAAAACATGTGGAACCCAAGCGCCGAACTTTCTGGACTTTTCCCATTGATTTAAGATGGCAGTATACAGTCATGTGACTACAATTCATCTGCTCAGCCAATTCTACATTGGTTTGAAGGAGATCTTCATGAATAATATGGATTAAGCGGTCCTCATCGAAATCCACTGGAGGTGTCAAAAATGTTCACTTTCATCTACTTGACATTACATTTTGAAGGCTTGTAATCAAATAAAGTAATAAATATAACGTAAAAGCAAACACAATATCTTGTCCAGCAGAACATTTTCTTTCGAATGAGGTATAACCTTTACCATTTTGTTTTACTTTTGGTGCTCATTTTTAAATTGGAAAAAAAGCGGACACAACTTATGTTAACACCCAATATTTCTAAGTGTCCTTTACAAACCATATCAATATTTACTTAACAAAAAATAAAATATTTACATTCTAAAAAATTAGCACAATTCAGAACACATAACAGCGCATAAAATCATTAACATATAGTTTTATACAACTCTCGGAGAGATTTTGGTGACGTGTGCTCGCCTACGTTGGTCTGGACACGTAACTTACACGCCTGAACACAGACTTCCAAGAAATATTCTCTTTGGTGAGCTGATGGAAGATAGAATACAGCATGGTGGGCAGTGCAAGATATATAAGGACGTACTGTAAAAGATGCTTGAAAACATTAAGGCTCAGTACAACTTGGAGATAACAGCAGAAGATGGAGCCAAATGGCGTAGAACTGTTGCTAGTTAATAAGGATTTATTTTATTTATTTAACACTTTTATTGCAATACAATTTGGCGGGATTATTGCCAGGTGGCAATCTCTTCCAACCAACCAGACAAAAGTAAATGAAGCAAGTTACATGGTTGCATAAATCGTTCAAATGACTATCCATCCCAACGAAATCCATAAACACAAACGTGAGCATATGCACATGAACCCCACAAAGACGGACAATCTCCCGAACATTATTTTTCACATAAAGTGAGACATCATCAATCAATAGAAAATGAAGGGATGGAGAAGAGGAAAGGAAAAGAAAAATCAGGAATGAAACACGTTATTTTACTGACTAGAAATTTAGAGTTTTTTCAGTCGCTTCTTAAAGCATGCCAAGGACGGAGCGAGTCTTATATTGGTTCGTAACTGATTCCAGAGTCTCACTGCATGGACAGTAAAGGACGACGTAAAAAAGAGGAGCGGTGAACTGGAAATGCCAATAAACAATCTTTGTTTCAGCGTAGCTTCTAGTCTCACGGTTTACTGTACATCTCTGTCTGCCCTATATGAATTAGCGTTCCCGTTCGGTGCGTATTGGAGATCGCTCCGGTAGTATTGGCAAACTTGGCCGGTCTACTTGAAACGAATATTTTTTTAAATTCTACTTAATTTCTTTTTAATATTCTCTTAAATAAAAATACTCGTACTATTTGTCAGTATTCTTATAAATATTTAATTTATACAAATATTTAACATTTTCGGAGGTCATGTTAGCGGTGAGTCAACAAACGATGCCACTCTCAAAAGTAACCAATTTCATTACAACTTACCTTATCTTTATTTACTTTCTGTGTAACTTCTTTCCAAAGTGATTTTACAACAGGTACATTTTTGTATAATTTTCTCGATGGGTTCCACAAAGGCTCTCTTTTATACACAGCTGTCGTTAAAACTTCCGCCATCTTGTAAATTAACCAACACGTCTGTTCGCTAGGAGATTCACTCGATGACTAATCGTCATGCAACGTTGGCCACTGCGATAGTATGCGGTACGTTGATTCTCTAGGATGTGTCGCCTAACTTTTTTTTTTTCTATTTTATTATATTAATTCTTTAATCTAGATATGCGGGGGTGTGGGATGGAAGCCCCCTGATGCCCTTGCGGTCGGGCTCGCCCTACATTGATGGGGTGTATCTCGGCCGTGGGAATGTTTGTGGGATGAGCCCGGACCTTTTGGTGTACTCTCTCTTGAATGTATTTTTTTCTTTTTTGTCATCTACTATATTTATTTTCTGTGTTTATTTTTTTGTATATATTCCTGTTTCTACGTGTTTAAGGGTGTGGGCTGAAAAACATCTGGTGTCCCCGTGGCTGGGTTCGCCCTATATTGGTGGGGTGTATTTTGGCCGAGGGGATGCTATTAGATGAGCCCAGACCTTTTGATAGCTTCTGTGTCTGATGTATTGTCTGCAATTTATGTGTTTTAGAAGTGTTATTCAGGTGTGATCTTGTACATACTATGTTGCTGTCAATAAACCTAATATTTGTTTATTTATTTATTTAACTCGCAGCGTAGCTCTAAGCATCAAGCGAGGCTCCTTCTTGTGTGGCCGAGGCCTTAGCGTTGACAATTTGCAAATACAATAACAAAGAAAGTGTACGAATAACACATTTTAATAACAAAGTGATTTCGCTAGAAAAAGCGCAGTATTCGAATGATGTCATTCTTGATACATTTTATGGCTATGTTAAAACGACTGCAAGAGAAAGGATTCGTTTAAGAATATATTACATTAGTCATCGGAAGACAAATAAGATAACTGCGACTCTCCGAGAAACAACATCTTAAATGAAAGTTGGTCCATTCTTGGTAATGTTTGAAACCCACGCTTTCTTAGAAGCATGCAAATTATTTGAATGGAATAATAATATATTTTTTTACACTTTTTTTTCAATTTCATTTTCTTTATTTGAGAATGCGTATGGTTTGTTGTTATATATGAGATGGTTTTCACTTAAGGTCACTTTAACATCTTTTTGGTTGGTTGGCAGATATTGCTACTTGGCAATAAGCTCACCATGTTGTACTATATACAACGAAAGCGTAATACAATACAATAGGGAGAAAGCGTGATGATATTTATGTATGATACCTTTCATCTTGTTTTTCCAGTTCAAAGATTGCAGTATTAAAGTTTTATAAGGGGTGGTGTAGTATCTTGATGTACGGCTGCGAGACATGGTGCCTATTCGAAAGAGATAGACGAAGACTAGAGGCTTTTGAGATGTGGTCCTATAGAAGACTATTAGGAATTTCCTGGAGAGACCGCATCACAAATGGAGAGGTTCTCCAACGAATCGAAGGAGGAAGGCATCTGCTCAGGATCCTGTCCGAAAGGCGTGCAAGATGGATCGGTCATATAATACGACAAGAGGGCCTCTTGCATGCCATAATGGAGGGTATGACCGAGGGGACAAACTCTAGGGGACGCCCACGCCGAGAGTACCTGGAGGACCTGTTGGTGGACGTACGCTGCTCAACATATACAGATTTAAAAAGAGCCGCACAGGACAGGGGGGAATGGAGGAGAAGAGTTGAAATTGCTGCAAACCAGTCTTAGGACTGCAACCACGGAGAGAGAAGGGGTGGTCGTTCAAAAGCCGGTAGTTTCCAATATATCAGGATTGTCGGCTCCTTTTAAGTTTTTATGTAAGTTTTACTCCACAAATTGTTAAATGCTTTGCAATATAAGCGTGCTAAGTAATAAATCCGCCAGGTTGTACTGTATACAACGAAGTACTCGTATAAATACAAATACCTCCTTGATGACCTTCGCGGCCTAGTTGGTAAGACGCTTGTCTCCTAACCCGGAGGTTGCGGGTACGATTCCCGTTGAAATCCAGATTTAAAAAAAAAAGAATATCAGTGTAGTTTTCACTTAAGGCCACTTAAACGTCTTTCTGGTTAGTTGGAAGATATTACCACACGGTAATAATCCCATCAAGTTGTACTGTACAACGAAAGTGTAATACAATGCAATAAAGTACTGTTTCGAACTGTTACCTTAGCATATATCAATACTGTTCGAGTATATATGTTTAAGTGCTTCATTGACTTGGTTTTCTATCACAACACGCCGTTCAATATCCCTCGTAACTCTTCCATCATCTACGAACATACTACCAACAATCAAATAGCTTCTCCCTTAATAAATACATTTTCTGCTATTTATCTTGATATATTCGAGTGTATGTGATATTGGATGTATTTATATATGTATATACTATTTTGCTATCAATAAACCTCTATTTATTTATATTATATATAGTTAAGGAATTAACTTCGTGGAGGTTTAAAGACATTGTAATTTGTTTTATCAAACATTGTTTATTCCACTTTATGTAACGGTATAACCTTACCGGTTTCAAGTTTTTCACCTCAGCATCATGGAAGTACAAACAAGTCTTGTTTGTGCTCCCCTGATGATGATGTGAAAACCTTGAAACCGGTATGGCTATACCGTTATATAAAGTTGAACAAACAGTGTTTGACTAAACAATTTACAATGTATTTAAACTTCCACAGTCTTAATGCCTTAACTATGAATAATATATAAAGTATTAATTGTTTCACTATCTTTAAATATTTTTGTTTATAAATTAGACTCTTGTTTGTGCTCCCTGATGATGAGGTGAAAACCTTGAAACCGGTAGGAATATACCGTTTTATAAAGTGGAACAAACAGTGGTTGACTAAAAAATTTACAATGTATTTAAACTTTCACAGTATTAATGCCTTAACTATAAATAATATATTAAGTATTAATTGGTTCACTATCTTTACAAATTGGTGTTATATTAATAAGGCTTTTGTTTGTGCTCCCCTGAGGATGAGGGGAAAACCTTGAAACCGGTAGTATTATACCGTTATATAAAGTTGAACAAACCGTATTTGACTAAACAATTTACAATGTATTTAAACCTCCACAATGTTAATGCCTTAACTATAAATAATATATAAAGTATTAATTGGTTCACTATAGTATCTTTAAATATTTGTGTATATAAATAAGACACTTGTTTGTGCTCCCTTGATGATGAGGTGAAAACCTTGAAACTGATAGGGTTATGCCGTTACATCAACTGGAATAAAATGTGTTTAATGAAACAAATAACTGCATTTATTTAAAAGTTCTAAATAAATAAATGGTCACGAACAATGACATATAATTGAAAAATATATTTAAAAAATCAGCGTATAAATTTTCTAATATCATGTAAAACGCTTGTTCTGTGCGATGTACAACAGCTTTAGCAATTGTCCGACATAAATATAGCGTGATGGCGTGTTAGTGAACTTCATGCTACAGTGGAGACAAGCGGTCAAGTTGAACTTTCGACCAATGGATAATATTTCTTCTAAGAGAGAAATACATAAATAACCGTTGCTTCTGAACCTTTAATGTATAATATTAAACATGGTACACCTTATTATTTTACAACATTTTTTTCCGACCAACCAGCTCATCTTGGATTCATTAAACTGTATTGATCCATAACATATTATACAAAAAAGAAATATCTAAACATTCATGGTCAAAGTATAAGAAAGGAAATCAAAGGAAAATTAGGATGAAAGTTAAAATAATGGCGCACATCTAATAACGCTTGGATGTTTGTTCTACAGTGGCGATGAGTGGACCTCTAATTAAAATGTGTAAGTGCGTCTTAAAAAAAATGTTATGATACATTTTTTTTAAACTTTATTGAACAATGTATTTTAATACACTTTCGTTGTATACAGTACAATCGGACGAACTTATTGTTACGTGGATTTAATCTCTTCCAACCAACCAGAAATGCATAAAATATGCCTTAGGCTAATTCCAGCCTGGAATCCTTATTAAAAATATTTGTTCCATCGGGAAACAAACCCACAAACTCTGGGTTAATAGTCTTACCGACTAAGCTACAGAGGCCGGCCGACTTGCATGAGAAAGAAGTGTGGAGAAAACCCGCTATTCTTTTTTTACGTCGTCCTTTACTCTCCATGCAGCTAGACTCTGGAATCAGTTACAAACCAATGCTAGACTCGCTCCGTCCTTGGCATGCTTTAAGAAGCCACTGAAAAAAACCTCTTAATATCTAGTCAGTTATATAACGTGTTTCATTCCTGATTTTTTTCCTTTCCTCTCCACCATCCCTTCCTTTCCTTTTGATTGATGATATCTCACTTTACATGAAAAATAATGTTCGGGTGATTGTCCGTCTTTGTGGGGTTTGTTGACATATGCTCACGTATGTGTTCATGAATTTCGTGGGGATCGATAGTCTTATGAATGTTTTTTGCGACCATGTAGCTTGCTTCATTTACTTTTGTCTGGTTGGTAGGAAGAGATTGCCGCCTGGCTATAAGCTCGTCAGATTGTATTTGCAATAGTCTGTCTTGATAGTAAGCTCTCCTTCGACAGACAAATTGGTTATACGGTATCTTCAGGTTTCTATAGTCTTAGAGAGTTCACATTTGTACGTCGGTGTCTTCCAACAAGGGAAATAAAAACTCGTGTTAGTGAATTTGATGTGTTGGGTCTGGATTATTGTTACTATTTATTGTGGTTTACCTGATCCACAAATTTATGGACTCCAGTCTATTTTCAATACAGCTGTTAGCCTGATATATGGTAGTCATGAATAAATATTACCATATGGGTCCACTTCTAAAAAGCTTA
Organism: Odontocerum albicorne; assembly: GCA_949825065.1. Taxonomy (NCBI): domain Eukaryota; kingdom Metazoa; phylum Arthropoda; class Insecta; order Trichoptera; family Odontoceridae; genus Odontocerum; species Odontocerum albicorne. The sequence continues at coordinate 13,553,297 of OX463867.1, forward strand.
AGTATTGCGAACGGATTAATGTCAAACTTTGTCTCTTTGTATTCAAGTCGCATAATAGGATGTAGGGTTAAATGAATGGTATGTTGAAGGGAGGAAATGTAAAAAGGCAGAGAAATCGTAGGTATTGTATGATAATGTGATTGAATCAAGAAGAGGTGAGAGACGTGTGTTGCGATAGGAAAGTATGGTACTCTCTCTTCTTTCTACGGTGTGATGGATGATATTTATGGAAGGAAGGAAACGGTGTGATTGTATTTATGGAAAGAAGGAAACGGTGTGATAATATTTATGGAAGGAACGAACCGGTGTGATAATATTTATGGAAGAAATGAAACGGTTTGATAATATTTTTGGAAGGAAGGAAACGGTGTGATGATATTTATGAAAGGAAAGAACCGGTGTGATAATATTTATGGAAGGAAGGAAATGGTGTGATTATAGTTATCTGTTTTTTATTTTGTTGCTATTTATTTGTATTTTCATTTGTCATATTTACTAAATAAATATAGGTTTATTGATATGGCACATATTTTGTACATATTTAAACAAACCTCAATATAAATGGTAGAAAATATGATACATTTAAGAGAGAAGCTATCAAAAGGTCAGGGATCATCTCATAATACCCCCCCCCCCCGGTCAGCATACACCCCACCAATATAGGGTGAGCCCAGCCGCGAGGACACCAGATATGTTTCAGTCCGCACCCTTGCACATATAGACTAAGAAAAAAAAAACGGAAAATAAATACAATAAATGGCAGGAAAAAAAAAGAAAATAAATCCACAAACACCCCCTCAGATTAACTCAAACAAATAAATATAGGTTCTTTGACAGCAACACAGCAATCGTTTAACACCATTACACCATATCCCTATTAGGTTAGGCAGAGAGAACAGATCTCCCCGTCAGCATTCAAACGTCATTTAATATCTGCTGGGCCACTTCCTTTCTTTGAAAGAAACTTGATAACCGCACGATTTTAAAATTTTTACATTTCAGAGTATAACGAAACAACACGTCTTCTATCAACTCTAGCTTACGTACTATTGACGGTAGAGGGATCAAATTTTAACTGTACATACCTGACCATTCGATGAGTGGCCGGCGTGATATCCGTCGTTGCTCACTAACTTGTTCATGCTGGAAACTTTTGGTCCTAAGCCGTATGTAATTAAAATAATAAAGTATTTTTTTGTAAAATTTATCATAGATAGATAAAAAAACAGCTTTGCGTATCTCAGATAAGCTTGTTGGTTGAAAAAAATGCATTAAGCATGCCAGATGTATCATGTATGTAAAAAAAATGCATTAAGCATGCCAGATGTATCATGTATGTAAAAAAAAAAGCATTAAGCATGCCAGATGTATCATGTATGTAAAAAAAAATGCATTAAGCATGCCAGATGTATCATGTATGTAAAAAAAATGCATTAAGCATGCCATATGTATCATGTATGTAAAAAAATGCATTAAACATGCCAGATGTATCATGTATGTAAAAAAAATGCATTAAGCATGCCAGATGTATCATGTATGTAAAAAAAATGCATTAAGCATGCCAGATGTATCATGTATGTAAAAAAAAATGCATTAAGCATGCCATATGTATCATGTATGTAAAAAATGCATTAAACATGCCAGATGTATCATGTATGTAAAAAAAAATGCATTAAGCATGCCAGATGTATCATGTATGTAAAAAAATGCATTAAGCTTGCCAGATGTATCATTTATGTAAAAAAAAAAAGATAAACGAAAAACATATTTATATTTATTTTTTAGTATACTCGTATACATGGTATAAATAAATACGTGGACTTATTGCCATGTGGCAATCTTTTCTAATCAATCAGAAAGATGTTAAAGAGGCCTTAAGTAAAAAAACCAGACTGTAATCCTTTTTTAAAAAAATCTGGGTTCCAGTGGCATTTGAACCCGCAACCTCCGGGCTGGGAGACAGGCGTTTTACCATCTAGGCCACGGCAGTCGTCTAAATTATACAAATTAACACTACACTTATATAAGTTTAAGTGTTGTGTATAATTTGATAAATAAATAAATTGGAAGGGGGACTTGAGTGAAAACAGTTTACGAAACACTGCGGAGAGTCCATAACACGAGAAAAACAACACTTTCTCCGACCGATTGCCAAACTCGGCGAGTGTTCCAACATTGCGTGTCATTACGTTCAAAGTCAGGTATATGCATTCTCTCCGATGAGAGATAGAATAATTATTGTTTTATACGCCAGACGGTATCACGATGATACTCGAAGATTAGTACGACCTCTGTGGCCTAGTTGGTAAGACGCCTGTTTTCTAGTCCAGAGGTTGCAAGTCCCATTGGAACCCAGATTTTTTTATTAAAAGGATTCCAGTAATATTATCACATGATACCTCTTAAAACATCATTTTATTGATAAATTAACATTTAATTGCAAAGACAATCTGACTGGCTTATTGCCTGGTGACAATCTCTTCCAGCCAACCAGACAAAAGTAAACAAAGCCATTATATTATTTATAGTTAAGGCATTGACAGTGTGGAGGTTTATATATAATTTATAGTTAAGGCATTAAGACTGTGGAAGTTTAAATACATTGTAAATTGTTTAGTCAAACACTGTTTCTTCCACTTTATATAACGGTATAACCCTACCGGTTTCAAGGTTTTCACCTCATCATCAGGGAGCACAAACAAAAGTCTTAATTATATAAAAAATATTTAAAGATAGTGAACCAATTAATACTTAATATATTATTTATAGTTAAAGCATTAACACTGGAGGTTTAAAGACACTGTACTTTGTTTTATCAAAATCTGTTTATTCCATTTTTTGTAACGGTATAACCTTACCGGTTTCAAGGTTTTCACCTCATCATCAGGGGAGCACAAACAAGAGTCTCATTTATATACACAAATATTTAAAGATAATGAACCAATTAATACTAAACATACTATTTATAGATAAGGCATTAACACTGGGGGTTTAAAGACACTGTACTGTGTTTTATCAAAATCTGTTTATTCCACTTTTTGTAACGGTATAACCTTACCGGTTTCAAGGTTTTCACCCCATCATCAAGAGAGCACAAACAAGACTGAAAGCCTTGGAACCGGTAGGGTTATACCATTACAAAAAAGGAATAAACAGTGTTTGATAAACAAATAACAATAAACAAAGCAAGTTACGTGATAGCAAAAATTTATTTAAATTATTATTAATTTTTATAAAATTTATGAACAACATATTCGTAAATACTAATCATTTTTCAGATTTCATCAATAAAAATAAAGGAAGCAGTGATATTAATTGGCCACCAAGATCATGTGGTGTTCTGGCACCGTTGGACTATTTTCTCTGGGGTTACGTGAAAAGCCAGGTCTACAAAAAGACCTCCAATCAATTCCGACCGAAATGATTCGTGCTATTTGTGAGTACGAATCGCAATTATGCCAAAATGTCATCGAAAATTTTGACAAAAGAGTGAACATCTGTGGAGCTGCAAGAGGTGGACATTTGGCGGATATCGTTTTTGTGTTTAAATGTCATACGAGGGCTGCTACTTAAGTTTTGATATATGGTAACACCAGTATAGATACGTCAAATCTGACATCAGGATCGTAAAGTTTGACGTTTTTAATGGTATACGTGCTCAGAAAGTTTTGTCATACGAGTGCTATTTGTGTCGTTTGATGGTGCTCCATCACCAAAAGTCGAAGCGAGTTGATCGGCACACTGTTGTTGAGTTAGTCCACGTCGGAAATCATAAAAAATCATCGCACAAAAATGTTCACGGTTTAATTCCATTTTTGGCCGAGATGAATTTTTCAAGTCACTGTAAACAACACAAATAGCATTCGTATGACAAAACTTTCGAGCACGTATACCATTAAAAACGTCAAACTTTACGATGCTGATGTCAGATTTGACGTATCTAAACTGATGTTGCCATATCTCAAATCTTAAGTAGCAAACCTCGTATCTAAGTAAATACTAAGAATATTGTATTTTGTTTATAGTTAAGGCATTAACGTTGTGGAGGTTTAAAGACATTGTAATTTGTTTTATCAAACACTGTTTATTCCACTTTTTGTAACGGTATAACCCTACCGGTTTCAAGGCCTTCACCTCATCTTCAGGGGAGCACAAACAAGACTGAATTCTGTTCGAACTGGTTTTGTCATACTGTTAGCACTCGTAAGACAAAACTTTCTGAGCACGTATACCATTAAAAACGTCAAACTTTACGGTGCTGATGTCAGATTTGAAGTATCTACACTGATGTTGCCATATCTCAACAATTAAGTAGCAACCCTCGTATATTATACTTCAATGACCAATAAAAAGTTTTTTGAAATCAAAGTAAATTGTGTGTTTTATTCAAGAATTAAAAGAACCGCTCAATTTGAAAGACTCTTTACATGTATGTTGCATATGTTTATACCCTGTGAGTTGTTTTCCTTCTCATATGATGTTGGACCTTAAGTCCGTCGCCGTTGTTATTTTTTTCACGTTCAGGCATGATGCCAACGGAGGAGTTTCTTTAGGCCGTGCCTTCTTTATTGCTACACGTATCGCATGATATTGTATGGGGATTTATTAAATCCTCCATACCATCGTGGATGGGGGGTGGGATCGAATTGCACTGTTCATCTTCCTTTGATAAGTTTTCAACAGTTTCATTACGAAATATATTTTTCTAAATATATAAAGATACGGAGAATAATCTAATCCAATGTCCACAGCTATTACCTTCCTGTTTATCAACTCAATTTATTTATATTTTGCAAATTGTTTAGTCAAACAATGTTCGACTAAAATAAAATAATCAATTCCACTCTATATAACTGTACAACGGTTATATAGATTGGTATCTGCTATAACTCCTTGAGCGTAAGAAGAGATCTGCGTCTCCTGGTATACGTTGTCAGACTCGTTCGAGGAGTTGTGACCTGTCCAGCATTACTACAAAGTTAAGCGTTAAATGTTCCTAATTATTACACTAGACTGCGCCGGCAAGAACTGTTCTCAATAACATACGCAAGAACGGGTCTTCCAGCCGCTATGCCTGTTAGAAGGGCCTTAACTCTTCTTCACGGGACTGCTTCGGATATTGACATATTTCATATCACATTACCAAAAGCAAAAGTAAATTATCTTCTAAGATTGAGCGCGTTAGAAAGCACTCATCAACGTATTTAAGTGACTTTGAATATATGTGTATGTTTGTGTGTATATATAATATGTATGCATATAGTCGTACATATTTTTTTATTATATATATATATATATATATATATATATATATATATATATATATATATATATATATATATATATATATATATATATATATATATATATATATATATATATATATATATATATATATATATATATATATATATATATATATATATATATATATATATATATATATTTTTTTTTTTTATTAAATATAATATATACATTTTTTTAATGTTAACATTTCTTGTATTTTTGAATGTCATTGGACTTAGCCTGTTTTGAGAAAATAAATAAATAAAATAACCTTACCGGTTTCAAGGTTTTCACCACATCATCAAAGGAGCACAAACAAGTGTTGTTGTTTGTGCTCACCTGATGATGAGTGTAAAACCTTGCAACCTGTAGGGTTATACCATTTTATAAAGTAGAATAAACAGTGTTTGACCTAACAAATCACAATGTATTTAAGCTTTCACAATGTTAATGCCTTAACTATAAATAAAATATTATACTATCTAAAATATTTTAAGCGAGAAGCAAAAACCAGGTTTAAACCTTTTAGCAATAAAACTACATAACAATGTGCGAATTGAACCCGTAACCCTCGAGCTGGAAGACAAGCGTCTTACCAACTAGGAAAGAGGTCGTCAACGTCACGTCACGTGACTATTACCATAATTTTCTATTATTTATACTTCTCTTCAAAATCTGGTCCGTTTGATCCAGCCATGTTTTCTTCGGTCAGCCTACTGCACGCACACCTTGCACTTCTGACTTGTATAGTCGTTTAGTCATTCTTTCATTATCCATTCTCTCCACATGTCCATACCATTTTAAAGCTCATTTCTTCATCTTAAAACATTCATTTTACCTATGAATTCATTTCTGATGTCTTCATTCCACCTTCTTTCAAATATTGACTTTCCACAATTTTTTCTTAGTACACGCATATAATTAATCTTACTCTTCTGGCAAGTCAAAATTTCACTTCCATACATCATCAATGTGGGCACCAACACTCTTTATTGAATAGTCATTTTTGCTACGAATGATATTGCGTGTTTGGATACATAAAATATGTTGACACCAGTGTTCCCGCTAGGCTGTGCGCTTGTGCGCGCGCACAACTCGTCGAGCGCGCGCACAAACATAACAACAGAGCGCACAAAAGTTACACCAGCGTTAGGATGTAAGGGCGTTAGGATGAGTTCCTAGCACTGAGTTACACTGGCAACACCGGCTACCCGTAAACGACTGGCAATGTTTCGTTTAGTAGGTCTAAATACCGTTATGTGGCGCACAACATTTTTAATTTCCTTTTAAAGTTGTACAGCCAATGTCTTTTGCGCACATAACCTTCTGAAAATTAGAGGGAACATTGGTTGACACGTAAGTTTGATGACTTTTTATTATGATATTTGTTGGGCCGCGGCGCAGGGACAAGAATTTATATTCGTACACCATTTGATAGATTGGGCTTGATGTACATTTATTTTTTATTATTTATTTATTTATTATTACACATGACAAGAAATATACATAATTTGCGAAAAAACAACAGGTAATTTAATTTTGACATACAATTTTAATGGATCTGGGTTTGTTGCCTTTCATTTGTCGTATCCCCAGTAAACTAGGCTTTTGCCTGTATCTCACTGAGGATATTTAGCATGAAAAAATAAATCGATACTTCTTTTCGATTTTTGATTAAACAAAAAACAAAACCCCGTTGCACGTTCTCATCAACCTGACAAACAGTGACACTCAATTACAACTGGAAACATCATGCGAAATTAAACTCCTCACACATCATCACTCCAGAAAGACCAAAAATATTCATCCCACAACATACCGCACACAATCATAAGAATAAAAATAAAAACAAAAATATACAGAAACACAAATATAAAACAACAAAAATTAAAACAACAAGAATAAATCCACACTCAAGAGCCCACACAAATCTTTTCCACACGTCACACATCCATAAAGCCCAAGTACTCAAAATCCTGTCGCAATAACGCTCCGATCGACTGTCTAAATGGTTTTCCTTTCTTTACCTTTATTAAATTCGGCACGCCATTGTATGTCATGGGAGCCAAATAAGCATATTACCTTTGGGCAAAAGAGGTTTTAACTCTAGGGATGGTGAACATTTCATTAGTTGCCATGCGTGTCATGTGTCTCTGCTGAGTCTGCATCTTCCCTTCCTTTCGATGGTAGTGCCAGAGAATGGATTTGAGATGCAAATTGGCTATGTTAAGGACGTGTGATACTCTCTGAAAAGCTCCGCCATGGGACACCGGGCAGGAAGTTTATTAATTATTTTCACAATCAATTTTCGGAATATACTCAACTTTTGGATTTCTCAAAGAAGTTTATTTATTGCTCATTCAAACCTCTCGAGAGGCTGCATTTCAGCCTTGTTGGTTGTATTTATGTGTGAATTTCGCGAGTATAGGCTATCGGCTATCTCAGAATAGACAACGAGTCTTTGTGAGATGGCCAGAATAGACTGTTGTACTGTGGAGAAATATGTATACATAAATAATTAAATCAATACAACAAAAATGGAGAGAAGTGGGACCTTTACGTCTAATTTGTGGAGAAAAGTAATTAACAATTATTTAAACCCTTTGGAAATCGTTTTTTTTAACAGGCAATCCACCCAAACTAGGATGATTTGTGCCACCGAATTCTAGTTATTGTGCAATTATATGAGGCATATATATTGTAATAAAATAAATAATTTGAAATATGACAATTTAAAGTTTCGACTAATTAAGCTTAAAAAAAATTGAGAAAAAATTCTGCAAGAGGTAGACATTTGGCGGATATTGTTTTTGTTTAAATGTCATACGAGGGCTGCTACTTAAGTTTTGAGATATGGCAACACCAGTATAGATACGTCAAATTTGACATCAGCATCGTAAAGTTGGACGTTTTTAATGGTATACGTGCTCAGAAAGTTTTGTCATACGAGTTCTATTTGTGTCGTTTGATGGTGCTTCATTATCAAAAGTCGAAGCGAGTTGATCGGCACACTGTTGTTGAGTTAGTCCACGTCGTAAATCATAAAAAATCATCGCACGAAAATGTTCAAGATTTAATTCCATTTTTTAAGTCACTGTTATCAACAATATAATAAAATAAATAATTTGAAATGTGACAATTTAAAGTTTCGACTAATTAAGCTTAAAAAAATTAACGATCGATCTATAAATGGAAAAGTTCAACGAAGAAAGAAGAAACGCAACATTCATTGGACGTGGTCAAGATATGGCGTTTAGTAAATCAAATATGTCGCGCAAAGAACAACCGAAAAATATACGGTCTACTGTTTCATTATCCAGACAACATTTGCAGTCAGGATTTTCCACAATACTCATTCTGTAAAATTGACTAGCTACCACGCAGTAACCCTTCTGCAAACGATACATGACAGATACTTCCGTCTTGATTATTCTTATTATATTAAACCATGGTTTTAAACCAAGGGATTATTTATGTTGTTTATAGTTAAGGCATTAACGTTGTGGAGGTTTAAAGACATTGTAATTTATTTTTATCAAACACTGTTTATTGCACTTTTTTGTGACGGTATAACCCTAGGGGAGCAGTTTGCACTCCTCTGAAGATGAGGTGAAAGCCTTGAAACCGGCAGGGTTATACCGTCATAAAAAAGTGGAATCAACAGTGTTTGATAAAAATAAATTACAAGGGATTATTTGTTGGATAGATTTATATTTAGAGTTGTACTACCTTGATCAAAGAGTTTAAGGACTTTATTCATAAAATCGAAAATACAAGTTTGTTCATTAAAATCGATATGGTCCCTTCAAAGTACTCCCCATCGAGTGCAACGCACTTACGCCAGCGCTTGATCCAATCCTCGAAACACCGCTGGTACTCAATTTTCGGTATGTCCATCAGAGCCGTCTTCGATTTTTTCATGACATCCTCTCGGGTGCTGTAACGCGTTCCGCGAAGCGGTTTTTTAAGTCGGTTGAACAGGAAAAAGTCGCAGGGAGCCAGATCAGGTGAATTCGAAGGCTGTTGGATAGTATTCGTGTTGTTTTTGGTCAAAAACTCATGGAAATCATGTCTTGCGCGATTTCAACGCGGTCCTCTTTTTGCATGAAATTGAGGTCTTTCGGCACCAGTTTTGCAGCGACACGTCTGAGGCCCAAATCATTAACCAAAATATCTTAAGCGGATCTATAAGCGATGTTCAAGTCCTCTGCCAGCTCTCTATTGGTCAATTTGCGGTTTTTGGCCAACATTTCTTTGATTTTATCGATGTTTTCATCGGTTTTCAACTGCCACTGCGTTCGTCATCCTCGACCGACTCACGACCACTTCTGAAGCGTTCGTGCCACCGAAAAACACCTCTCCAACATTTCCAAGGTCTGCGGACCGTTAAATCCGTTTTCACACAAAATTAATACATCGTTAACAGCTCCGTTTTATTGTACCTGATTGGTGTCCACTCCCCTGTTATAAACACAAGGAACCTTGTGTTTGGATTGGTCTTGAGAGTTGACAAAGATTTTAGGAGAGCATCTAAACATCTAGTGATCTACACAGCGCTTGTAACAAGTATTTAGAAATAATAGCTCCATTCCAACACCATTGATATGGACTACAAAACATTTCTGACACATATTAATTTCCGTGTCAGCATCCCAGCTTCACTACGATACCTTATTGAATTAAACACGACTTCTTTTAAACTCTCTGAAAGGAGAATTTAGTATATTCCATTGAATGTTTCAATAAAAGGTTATTCACAATAACGTGGCTATCTTTCATATATATACCATCACACATATCTCTTGTCAGAATAGTCAGAGAGGACAGAGGGCCATACTTTCCCATCTCGACATACATCATTAGCCTCTTCTACATCCATACAACTTCTACGATTTTCCTATGTTTCCTTCTTTCAGAATATCATTAACTTGATCCCACCACACTTCTTTAATTTCACTCCATTCCACTCACATTGGTACTACACATTTGTTTGCTTAGTATTTCTTCATTCATTCATTCCACACACCCACCTTTTTTCCTCATATTACTTAACATATCAGTCTTAAATTCACATTAATCCTTTATCATTTCATTCCGTAGTCTGTCATACATTGTCACTCCGTGTATTATTCTCAGTGCACGCATCTCTATAGCATCAATTCAGTTCCTCTCAGTATATTTACATGCCCACTAAAAATAAATATTTAATGAAAAAATTAATTAAAAAATCACGTACTATTTTTCATGGGCTGCCAATGCGTACAAATAAAAAAAACTTATGATTGTCCCTCCTTTCATTTTGACATGGTCAGTTGTTTACACAGTTCAAGTTGTTTATGTTTGCACGTATAATATAAATACAATGATGTTTTATTTGGTCGCGCACTTGATTACGACATTATAAGCTACGATTCAAAAATTTTTGACAAATTTATTTTCAGTTGTGAAATTATTTAAGGTAAAATAAATACTAAAATACTGCTGTAGACTATCATCTCTACTGATTTTGATGCTGTCCGGTTTGAGTGTATATGTTTTAGTGCTTTATAAACTTTGTTTCCTATCGCCACTTGTTGTTTGATATCGCTCGTAACCAGTGCAGTGGAGAAAGAATCCGACTTTAACTCCATAAATTTTTAATGTTTGATTCAAACTCCAATTATAGTACATATATTGCTAACCATATGTTATACTTAATTACGAGGCGTCACTACTTAATTCCTCGTCATAGTACATAGTACACATTTGTACTAGATGGTACAAAATTCTTAATTTTATAAAGTTATTTATATAGTCAATAAGTTTTAAAAAGGTTTATTATTAGAAGAAAGAAAAAAAACTTCTTCCTCAGACAATTCAGCCACCATCTTCCTAAACCCTGACAGTGTTGAACTAAATATGTCCACACTCGAGTCAGCTACCATACTGTACACTCGACACATTCTTATTACTGTGTTGATTATTGCTGAAATGATGAACAGCTTACAAAGAATATTCCAACAAACATTACATTTATTTATATGAATCTTCTTCTTATTATTATTTTAGGCCTGTTGGCCTGTTATGGTCCTGCATCATTGTTTCCCTCTTGTGACGTCGACTGCCAGCTGTCTTTCCATATTTTGGGAGGTCGTCCTGGAGGTCTGCTTGCTTGGAGGATACTTGCGGCACTTGGTTCCGCCATTCTGGATACGTGTTCGTTCCAGAACCTTCTTCTCTGTCGTCCCCATCTGACAATATCTTCAACTTCGCACATCCTTCGGATTTCTGTGTTTCGTACTCTATCACGAAGGGTTTTGCCAGCGATACTCCTGAGTACCTTCATTTCGCTGGTTCGAAGGAGATTTTTGGTTCTGACAGTGTCGGCTCTGGACTCTATGATGTATGTTATGCCATAATGGGGCGGACACAGGTCTTGTATATCCTCACCATGCTTTGGATGTTCATATACTTGTTTTTCCAGATAGTGTTCTTTAGACATATGGAAATAGATGCGGCCTTTTGTGATTGCTTTATTATCCTGTTCCATTATCCTTTTTTTATTATAATTTGATGTATTACAAGAAGTTTTAATTCAACATTGCTTTCAATTTCATTTTATTTTTTTACAACCTCCGTGATCCAATTGGTAAGACGCTTAACTTCAACGTGGGTGCTTCGGTTTCGATTTCCGATATAACCAAAAACTAATTATAAAAAGGTCACAATCTGCTAAAATGAATTCGTCTAGTAAAAATACTTGCACGCTCCTAGTACGTGTGCGAGTGTCTTTACCTTTTTACGTGCGGGGTAGAATTTTGAATAATATCTCCCAACTTCGATACTGATATCAACTCCACAAAAAAACTCCAACTCTACACCCCTCCTCGTAATTTTTCCACCCCCTGTGCCTTTTGAGGACTTTTGAAAACCTTTTTTGAACTGATTTTTAATTGTGATTTTTGAGGATTTGTGAAGTTGTACCTGTCTGATTCTATATTTTATATTTTGATTTGTTTTTCAATGATTTGTCTATTGTGTTTGTATTTATGATAATGCGCAGTGCGGGCTGTGCGCCTGTGGACGACCCCGTATTGTGTTAGTAACATGTGATTTTACGATTTCCCACCTGTTTCATTCTAAATATTTTTGTTGTAATTGTGTAAAATTATTTTTATATCTGTGACATTATAGCAGAAGTTGATGTGTCCGTTTTACCTTAGTTTATAGGAGAAGCAATATTAACTTTGATAAGCTGTTAAAATCAGTATAAATAAACATTTTTTAAGTTTTTCCAAACAATATACCTTTTGTTTGAATAATAACTGACACACCAAGTTTTGCCACAACATGCTGAGGAATATTTTCTATAAATTGGGAGAATAAACAATAAATGACAAAAAACGGACATATCAACTTGCCATAATGCCACAGATATATTCTGTCAATTTTAATGTATTAAACACTTTTATTATTTTTGTTATAAAGTACATTATACCGTTTACTTATAAATAAATAAATCGGAGAAAATACTATCTAAATAAAAGTTTTATAAATGAAAGTATTAAATTCACAGATACCGTAATTAATAAATATCGTTTGTAATAAATATGATATAAAAATCAACATTTTAATGGCGGATGTTGAATTTGTTTAACAAAGAACCAAAACCAGTGCTGTCTATTCATTCGTGACGTTCAGCCCGCTGTTGTGTAAGTGGTAACGCGAGAATCGGGCAGAAAGAGCGACATAACGATGAAGGTATATATACTCGTATATAAGGTGGTACCTACTTTAGCTCGCTGCCCGTTCACTTTCATTTTCCCTCACTAGTGAACGGCTGCGGTGTGGCAACACTGACGCCAGTATGGCGGCCTTGCGCGGGAATCGAACTGTCAATGTCATTTAAACTCGTATTATGAGACCAGCAGCTGTTTCTTGGGTAATTTTACGATGCTTAAATAATGTGTTTGCTTTCTTTTTAACGGGTAAAAAGGAAGGAATCAATTCGATCTTCTGATCGATTGTGACTCGAAAATGTATATACGAGTAGAATGGAGTGTAGGCTAAAATATAATATATCTGATGTCCTTGTAACTTGTCCTCCTAATGGTGGGGGTGTGTATTGGTTGAGACGGTGTTGTGGGATGAGCACGGATATTTTAATAGCTTCTTTCTTAAAGGTATTTTCTTTTCTTTTGCCTTGACATAAATATTTAATTACATTTCCTTCTGTGATGGAACCCCAACTATAGGCTATACTTTGACTTAATCAAGGCGGTTTAGCGGCAATTATTAAGGGGTGTGTGCCATTGAGAAGGGTGTCCAATGTTTTTAGGCCATAGAGTGATAGATTATCTATTTTCAATCTTCAATTACTGAAGTTCTTTTTTGTTCACTAGAAAAGAAAAGAACTTATACGTAAATTTATTCTTCATCTAATAAATTGATTATTCCGAATTGGTCCAAAAGAGTAAGGCATTATAACATGGCTTTTAATGCTGGTTCTGTGGCGTAGAGTTGTCTGTCTCTTAGTGTTAGATATATGGGTGGCGTGTGAAGCTTTAGGAAGTACTTGAAAACAACCCTTTTTAGGAGGTCTTATCAAAATTTATGATTTTATATGAATACTTTCCATATACACTACACACACTTCTTCTTCTTCTCAGTGTCATGTCAGGTCCTCCCAACGTTGAATATCACCTGAGAGTAGACATCTTTGTCCCCGGCAGCCCGAAAAAGATACCCGACGCTCCTTATACCAGTCAAATCACGTATATTGCGGAGCGAGGAGATTTGCCTCCTGCCAACACCTCTTCGGCCCTCTATCTTGCCTTGGATGATCAGGTGCAATCATTTGTACTTTGCTCCTTTAAGTACATGACCCAAATAGGACACCTTTCGGATTTTAATATTAGTCAACAACTCTCTATCAGCTTTGACTCTTTGAAGAACCCTCGTGTTTCTGACCATATCCGTTTAGGGTATCCGTAGCATTATTCATACAGTCACACTAATAACACAAAATTACTAAGAATAATCACACTGATCACAATAAGTTACGAATGTGGTATTGTAAATCATAAAAAGTATTGTTTTGTGATCAACCCCCAAGAGTGACAGTATATAAATACATTCACAGGCTAACAGAACCAAGAGATTTCTTTATATTTACTCTATTATCTATGAAGAAATACACGAATAAAAACTTTTATGAGACTACCATAATGTTACTCATCACTTTCATTTTCCTTCACCAGCGAATGGCGGTGTGGCAACACTAAAATCGGCATTGCGGCCTTGCGCGGGAATCGAACTGTCAATGTCGTTAGCTGTTTGTCAGGTAGATTTCAATATAAATACAACCTTTTGGAGAGGCTCCCACGTCGTAACTTCCGGAAAATTTCAATGCACTTTCTTCGATCATGATCAGAAGACTTCGAAACTACCCTTCGTTATAAAGTTTATCTATTTTTTTATTAATTACCGGCGTATAATTAAATGTTTCCAATAGAACGAAACAATTAGTTTGAGAGAAATTATTGAATACTTGCAAGGCATCATAAAAAAGGAAATATCCTTTACTTTCACACATGTACAAAATCTGTCTGAAGGGTTTTTTGTGTTCATTTTGTTTTCGAATTTATAAATATATATACTCGTAAATCTGCAAGCCAAATACTTAAAATCCTGTCGTAATAACATCTAAGCTCTGATCCACTTCCTGAAATTTTCCCACCCTTTTGTCTTTATTGAATTCCATATCTCATTGTAATATATTGTATCACACTTTTGCTGTATACAGCACAACTTGGCGAACCTATTGCTATGTGGTAATTTCTTCCAACCAACCAGAAAGATGTTAAAGAGGGCTTTAAGTGAAATCAGCCTGGAATACTTTTTTTTTTATCTGGGTACCAGCGGGATTTGAACTCGCAACATCCAGGCTGGGAGGCAGATGTCTTACCAACTAGGCCACGGAGGTCATCATAAGGAGGAACACAAAAGAGGGCTTACGATCAATAAGGCTGACCTATTAAGTAAGATCATGAAGATAATTCTGAAATGGTTTGCGCATGAAGAACGAATGAATAAAGAAAGTCTGATAAAACAAATTGTGCAAATGTGAGTGGAAGGCGTGGTAGAGGAACACGGAGAAAAATATGGTAGGATTAAGTGAATTATATCTTGAAATAAGAAAACTTAGATATCCAGAGAAATCGTAGGAGTTGTATGAGAAGGTGTATAGGTGTAGAAGAGATGTGTCGAGATAGCAAAGTCTTAACTCTTGGCTAATCTAAGTTACCTTAAGTAGGGTCTTTCAAATTGAGCGTTTTTTTTCAATTATTGGATAAAACACAGATGGCGTCGCGAACTTGCCTGGGTCTTGTGACATTTGAGAAGTGTAATGTATAACATTTATAAAAATGGAGTCGTATACAATACAACAACGCGTTCAAATTGTTGAATTATTTTATGTATTGTAATCTCCGGAAACGGTGATGTTAATTGGCCACCAAGATCATGTGATCTGACACCGTTGGACTATTTTCTCTGGGGTTACGTGAAAAGCCAGGTCTATAAGAATGACCCCCGATCAATTCCTCAGCTGAAGGACGAAATTATTTGCGCTATCTATTTGTGAGTTAGAACCGCAATTATGCCAAAATGTAATCGAAAATTTTGACAAAATAATGGACATCTGTGGAGCTGCAAGAGGTGGACATTTGGCGGATATTGTTTATTGTGTTTAAATGTCATACATTATACTTCAATGACTAATAAAACGGTTTTTGAAATCCAAGCAAATTGTGTGTTTTATTCAAGAATTTAAAAAACCACTCAATTTGAAAGACCCTTTAGTGCTAAATAATAAATAGATTTGAAGTATTAGTGGGATATGTTAAGGACCCAATACTCCCTGAAATAATCCGGAATTCAGGGCAGATAGATTATAAATATTTTAAGTGTTAAAAAGTGTGTAGTGTTAAAATGAATGCAAATTTGTTGAGAGATATATCATACCATTAAACGTCAATGCTGTAAATAAATTAAATAATAAATTCAAATTATTATGTATTTTCAGCGTCAGATAAAAAACTATCTCGTCGAAACAGGTTTTTTTTTTATTTGAATAAAAGAAAAACTAACTTTCTTCATATAAAAATAAAAGAAATTTTTTAGCAAACGTGTAATAAATTGAGGAAGATCGTGCTAAAAAAGAATTAATTAGGTTCAAGTAATGAAAGTGATGTTGGCGGGTTACGTGTCGCCGCAGGCAATAGGGTAAAAGTTAAACTTAAATATTAATACGTGTTTATTTAATGTTGTTTGTAAATTGATATTTGAATAACGTTAGCGTTCATTAATAAGTCATCATCATCAATATTACTTAATATCCCTATAGGGGTAGGCAAATAAGTCACATTTCAAATCTTTGTATTCAAGTCCCTTATTGGGATGTCTCCATTGTATCTTTGCAATCTGTGTCTGATAGGAATAGAGCTTTGAGGCTGATTTCTTCTTCATCTAAGAAACTGATTGTTATAAATCGATTGAATGGGACTGAGTATTATGATAAAGCTTTTGCCGTTGCTGGGTTGCTACTTAAGTATTGAGTACACTTAAGTGACGTGGGTTGCTACTTAAGTGTTGAGATATGGCAACACCAGTGTAGATACGTCAAATCTGACATCAGCATCGTAAAGTTTGACATTTTTAATGGTATACGTGCTCAGAAAGTTTTGTCATACGAGTGCTATTTGTGTTGTTTCCAGTGACTTGAAAAATTCATCTCGGCCAAAAATGTAATTAAATCGTGAGCATTTTCGTGCGATGATTTTTTATGATTTTCGACGTGGACTAACTCAACAACAGCGTGCCGATCAACTCGCTTCGTCTTTTGATGATGAAGCACCATCCCGGGCACCATCATCTGTGTTTCGCTGGTTTTCTGCATTCAATCGTGGTTGTAGTTCGCTCCAGGAAGAATTTTGTGAAGGTCGTCCAAAATCGGTTGTTGTACCAGAAAACATCGATGCTGTGCGTGAACTGATATTGCAAAATCGTCCTGTGACTTATCGTGAGATTGAGGCATGTTTGGGCATTAGTTCCACTCGCATACATTCTACATCTCATTCGGAGTGGAAAAAGTGCTTCGAAAATTAGTTCAAACGCATGCAAAAGTGTATTGATCTTCATGGAGACTATTTTGAAAAACAATAAAGCCATTTTCGATGATAAATATTTGTTTTTACTTGTCTGTCTCAAAACTTAAGTAGCAACCCTCGTATATCAATTTTAGTAAAGTCTTCACTTTAATCAAAATTCTTCAAAAAAAAACAATCCGGGTAATGGGAAAGGTCGTCTTGATTTTGATCTTGTCTTAAAATCCGGGTAATGGGAAAGGTCGTCTTGATTTTGATCTTATCTTAAAATCCGGGTAATGGGAAAGGTTGTCTTGATTTTGATCTTGTCTTAAAATCGGGGTTATGGGAAAGGTTGTCTTGATTTTGATCTTGTCTTAAAATCCGGGTTATGGGAAAGGTTGTCTTGATTTTGATCTTGTCTTAAAATCCGGGTTATGGGAAAGGTTGTCTTGATTTGATCTTGTCTTAAAATCCGGGTTATGGGAAAGGTTTTCTTGATTTTGATCTTGTCTTAAAATCCGGGTAATGGGAAAGGTCGTCTTGATTTTGATCTTGTCTTAAAATCGGGGTTATGGGAAAGGTTGTCTTGATTTTGATCTTGTCTTAAAATCCGGGTAATGGGAAAGGTCGTCTTGATTTTGATCTTGTCTTAAAATCCGGGTAATGGGAAAGGTCGTATTGATTTTGATCTTGTCTTAAAATCCGGGTAATGGGAAAGATTGTCTTGATTTTGATCTTGTCTTAAAATCCGGGTAATGGGAAAGGTTGTCTTGATTTTGATCTTGTCTTAAAATCCGGGTTATGGGAAAGGTTGTCTTGATTTTGATCTTGTCTTAAAATCCGGGTAATAGGAAAGGTCGTCTTGATTTTGATCTTGTCTTAAAATCCGGGTAATAGGAAAGGTCGTCTTGATTTTGATCTTGTCTTAAAATCCGGGTAATGGGAAAGATTGTCTTGATTTTGATCTTGTCTTAAAATCCGGGTTATGGGAAAGGTTGTCTTGATTTTAATCTTGTCTTAAAATGTTAAAAAAAAACTTTTCGAATGTGTAAGGCTTTCACGGTATGATGAGTATCACGATTTATTTCTTATATAAGTCATTTTCATAATATTAAAATTATTCCTAACACACCGTTACAGTCTTCAAACATACAACTCTTACTGCATTTATTTAAATTCTTATCATGTGCATCAAATTGTAATTTTAGGTGGCAAGCCTTATGACACTAAATCCAACTGCAGGTTGCATAACTTTTACTGGTCACGGCTTGTTACTTTATGGTTAACGGTGTTTCGTTTACAATTTAGATACAACAAAGAGTGTAAGACTACATGCCCAAACTATTTAAGAGAGCTTTACTTGAGAAAATGTAGGATGATTCCCGTGACATTTAAAATGTCATGTTTCAAAGGGATGGGGTAAAATGTTTTTTTTTTTACAAATCGAATAGTTTTTTTATAAATCGAAAAATTGTTTTTCTCTAAACTGACGTTTTAATTCCTAATTTTCATTATACTGACTTTCTAATGTATTGTATGATTTGTATCTATCTTTAAATAGGCCAAGATCTACTATGAATAAACACTAATTACGAACATTAAATTTTAGGTATAAAAAATTGTGAAAAAAAAATTTAAAATTCAAGATGTTATCAGCTGTTATATCTTGTCGTAAAAAAGGGAGTGAGCTGGTCGACATGATTGGAACCCTTTCGTATATTCTAAACAAAATCATACACAGTTTCTTGATAAGAAATAATGTCGTTATAGCTGGTACCAAAGAGAAAAAAAAATCGTAAAATGACTGCTGTCTGAAAAAATATTTTTTTACCCTTTTTCTCAAATTTTTGTTTTTTTAAATAGTAAAAAAAATGTTTTAAAACTTTAAAGGTAAGGACGATATAAAAACATTTTTAAAAGTTTAATACCAAATTTGAAGGCAATCGGTTGGATAGAACTTGAGATTTTATGTCGACCAGGTCGAAAAAAGTAGTTTCGAGAAAAACGCGTTTAAAGTTTTGAGATTATTGTCCGAGTCATTCCGGTGCGGCGTAATTGCTGCCTCATTTATAGCTATAACTTCGTAAATATTGAGAATTTTAAAATTTCCATTTGAGAACATATTCTTAAAGGTCTAAACTTAAAGAATATGCAAACATAAAAAAAAAACTTAATTGAGATTCATTCATTAAACGGTTTACGATGTTTCGTTTCGAGTATTTGTATACTATCAAACCAAAAATATGCAACTGCGATGTTATCGAGGCTTCCCTTCAGCAGATTTATTTTTCCGAGCATCTAAGGAGCATAGTGGATAAGTCATCAGGTGCGATATTGATTTTAGGTTCTTACACAGGCACAGTAATGGATCCTCTGCTTTTCCTTTGGTCCTTAAACTGTTCACCCCTATATTACATTTACTTTCCCTATCACACCTTTCTTTCATCACTGTAATTTCAATGTTGTCTTACTGTCTCAACATTTATTATTGTACTGTTCTCATGTTTCTTATAAATAATAATATAAATCATATATGCATTAACCCTTCCTTCCCTGTGATGTGTAACTAGTACACATAGCTTCTAAACACTTTAATATCTCTATAAATATAATAAATACTGGGTTCAGATTTTAGGTATTCCTCCGCAATAAATTTACTCATTGAATAAAAAAAATAATATTAATAATAATAAGCACTTATCGGTCACATCAGAGATACATATTTGGTGAAAATCGGGAATAATTTCACCAATACAATCAAACGTGTGCCAGTGTGTGACGTAGGTATATTCATTCTAAAAAAACCGCTATGGGTGAGGAAGCGACGCTATTCACGTCTCATTCTCACTCTACTTCGGTATATGGGAACGCAAAAAATAGAATCTCAGTTCTCTCGCTTCAGTAGCTCGCGGGCTTTCGTTTGAGGTGGTCGCTTCGCCCGTTTTGTGAATGTCGGCCAATGTTTTTTTTCATGTTTTCAGAAATTAAATTTCAATTATTATCACTTTTGACTTCAAATTTAATTAATTTAAGCGATTGGCTATGAATATTCTTATTTTTCCGATTTTAAATCGCTCATTTTTACATGTATTGAATACACAGCACAGGAACGCGTGGATTTTTTTAGCACAGGAAGGGAAAGGTTAATAATATGAATCACAAGAAAAATATATGTCTTATATGAATCACAAGAAAAATATATGTCTCATATGAATCACAAGAAAAATATATGTCTCATATGAATCATAAGAAAAATATATGTCTCATATGAATCATAAGAAAAATATATGTCTCATATGAATCATAAGAAAAATATATGTCTCATATGAATCATAAGAAAAATATATGTCTCATATGAATCATAAGAAAAATATATGTCTCATATGAATCATAAGAAAAATATATGTCTCATATGAATCATAAGAAAAATATATGTCTCATATGAATCATAAGAAAAATATATGTCTCATATGAATCATAAGAAAAATATATGTCTCATATGAATCATAAGAAAAATATATGTCTCATATGAATCATAAGAAAAATATATGTCTCATATGAATCATAAGAAAAATATATGTCTCATATGAATCATAAGAAAAATATATGTCTCATATGAATCACAAGAACAATATATGTCTCATATGAATCACAAGAAAAACATGTCTCATATGAATCACAAGAAACAGATTAAATCAGATACTGTCAAAAGGTCTGAGTTTCATATTTTATGACCCCCTTGATCAAATATCACCTAAGTGTAAATCGTCACCTACTTGTGATAGTATTATAATGTATGGTATACAAGTGAAACGTCGTCACTTGTTGCTTGTGATGATGTGATAGCATTATGGTATATTGTGAAACCTCATTATAACGATATTTATAGAAAAAAAAAACATTTTTAATTATGAAATAAATATATTAGACGAAATTAAAAATTTTTTACCGAAAATAGCCGCTGGAAGGATTTAAACCAAGAGTTCTCAAGTTTTTTTCGGCCGCAGACCCCTTTACCAAAAACTTTTAAAACCGTCGACCCCCTTGTAATTTACTTTACTTACTCAAATTAATAAGTTTGTACAGTACTCGATATTAAATATTTCACTAGATATCAAACCTTTCATTTTAATCATTTGTAATTAAGGATTGAAAAAGATAAAAGGACTACGGATTATGCATTGCATTATCTTGTGCAACATTTATTATTGAAATCTGTGCTGACAAAAATAAATAGTTTTAATTATGTATCTATTGGAATCCTAGATATTTTGAAGTAACACACAAATAGCAGTAGTAAGGGGGTCTATTTTTGCTGTCATCGACCCCCAAATTTTTTTATTGAAACTATCGACCCCTAGAAAAATCAAATCGACCACAGGGGGTCGATATCGACCACTTTGAGAACTCTTGATTTAAAGTAATAAATAGGCTTTGATGACACAATCAATATCTAACGATTGACTGGTAAATTTGAACGCTCAAATGAAGGGATGAAAAAGAAAAAAAAAGGTTTTTTTAACTTATATATTAATTTCCATTTAGCAATCTCTTCCAATCAATTGGAAAGGTTTTTAAGATTAAGAAATATATTAGACCACGTCTTTTGATAAGTGAGTAATAATAATAATTAAACGACAATTTATATAGCGCCGTTTAAAGAATAGACTCTACTCAAGGGTGCTGTAATTTGGGATTCGCACTTATAATTTAATATGCGAACCAGGTTGATAAGTTGACAATAGGAATGGATTTTTTTATATATATATAACTCACAGATTCAAGGGTTGTAGAAACACTTGACAAATCGAAACTACGAATTCAACTGCAACGTGTTTTAGCTAGCATATTAAATTAAGTCTTGAACAATAAACCATCAAAATTATTATTTTTCTTTTTTTTCTTTTCATTCCAGCATCAAAATTCCTAAGTCAATCGTTAAATATAGTTAGCTTTATACAAACTCTTTGGTTTGAAACTTTACAGAGGCTATTTTCGTTAAAGAAATATTCTTTTGTGTAAAAAAGAAACAAAATAAATAAATAAAACTTGTTTTATATGTGTTGTGTTCACCACTGGTTTATTTTACTTTATCTTCACCTGACGATGAAGACGGAGGTATTCGAAACCGGTAGTAAACTCAAAATAAACCAGTGGTGAACACAACACATATAAAATAAGTGATTTATTTATTTTTACTTAAAACATGTCACCACAAAGTGAAACTAAAGTCATTTCGAAGATTCAAGAAATATTCTTTTAACTGAATTTTTTATAACGTTAAAACGGGATTCGTTAAACACATTATTTTACGTAAGTTCGTTCAAATCTTCAAAAAAATATTCGTTATTCTGAATATTTCTTTATTTCCATATTCGGTATATTGAGATTGGACCTGTTATATAATTTAATAGCGTTCAGTACTATCTGCAGTTTCAGGCATCCACTGAAAGTGTTGGAATCCACCCCTCGCTAATAGGGGATGATTATTGAATATCGATAAATAAAATTCGATCTATCTCTACTTGTATTAAATATTTAAAAAAGAAACTGTTAAAAAACTTACCTCTGTCTTTCAGTAGATTGTCTTCTGTTCCAGTGGAAGTCGTAGCGCCAATATCCTGAAGATTGAAGTCATTCCTTATATCCTGGATTGCTGCCAGATCGTTGAGACCAAAGTTCTGGTCTCTAAACACTACATTGTCATTGTTATAGTTAATTCCACTTGACACTAGATTTCCTGTACCGGCTTGATGAGAATTCGATTGGAATAGTGGCCCATTATTGTCATTGTTGTAAGGAAATACCACTCTTGGAGTTCTCGTCTTCCAGAAAGGTTGACTTGGAGGAGACTTCGGCGCGAAGCCAGGTCCGAAGAATCCAGCTTTTACAGCAGGACTAAATTCTTGATTTGGATAAGCACCACCGTAATAACTGTCGAAATCTGGATTGTTGAAAGATTTAGGTGGTGCAAAATATGGACTATGGAATGGATATCTCGGGTGGAATGCTTTTGAAACTGGGAAACCCACATTTGAAGGGTTCCTCAGATTTCTTCCAGGCACTACAGCTCCAGAGTTATATTCTGGATATCTCGTCGGAGTTGGATTGTAATCGTCTTGATATCTTTCAGCATTGTCTCTTCCTGATGGAGCATAATTAGGTTGTCTTTCAAAAGTATCACCTGGATATACCTTAGCATTTTCATCTTCTGCTTGATCTACGTTATCTTCTGCAGTCGTATCATCATAGTCGGTATCGTCTTGAAACTTTATTTTCGTGTTTCGTGTTGGATTATTGTAATCTTCGTTCGTTCTTCCTTGATTGTTTGCATAATCTTCTCTGAACCTCGTTTCTTCTCCGTAAGGTTCATCTCTAAATGTTATCTTTGATCTTCTAGCTCCTAGATCTGGATCTTCTGCAGGATAACCTGCGACTCCAGTTTCAGCTACATCAGCTGATAGAGCTGTTGTATCTTGAAATCTTCTATCATCAAATGATCTTGATTCTCTGGTCCTTTGTCTTAGGACCATAGCATCTGTGTTTGGTACATTTTGAAAGATTATTCTTCTAGATCTCCTGATATCGTTTAATTGTGGCGAGCCTCTTCCAGGACTATCTATGGCTTGTGCTAGCAGAATGCCGGCTATTAAAACTAGAACTTTCCATCTGCTTTCACCTAACATTCTTCTTCAGTCTTTTTCTATATCCACGAACTCTTCTATTATAACCTTTAATTCTGATTAAATGGTAACTTAATCCATTGATAATGAGTTCAATAAGACGGTTAACTTGTAAAACACTTGTTAAAATTAACTCACTTTTTTTAATGTCAGTTGTTCATTGAACCGATTTCTTTTCCTACAAATATAATTTGTTAAATTAATTATTTTAAACTTTAATTAAATTTATTTTAATTAGTAGGATTGTTTTAGAGTTAATATGACAGCTGGTTAATGGTTCAATTTTATCTCCAAAATCCGTTATATTTTGCGTTGTGTCACTATAAGTTCACTAATTTATGTTTGGTGGTTCAAGTCACTGTTTCAGTTTTTTTCTCTCACTTTAAACACTTGAATTTATATGCTATATATTTCAGTTAAATTTTTCTTTTAAGTTATTAAAAAAGAAGTCACAAAAGTCCGAATTCACAGTTTTTCTTGAAAAAATAATAATACAATTTAAAAAAAAAATCCTCCTTTAAAATTTTATTTCTTGTTTTTATTTTACATCATGTTTATATCATGTTCAAATTTATTATTAAAATCACTGTTTTTTTTTTTTAAATAACGTTTTTATTGTTAACTCAATATATATTTAATATTCGACATTAATTTTTATTAATAATATTTCGAGTCTGAATATTAAAAATACGTATTTATTTTTTTTACAAAAAAAAAAACACTTTTCTAACGATATGTATATATAACGAACCGACCCTGTGTTTTTATAACTATAAACCGTAACTTTTTAAGTCGTTAAATTATTTTTGAAAAAAGTATTTAATATGTTACATAACGAAGTGTATTATATGCCAAGAGCATATCTACTTTCCCGTGACACCAAGTCTCCAAACCGACAGCATTTAATTACATACATTCACTTTCATTCTCAACAGCTCAGTTTTACTTTCGCCAGAACGACAACCGTCCCGTACTGTATACGTAGTTCTTTTCAACTGTGTGTTTTTTTTTTTTTTTTTTATATTTGTTATGTATAATATTTTTAACGGACCGACCACGCAAGGCACATCCGATCTGCTCGGAGGCCGAATGTTAACTGTTGAAAGACCGACAGAAGAACAGATTGACTTTCAATTTCTTATGCACTAACACCTTTCTTTACGGAAACTCATTTAACGGAGATTTTTTATTCCGAAAAGTCTTTATTTCATTTAACGTGTTAGAACTCTAATTCGCATTGAAATCTGACGGTCGAATTGACTGTAATTGCGATATATGGACGAAAAATTTAATATTGGAGCAAATTGATGAATTCTACAATACAATTGAAGAGTAAAATGTTGTTTATAGTTAAGGCATTAACGTTGTGGAGTTTTAAAGACATTGTAATTTATTTTTATCAAACACTTTTTATTCCACTTTTTTTTACGGTATAACCCTACTGGTTTCTTGTTTGTGCTCCCCTGAAGATGAGGTGAAAGCCTTGAAACCGGTAGGGTTATACCGTTACAAAAAAGTGGAATAAACAGTGTTTGATAAAAATAAATTACAATGAAGAGTAAAAGTCATAAACCACTCGAGAGCCAAAAAATACGTAAAGAGTTATAAGAAAAAAACTGTGCGGTATTTGAGTAAACTGCTTGTAGATATGTGCCAGTGACATCTTTGGTTGTAAAACAGAATCACTTTTAGTTTGAATTCACATATATGCTATTTATGGGTATATTGTCGCTTTTTGATAGACTGTTTTTCCATAAAAAAAACAAACAAAATATGGTTGTTATGTGGTTTAAGAGATTTACTCTTCAATTTTTGAAGCATATTTAAGTAATGTAAGAGTTAGGAGGGGCATTAATGGGGCACTCAAAAAATCAAAAGGAGTGGACTGAAAAATATTTGATGTCCTCGCGGCCGGGATCACCCTATATTGATGGGGTAGTGTATCTCGGCCGGGGGATGTTATGAGATGAGCCCAGACCATTTGATAGCTTCTCTCTTAAATGTATTTTCTGCTATTTGTCTTGAGATATAGTATACGAGTATATATTTATTTGTACTCGTATATACTCGAACTGGATAATGTCAAAATAGTCCATAAAAGTATTTTTGTGCCATCTTTGATGTATGGATGTGAAGCATGGAGTGGAAAAAGACTGAAAGAAGCCGAATAAGTTCTGTAGATATGTGTGCTTTGAGACAAATACATGAAGTGACAATGCATGACAGAAAACTAAATTCAGTGGCAAGGGATGAATGTGAACTTAAGGCTGATGTGTTGAGTAAGGTGGAGAAGGAGCACGCTGAGATGGTTGAGGTATGAGGAACGAATGAATGAAGAAATTGTAATTTGTTTTATCAAACACTGTTTATTCCACTTTTTTTAACGGTATAATTCTACCGGTTTTAAGACTTTTACTTCATCATCAGGGGATAAAAGCCTTGAAAGTCTTGTTTGTGCTCCCCTGATGATGAGGTGAAATCCTTGAAACCGGTAGGGTTATACCGTTACAAAAAAGTGGAATAAACAGTGTTTGATAAATTAAATTACAATGTCTTTAAACCTCTACAATATTAATTCCTTAACTATAAACAATATAGAATAAAGAAATACTACAAAATAGATATATAGTTTGAGTGGAAGGCGTGTGAGAGGAAGATTAAGGAAAATATGGTTGGATCAAGGGAATAATATTCTGCATCAAGGAAATATCATACATATAAATCGTAGAAGTTGCATGAGAAGATGAATTGATGTATAAGAAGCTAAGGATGTGTGCCGAGATAGGAAAGCCTGGCGCTCTGCCCTCTCTGCCTACCCCGACAGGCAAATGGCGTGATGGTATGTATGTTAATAACTCCGGCGTCACTTTGTGGATCTCCTTATAATTAGTATAAAATTAAAACACTGTCACTTTGTTTTGTGTAATTTTTTGCGTATCACAATGCATATCAACCCTTACTGTGTCATCAGACGAGTTGACAAGAACTGAATTGATTTAAAAATTAAATACATTTTATTTAATATGGTTTTATAACTTGTTTTATTTTATCCTAGAAACCATCAAAATACAGTGAAACCCCATTTTTAAGTGCCCGGAATTCACGTTTTCCCGCTATTTGCGTTCAATTTTTCCAATCCCGTTTTATTTTAGTACATTAAGTACCCGCTTTTACGTTTTTATTTCCCGCAATTTACGTTTGAAATATTTAAAACGCAAATCAATTTATAAACATATTTAATTAAATGCGCGACAATTTAAAAGATTTGAAATGAATATTAGGAATCAGAAATATGTTGTTTATATTTATAGACACGTGCGCACCTGCAGCTGCAGCGCTCATGGTCAAGGTTATGGTACACGAGTCGTGGAATACGATGCAATTGGTGGAAAATTTAGCGAATCAGAGGCAGGCAGACTGTATATATATTTGGTCAATTTATGCTTGTGTTTTAAACGTGTCGGTCGTGTACATATAATTTCAATTGTCAATTGTCATGTATTTTGTGTGTCAATTTACATTTTTTTCATTTCCTTAAATTTTTCGTTGAATCCATTCAAATAATGTCTCGGCAAAGAAAAATATTATCGATTCAAGAGAAAAGGAAAATTCTCGAAAAAGTGAATAAACACGTTGGTTCATGTGTTTCGCTCGCGCGTGATTTGGGGATACCCATTACAACTTTGTCTACGATAATAAAAAATCGTGAATCGATTGAAAAAAGTTTTCCGATTTGCGTGATTATCTAAATAAAAAATAATTTTCAATTTAACTTTTTTTTCTAGCCCCGAATCTACGTTTTCCCTCCAATTCCGTTTTTTTTATCAGTCCCTTCGAAAACGTAAAAATGGGGTTTCACTGTATATAAATAAAGCAAACAAACAAAGTAAAAATATCATGAATAATGAATTAATTTTATAACAGAATGATTTGACACTTAAATGTGACAAAATTCTACACAATAACTTAAGTTAGAATGAAATATCTGTTTCGCTTTACAAAAGTATTATCAAATAGTTTGACTATGTCTTCGTAAAGCGAAACAGGTCTTTCACTTTAATTTAAGTTATTGATTTGAATTTTGTCACATTTTAGTGTCAAATCATTCTGTTATAAAATGGAGTTTTACAATATTAATACTCAATGGATAAATAAATTAAATTAGTCATCTTCTCCGTTTCTTAATGTCGTGAACAACAAATACAGGATGTCCAAAAAAATATATGCACACTTTAAATTATTATAAATTCAATATTTATTAAGGTATATTTCAGATTAAAGCTGCAAATTATGGAAGACAAACGATTTTTTTTATCATCATAAATGGTCGAATTGATAGTCTTTATGATCTATGCACTGCTGATAACGAGGAATCAAAAACATTACAAATAATTTGTTTTGGTATTTGGGCGCACTTTATTTCAATAGTTGCTCTCAATTCATTAAATATTGCTGGTTTTGTACCATAAAATTTATTTTTGATGAATCTTCATAAAAAATGTGAAAAAAATTAGGTAAGACACTTGTCTGCCGATCCGGAGGTTACGGGTTCGATCCCCACTGGAACCCAGATTTTTTTAAATAGGATTCTAATCTGTTTAACACTTAGAACCTATAAAAACATCTTTCTGGTTGGCTGGAAGAGATTGCCACATGGCAATAAACTCGCCAGGTTAAAAAAAAAGTTTATTGGTGTGAGGCCTGGGAAACGCGGAGGGTATTCAATGCTAACTCTACGTCAAATCCATCTGTTCAGCAAATTTTTTTCAAAATATGCCCTTACACCACAATGTAAATAAAAGTCCTCATCCTTACATTCCTTACGAATGCACGATTTGACAAATTCCTGCAGCAAGTTCAAGTAAATTACACGGTGTAAAAATGTGTAAACATTTTTTTGAGACATTACACGAAAATACCCATCAAGCCAGACATGGAGCGATTTTCTCGTGATCTGTCGATCATTTTTAAATAAAGTTATTTTTTGTTAGGTTATAAATTATTATTGTTTTTTTTAAATAATCTATAGTATAGGCCCTTGACTCTATTCCCAAAATAAAACCATAATCAACACACATAAAGAAATAATGTATTTAATATATAATTCAGTTCTTATCAATTCACCTGATGATGACATAGCAAGTGTTGAAACGCATTGACATGCAAAAAATTAAATAGAATCAAGCAAAGCTCAGATGATCCGTGTTGTTGTTCATACTACCCCAAACGAGTGCAAAATTGACCAAGATGGGACCAATACGGGTTTTATAGAGAAGGAGCTTATTTTTGGGTGAAAGGAAACTGCGTCGGTGGAATATCGAACTGATTTTATGTGTGTAACATATGTATGCCCTTTTGACATAAATTTTATCTAAATTGAAAAAAATCTAAATTGAAAAATTTAATATCTAAATTGAAAAATAAAAAATCTAAATTGAAAAATAAAAAATCTAAATTGAAAAATAAAATATCTAAATTGAAAAATTTATAATCTAAATTGAAAAATAAAAAATCTAAATTGAAAATAAAATATCTAAATTGAAAAATTACATTTGTGATGAATCTAAATAGATAAAAAAATTAAAAAGATACTAAATTATAATTCTACAGTAACATATACATACATACGTGTCCATTATATGCAGGGGTAGGCCGAGCCAACAGAGTGCCAGACTTTCCTATCTCAATACATATATTTCACCTCTACAATATCCATACAGCTTCTAATATAGCTGATATAATTTTTCTTTCTTTCAAAATATAATATTAATTTGATCAAATCATACTTTCCTTGGTCTTCCTCTACCACATCTTCCACTCACATTTGCACTCTATTTGTATTACTCGATTCATTGGTTCTACATGTCCAAATAATGTGCTCTTTTTCATCTTAATACATCAGCTTTAAGTTCACATTCATCCTTAATAACTTTATTTCCTATTCTGTCATACATTGTTGCCCCATATATTATTTTCGGTGCACGCATTTCTACAGTATTTTTATGGCTCCTATCAATCCTTTTCCACGTCCACGTTTCACTTCATACATCAAAGTTGCAACTAAAATTGTATTGTGGACCATCATCTTAGTATATTTTGGTACGATTCGAATATATATCTTTTAGTGACCCAATGCATTTGTTTTCTATCGATACACGTCGTCTAATATTCCTCGTAGCTCCCAGTACAGTTTCTCATAATGTGTGATTTTCATGCCAATACACCAAGCTTCCAATCAACGAGTTTTCAAAATGTAACAACTATATTAAAACCTCTTTTGCCCAAAGGCAATATGCTTATTTGGCTCCCATTACATACAATGGCGTGCCGACTTCAATAAAGGTAAAGGTAGGAAAACCATTTAGACAGTCGATCGGAGCGTGGTTGTTATTGCGACAGGATTTTGAGTACTTGGGCTTTCAGGATGAATGACGAGTGGAAAGGATTTATGTAAGCTCGTGAGTGCGGGTTTCTTCTTGTTGTTTTAATTTTGATTGTTTTTGTATTTGTGTTTCTGTGTATTTTTTTTTTTGTTTTAATTTTAATTTTTATTCTTATGATTGTATGCGGTATATTGTGGGATGAATGTTTTTGGTCTTTCTGGAGTGATGATGTGTGAGGAGTTGAATTTCGCAAGATGTTTCCAGTTGTAGTTGAGTGTCACTGTTTGTCAGGTTGATGAGAGCGTGCAACGGGGTTTTGTTTTTGTTTAATCAAAAATCGGAAAGAAGTAACGATTTATTTTTTCATGCTAAATATCCTCAGTGAGATACAGGTAAAAGCCTAGTTTACTGGGAATACGACAAATGAAAGGCAACAAACCCAGATCCATTAAAATTGTATGTCCAAATCAAATTACCTGTTGTTTTTCTCAAATTGTGTATATTTCTTGTCATGTGTAATAATAAATAATAATAATAATAATAAATATTAAAATACATTTTTACTTTAGAGATCAAAGGTTCTACAATAGGCTATTGAATATGATTGTAAGCCTTTCTGTAGATGGAATACACCTGTGCGTGTGTTGGTTTATTGTGTGCAAGATAGACTACGCTCAAAGGTCCGATGGTAAGGAGATCAAAGCTCCAAGACAATCGGCAAGTTCAATCTGTTACAGGAAGAGTTTTACATAGCGATATTTTTCTGTTTGCTCAATAGCGCTATAAGAATCTACAATAAGTAGCATAGAAGTTACGTTAAACAAAAAATCGGATGTAAAACGGTTTAAAAGTAAAATCAGTTCTCAAGAGAATCCACCAACAATCGAATCCAGGGCGTTCGTTTGTTAAGCGTGGATGTTAACCATCAAATCATGATTAAGGTTGCTATATCCTACAAGGTTTCTTATGGGCATGTTGGAATACTACCTTCTAAGCGTGAGGAGTGATCTGACGGCCTGTTCTTAAACTCTTTAAATGGCTGACAAGAGCGACATCTAATTAGAACAGGAAGATATCGTATTTCTTGGCTTAATCTTGGAGAAATTTCTTGGATGCTGTTCTACTGAATTATTTTGGGGTGCAGTTAATAGGAAAATGATCGCCATGCTACTAGTCTCCCTCTAATGAAGACAGAATAACAAGCTTGCATTGATTTTTTTATTTACCACTTTGCACAGGTTTCTTCTGTTACACAAAGAGGTTCTGCTTCTCGAGTTAGCTTATTCGTTAGGAAGAATATCAGCCAGGACTCTTCTCATACTGCTAGGCGGTGCCGAGACTATATCCACAGTGTCATTCAGTTGGTTCAATATCTCTATACCACGCGTGACTGAGTGTTTAGCCATGATATTCGTTTTGAAAGTTGGTATGTAAAACAGAGGGGGATTCTTTGCACTCAGGGCTTCTAATTAACTACCTTACTCAACTAACCGGTTTTCGTTTTTTGACATCCAAGAAACCGATCAACCGGTTACACAAAAATAAATACATCCTTTAAAAATATTGTTTTTCTCTTTTCAAATTACAATTCAATGGTAGATTTAACATAATTGTGTTATGAAAATGTTTTTATAATATCCTTTGTAATTGATTATTGGTTTTTTTTTCTTTTTTTGTGATTTTTTATAAATTGTTTTCAATTTGTATTTTGTTTTTAATCAATCTTTTGTTTTTGTATTTTTTTTAACAGTGCGGGCTATGTGCCTTTGAACGCCCCCGTATTTTGTTGGTAACGTGATTTTGTACGATTTGATATGAAAAATCACCAGTTATCCGTTATTTTGAAATTGTGATACTAACCGGTCTCACTTAAACCGTTTAATTTCGATTTAAAACAGTTTAAAAACCCTACTTGCACGGCTATATTTATCGGGGGCATACAAACTTAGTTCTTCTAGTATCGCATGACAGTTAAAACTACCTTGAAGAACCTTCAATAGGAATATCGCGATGGATTCTTGCCTCTTTTTTTCGAGGTTTCTATAGTTACACACCGTGAGAAGTTCAACATGGTGAGCATATTTCGGGTAATCACCCTTTGTTCTGTACCAAAGATATCTGCGCTTTTTTTAACTTTTATTTGGTTCCGTTGCATGCTTCAATACAAAGGCAGCGCGGTATCTCTTCCGATAAGTGGGGTCTTGGTGTATTCATATTGCGAAAGCACCCGCCGTGAACGAAAGTGAGGTTTTTTTTTACCGAACGAACTATACGTATGTATTTTTAATGTTGTTCTCTTGGTGGCATCGTTTGCTATTGAGCAATTCCTTATGCTTAAATGTTTATTCCGGTACGTAATACGATGCCGAGAAATATTGTAGTAATTACAACGCTTCGTTCATTTGTAAGCTAAATTATTAAATAATAGTTAATCAAAAGTTAAAGCTTTAACTTTGTGTAACTCCATATTTAAATAATTATCAATAAATCAATTTGTTATTCCACTATTTATTTAATTTAATTTCATCAAGTTGAATTAAATATCATTTTATGTCATTTCTTTTAATTTAATTTACTTTATTTAAATTATATTGAATTTTTCGTTGGATACATTTGATTAAATTTAACTATTAAATTAAATTAAAAGAATTAATTTCGTTTAATATAATTTAATTTAACGTTTAAAACATTTAATTGAATTTTAATTTAATTAAATTTAATTCAATTTAATTTCTTTTAAATTAATTAAATTAATTCATTTTGATGTAATTTAATTCAATAATTATTGTAATTTAATTTTCTTTCATTTTGTTATGTTTCTTTTCATTTTATTTTACATTTGAACATTTAATATGAATAAATTTAATTTGTATTAATTTAATTTAATTTAATTTAATTTAATTTAATTTAATTTAATTTAATTTAATTTAATTTAATTTAATTTAATTTAATTTAATTTAATTTAATTTAATTTAATTTAATTTAATTTAATTTAATTTAATTTAATTTAATTTAATTTAATTTAATTTAATTTAATTTAATTTAATTTAATTTAATTTAATTTAATTTAATTTAATTTAATTTAATTTAATTTTAGATTTGATACAATGGGGAGATCAAATAAATAAGGTAACCTGAAGGATCTTCTTCAGCCTTCATTCCCTTAAAGTGTTCCCTCTGCTCTTCCATTACTAAGATGCTTGACTTCCACTTTGGGGTTTTGGGTTCGATTTCCGATGGTGGCAGAAAAATGGCTCTCAGTATGGAAAAGTTATTCTAGTAACGCAATACTCACATTATAGATGTTAGATTAGTAATAAAGAATGAATATGAATTTAAAGTTGATGTGTTGAATAAGGTGAAGAAGAGCATGTTGAGATGGTTTGGACATGTGGAACGAATGAATGAAGAAAGACTAACAAAACAGATATACAGTGCAAATGTGAATGGAAGTCGTGGTAGAGGAAGATCAAGGAAAGAATGGTTGGATCAAATAAATATTATTCTGAAAGAAGAAAATGTAGAAGGTCAGAGAAATCGCAGAAGTTATATGAGAAGGTGGATGTGGAAGGAGTTAATGATGTATATCGAGATAGGAAGGTTTGGCGTTTGGTCTTCTCTGCCTACCCCGACAGGAAGATGACTATATATGTCTGAATCCCCAATTCAGATTTGTTGAAGGGTATTGTATTGTATTACTTTCGTATTGATCAGTGTAACCTGGTGAACTTACTGCTAAGTGGCAATCTCTTTCAACTAACAAGAAAGACGACCTTCATGGCTTAGTTGTTAAGACGGTTGTATCCCAAACCGGAGATTCGATTTGCGTTGGAACTCAGATATATTTAAAAACGATTCCAGTCTGGTTTTCACTTAAGGCATCTTTACCATCTTTCTGGTTCGTTGGAAGATATTGCTATATAGCAATAAGTCCGCCTGGTTGTACTGTATACAACGAAAGTGTTATACAATACAGATATGATTAGAGGACCTACAGTACCCGGTGGTAAGCAATATACATCGGGCTTAAGAAAGAGACTGTCGGTCATAATCGGCTAACTTCAGCTTTGTAGAGTGTCGTCTCTGTAACACGATGACGATCATAAAGATGAACAAATCGCGACGGAACACTTGTATGAATGACAGAAACGACGCTCTACAAAGCCTAAGTTAGCCAATTATGGCCGACAGTCTCTTTCTTAAGCCCGAAGGGTATTACTTACCGCCTACTGGTACTGTAAGCGATAAGCAAACTGTGATGCATTTAAAAAATGTGAGCTGCATCGGGAGTTTAGATTTTTTTAATAACAGTTATCAGGTTTGGAAGACAGACGTCTTCCCAACTAGGCCACAAAGGTCATCAACAGTACCAATACGAATGTATCATATGCATGAATTAACTAAGTTAGTTGAACCGTTTTTCTGTGTTATTCATTTAATGTAACCAAACAAAACGTCTATAGTTTAAGAAATGTCACTTTCTTTTCTGTTCCAGTCTTGGTTCAAAAACAGTAATAATAACAGACACTACACGGCAGAGGTTTAGCTTTCTAAAACCTTTTGTTTAATTTCTTAAACCAAACTGAAACCAGTTTTAACTGAATGGATTTATTTGTTTTTAAACCAATTTTTTTAACTGAGGTATTAATTTTTTTGTCATATGGACAAAGGGCATAAAGACCGCTTACACTATGCAATTTATCACTATAATTTTTATATGTATATGTATGTACAAATATACTGTTTTCTTTGAATGTCTTCTATGCCAGTGGTCGCCAAACTTTAGGACCTCACGGACCAATAAATTCATAATTTAAAATCCCGCGGACCGCTAATAGGAGTTTTAACAAGCGCAGGCAGACGCGCAGGCGGACCACTAACAGGCGCAAACAGGAGAGTGAACGCGCGGATGAACAGAGAGCATAGTAAAAAGGACGAATATATGCAAATTTCTGCGTAATGAAGGGAGTCAACGATATGTTTTAGAAGTGCATCCACGTGCGGAGGCGTGGACGGAGAATAATATTACCTATAAAATAGATAAAGAAGAGCCGCACTGTGAAACATTAAAAGAGTGCGAAATGAGGCGAGAGTAAGACAAAACATGTGCAATGCAGCTAGCTATACGTCTTACGAGATTGTCATGATTTCATGCATCTTGCATCGTTCATCCGTGCAAGTCACTTATTTTTCCGGGCTGGTTTGCTGTGGATTAAAAAATGCAAATAATGTCCACATTTCTCTGCGGACCAGCGAAATTTTCTCGCGGACCACCACTTTGGCAACCGCTGATCTATGCAACACATACAATCTTTACTTAATTGTATTATAAATGTCTCGTATCCGTACAACATGTCCCACCTACTCGCACATAATTATGAATTTACTGTTCTAAACTCACTAAAGTAATTCTTACATATTCTCACACTGCCCTCTTTCCTTGTTATTGTTATTGATACAAATCATACTCTGTATAGGATGGAAAGCATCATTAACTAATAATAATAATAATACAAACATACCATCACGACGTTTCATTCTCAGTGTAGGCAGTGAGGATTGAGTCGTAAACATTTCTATCGCAATAACCATTTTTGGCCTCTTCTGCTTTTACACAGCAGAGAAAGTTAAAGATGTATTAGGGTGTGGACTGAAAACATAAGGTGTCCTCGCGGCTGGGCCCGCCCCATATTGAAAGGGGGATGTTATGAGATGACCTTTTGATAGCTTCTCTCTTAAATGTATTTTCTGCTTGAGACATACGAGTATATCTCAAGCGGTGTCTTTGTATTTTTCTAATTAATTTTTTTTATTAATTTATTTTACACATTACAAGAAATATACATAATGTGCGAAAAAACAACAAGTAATTTAATTAGGACACACAATTTTAATGGATCTGGGTTTGTTGCCTTTCATTTGTCGTGCCCCCAGTAAACTAGGCTTTTGCCTGTATCTCACTGAGGACGGAATGTATTTAAATATGTACATACTATGTTGCTATCAATACACATATATTTATTCATTTATTTATGATGTGTGTCGCGTCACAGGTCTTGCCTAGCGAAGCCGTTCTCTATATCCATAAAATTATGGATTTTAAGCAATGTTATTAACTTTTACTCGACGGTTCGCATTTCCATTAAAAATGTAAAAATTGTTCATGTTGTATTTATTACGAATAGTCATATAATTGAATTAAAAACTTTAAAATTCAAACATTTATTATATATTTAAACATTAACAACAACTCTTATCTGCCATCTATTTTGTGTCACACAATATTACTACATTCATATATAACATCAAGCCCTTTCCTTGTCATGGTGGGTAGTGAGGAAAGAACGCCAGACTTCCTATAACGAAACAAATATTTTGTCGCTCCTTCTTCTAAAACTCCTACAATTTCATTGACTTTTGACATTTCCTCCTTTCAAAATATTATTTACTTAATCCTACCACACTTTCCTTAGTCTTCCTCTCCCATGCCTTCCTTTCACATTTGCACTGTATATTTGTTTAGTTAGTCTTTCATTCGTTCTATACGCCCAAACCAATGCTCTTCTGCATCTTACTAAATACATCAATCTGCCTTAAGTTCACATTCATCCCTAATCACTTCATTCAGTATTCTGTCATACATTGCCACCCCATGTATTCTTATTAGTGCATGATTTTCTACAGTATCCTTTTCTATAAACGTTTATATATTTATAATTGTGTTAATAATTTTTATAAATGTATTTATCTGTGTTTCCTATAATCTTATTGATAACAAAATAAGTAATACACTTATGTTTTTTCAATTGTTTTTGTATAATGTAGCGATAGGAAACAAAATCAATCGGGCATTGAAACATATATATTCAAACCAGATAATATCAAATCTGATAGGATGATAGTCCACAGCAGTATTTAGGTACCAATCTTGATGTATGAAAGTGAAACGCGGATGTGGAAAAATACTGGAAAGAGCCGAATAAATGCGTGCATTTAGAATAATACATGGAGTGACAATGTATGACAGAATACGGAATGAAGGGATAAGGGATGAATGTTTATTTAAAGCTGATGTGTTGAGTTAGATGAAAAATAGCACTTTGAAATGGTTTAGGAACATGGAATAAAACATTAAAATATACAATGCATACTATATATTATATAAATGAAAGGTGTGGTAGAGAAAGATTAAGGAAGGTATGGTTGAATCAAGTGAATGATAGCTGTATGAAAAGGAGTAAAGGTGTGAAAGAGGAGAAAGTCGAGGTAAGAAAATCTGGTGTTCTTTCTTGTCTGCCTATCTCAGAAGAAAAGTTCCATGATGGTACAAAAATTTGTACCATTTCCAATAAAAAAAAATCGTATGGCACCTTTCAACTCGTCCGAATTTGTAATTTAGGCATATTGAAGAACGTGTCTGGTAGGCCACATTTTCTCCTGCCCCAATAATAGAGCCTTCGAGCTTACAACCACTGGAGAAGGCACGAAATTAATCGTTCGTAATCACACGCCTTTGAAATATCATCACAAGTAAATATGTAATAGCTACAAATAAAGTTAACGTGCTTAATTCCTGTTTGTACTTAATTTCAAGTTATTCACAAAGTTTACATTTAAAGTTTCTTTAACATTTTTTTGATTGGTTGAAAGAAATTGATACATATCTATAAATCTGTCAGATTGTACTGTATACAGTGCAGTTCGATCCCACTACCAGTCATACTATTACATGGACAAAATAAGTTTCCATCCAGCGCGATTTACACTAGAAGATCGATTTTTTTAATGTCTAAGGAGTTTCATGACAGATGGGGAAAATTTCAATAATTATGTTGAAACGGCGATGGGGTCTTCAGTTTCAAGGTACAAAAATGACGAATAGAAAACTGAATTATTAAAATCTGGTCAATTTTATAAATGAATCTACATTATGAAAGTTTTTCTTT
This sequence comes from Odontocerum albicorne, assembly GCA_949825065.1. Taxonomy (NCBI): domain Eukaryota; kingdom Metazoa; phylum Arthropoda; class Insecta; order Trichoptera; family Odontoceridae; genus Odontocerum; species Odontocerum albicorne. The sequence goes on from OX463867.1 coordinate 13,591,723, forward strand.
TGGTTTTAAATGTCAAAGAGGTGTGCAGCGAAATTTTACGACTTCATAAATACAGATTATTTTGCAATATATAGGTCACGCTAAAATTCTATGACACATGCAGTTTTTGTATATTTCGACACACTGCCTGATGCAAGTCTTATGATTGTTAGATACGAATCAAAAATCGAAAGCAATTTTCATACAGCCTACATCTGAGGCCTACTTTTTATTTTATTTATTTACATTACTATCCATCCGGCAAGAAGTTGTATTTACGTGCATGAATTGCTTAATTTGTATAGGTTTGTATTGTTGTGTTATTGATAATTATGCTTTGCGCAATCGACGGGTGCACCTCTTTCTCAGACATCGTGTGTCATGCTAATGACGGAATCTGCCGAGGTCGGCCGACCGCTCTCCCCTCTCCTGATATCATCACCCAACACTCCTCGAGGCGGCCACGCACTCCGTTTTAAATTACGCACTCTAAAACAAAAGGCCAAGGAGACAGTTTGGAGAGGTTTGTGGTTACTAAAGGCGTGGAAGGACGACGCACAAAAAGAATAATCGAAATGCGTCGGACTGATCAAATTAGAGACGCTACTGAACTACCCTTAATAACTGCCTTTCGAACCGCGGAGTGCAGGGATGGATGAAAAGGAGTCATCAGAGGCTATCATGGGAGTCACGGTACTCAGTTATGAGCTACACGACAGGATGATGTATGAGAAAGTGTATGAATGTAAAAATGGTGAAGCATCTCTTATCTACATAGGAAGGTCTGGTGCTCTGTCCTCTCTGCTCACTCTGACAAGGGTTTTAGTGATGGTATGTATGGATTTATAAACGAAACATGTGACTTTTGAATATGACCTTGGATATTGACTGTCAAATGAAAGGTTGCGTCAGATAAAACCAACCGATCATCTTGAAAAATTAATCTATCATTACTGTTCGCTTTCTTAAGTGCAACAGGCTGCACATGGTTAATCAATTCAAGCACGTGCGTCTTTCATTCAGAATGTGGCTGACAATCATATATGGTGAGCTAGGGATTACGAGAGATAGCTTATTGGCACATCGGGATGAGATAAAATAAGATGGGATGAGATGCTATAAGAAACGGTGAGGTAGTTTGAGCTGAGATGAGGTAAAATGAGATAAGGTAAGATGATATGAGATAAGATGTGGCGAGATAAGGTGAGATGAGATAATGTGAGGTGAGGTTAGCGAGATGAGGTGAGGTGAGATAAGATGAGACGATATAAAATGAAATGAGATAAGATGAAGTGAGATAAGATGAGACGATATAAAATGAAATGAGATAAGATGAGGTGAGATAAGATGAGACGATATAAAATGAAATGAGATAAGATGAGGTGAGATAAGATGAGGTGAGATAAGATGAGACGATATAAAATGAAATGAGATAAGATGAGGTGAGATAAGATGAGGTGAGATAAGATGAGACGATATAAAATGAAATGAGATAAGATGAGGTGAGATAAGATGAGGTGAGATAAGGTGAGACGATATAAAATGAAATGAGATAAGATGAGGTGAGATAAGATGAGGTGAGATAAGATGAGGTGAGATAAGATGAGACGATATAAAATGAAATGAGATAAGATGAGGGGAGATAAGATGAGGTGAGATAAGATGAGACAATATAAAATGAAATGAGATGAGGTGAGATAAGATGAGGTGAGATAAGATGAGACGATATAAAATGAAATAAGATAAGATGAGGTGAGATAAGATGAGGTGAGATAAGATGAGACGATATAAAATGAAATAATATAAGATGAGGTGAGATAAGATGAGGTGAGATAAGATGAGGTGAGATAAGATGAGGTGAGATAAGATGAGGTGAGATAAGATGAGGTGAGATAAGATGAGACGATATAAAATGAAATGAGATAAGATGAGGTGAGATAAGATGAGGGGAAATAAGATGAAATATTTAAGAACATTATTTCAACTTGTGATAGTCCAGTCATAAAAATATAATATAATTGATATTTAAATGATAAGATGTCTGGTGATATTGATATGAATAATATAAATATTTATTTACGTATTATTGTTATTTTTTTAATTTGTTTTCTGCAGCCTTTATATTGGTGTTTCCGGCAGGCAAGAATCTGTAACAAAGAGAGAGAGAAACATTTAATTAATTCTATAACACAATAATTAATAAGTTGTTTATAGTTAAGGCATTAACGTTGTGGAGGTTTAAAGACATTGTTATTTATTTTTATCAAACACTGTTTATTCCACTTTTTTGTGACGGTATAACCCTACCGGTTTCAAGGCTTTAACCTCATCTTCAGGGAAGCACAAACAAGACTAAATGCTGTTCGAACTGGTACCGATATACACGCTTCAACGGTTGGGAGAGGGAGGCATATGACAATTTCGGCCAAGAGCGGAGAGATTTTTGGGAAATAACTGTTCAACAGATGTTCGGATCGGTGTACTGACTTAGACATTTCTAGGGCCTCTAATCTGTCCAATTTATTTCCGTTACTACTGATATGTAAGAATTTGGCATCATCGATAGAAAAAGTATGGTTTTCACGGTGACAATGATTAGCCATTTCAGAATAAATTAGAGGATTTGTTAAGGCGGATTTGTGTTCACGAAATCTCTTTTCAAAAGATCTTCCTATTGTCTTTCCTATATAGAAATTATCACAGTCAACACATAAAAGTGTATACACACCACTGTTGCTAAGTATTCCATTTTTGCCTTTCCCATTAAATAAGAATTTCCGGAGATTAAAATTAGTGTAAAAAGCTGGCTTTATGTGACTTGGAATATTTTTGGTTATTTCATATAATGTGTTTTTTATAAATAGGACTTTGCTCCATTTATAGGTATGCTTATAGGTGTCGTTAAGCCCCTAACCGTTGAAACGTGTATATCGGTACCAGTTCGAACAGCATTTAGTCTTGTTTGCGCTCCCCTGAAGATGAGGTGAAAGCCTTGAAACCGGTAGGGTTATACCGTCACAAAAGAGTGGAATAAACAGTGTTTGATAAAAATAAATTACAATACAATAATTAACATAAAAATGCTCCATTCCGTCGTAAAAACTGCAAAGTTCCCATATATTCCGACTTAACGAATTTATAATCATTCAAAGGGTGTAAACATATTTTAGGACTTTCTAAATTGTTCATTGTTCATTGACCTCGTTAATTTGTCCACACAACCCTTAATTGTATCATTAATGTCAAGACTTATTTTTTATTAATATACACTCCCTATAATGCTGGATTTTAGATAGCACAAGTTATTTGGATGAACTATAATAACATTTAATTACTAATATTAAAATTATAGAAGAAGTTGCCGACCTTAACCTGGGATACAAGATGGGTGACAATATGCTAAACATCATATGCTATGCTGACGATGCCACCATCATAGCTGAATCAGAGGCAGAACTGCAACAAATGCTACATCGATTCCACACTGCTTCCAAAAAATACAACATGTCTATCTCCATCAGCAAGACTAAATGCATGACTCTAGCCAGAGAGCAAGTTGGATGCAGTGTAGCAATCAACGACACACCAATTGAACAAGTTACAAAATTTAAATACTTGGGTGCTAGTATAATCTGCAATAATGACCTATATGGCGAAATATTTGAAAAATCACAAAAGGCCGCAGCTATTTCCGGATGTTTAAAGAACACTATCTGGAAAAACATGTATATGAACATCCAAAACAAGGTGAGGATATACAAGACCTGTGTCCGCCCCATAATGACATACAGAATAAAGTCCAGAGCCGACACTGTCAGAACCAAAAATCTCCTTCGAACCAGCTAAATGAAGGTACTCAGGAGTATCGCTGACAAAACCCTTCGTGATAGAGTATGAAACACAGAAATCCGAAGGATGTGCGAAATTGAAGATATTGTCAGATGGGGACGACAGAGAAGAAGGTTCTGGAACGAACATGTATCCAGAAAGGCGGAATCAAGATCCGTAAGAATGGCCAGGGACAGTATCCCCCAAGCAAGCAGATCTCGAGGATGAACTCCCAAAATAAGGAAAGACAGCTGGCAGTCAACGTCACAAGAGGGAAACAATTATACAGGACCATAACAGGCCAACATGCCTAAAATAAGAAGAAGAAGTACTAATATAAAATCAGGAAAGACACAGGTGGCAAGACAGAGGATCGCCACATGCCATTATTGGTTTTAAAATTAAATGCTATGTTATTGGGGCCGAAGACATTGTTGTCTTTACGCTCCAATTCATGTTTGATGATAGACACCAACTGAATTAACGAATGTCATCTCTAATTTCCAAACGACAGTTTGAGCAATACGCATTGAGCGCAGAACAAGATCTCTTTCAACACGCATCGCAGAAAAACCTCTCCCGACTTAACATCGACCAGTGTGAAGAAATCCTCCAGCATTTCATTCTCCACTGGACCGTGAAGTTTTATAAAAGTCAACAGAGCCACATCAATCCTCTAATTGCTGCCATGGGAACTTCGAAGAGTAAGTCCGACTTACCTTTCCGTTATAAGCACAGGCTTCCGAAGTATCATCTGTTGCCTGACTAGTCCACTTACAGTTTTAGCTGGAAGGAGCAAGTAAATGTGGTGAAATGCGAGAGATGGACGATCGCGCGGTAACGCACTGGACTTCAGTGTGTAAAGTTGCCGGTTCGAACCCCGCGTTGTGTTACTAGTACCCTTCGAATAACAGATTTTTTCCGCCTTGTATTCGAGGGTATATAGATATGACTTCTGTCATATCAGTTCTTTCAAAAAAGAGAAAAAGAAAACATGCCGATGTGTTCCGATCGTCTCACTTCGGTGTGTCATCGCATTCAATACTGCGGTGTAGCCAATGAGTTTACTGGTGTGCAGCGGCTTACTCACTTAAAGGAAAAAAAGAAAAAAAAAATCCACAGCACAGCTTTGCTTTCCAACTGAATTGACGTTGGAATGGCGAGGGGATCCTCGACTATGAGGATCAGCAATGTTGATGACGATGAAATGCAAGTAGCCTGAACGAGTGAACATATACGTATAAAATAAATGGTATTTAAATAATTAGTTGTAAGAACTTTTATCTAGTTGTAGGGGTATTGACCATTTCTAAGAAATTGAATATTATGTTGATGAAATTGAATATTAAGAACAAACCCATGATTTATGCCCCTAAATGAAAGTCACTATGCATTTATATGAATCTTCTTCTTCTTATTATTTTAGGCCTGTTGGCCTGTTATGGCCCTGCATCATTGTTTCTCTCTTGTGACGTCGACTGCCAGCTGTCTTTCCATCTTTTGGGAGGTCATCCTGGAGGTCTGCTTGCTTGGGGGATACTGTCCCTGGCTAGTCTTACGGCTCTTGGTTCCGCCATTCTGGATACATGTTCGTTCCAGAACCTTCTTCTCTGTCGTCCCCATCTGACAATATCTTCAACTTCGCACATCCTTCGGATTTCTGTGCTTCGTACTCTATCACGAAGGGTTTTGCCAGCGATACTCCTGAGTACCTTCATTTCGCTGGTTCGAAGGAGATTTTTGGTTCTGACAGTGTCGTCTCTGGACTCTATGCTGTATTTCATTATGGGGCGGACACAGGTCTTGTATATCCTCACCGTCTTATATGAATCAATATAAAGAAACTAATTTAAAATAAAATCAACACAGTTTCAAGTTTCAACTGATCAAGATTCAAAAATTTAACAATCGATCTACTAGTATAATTAAAAAAGTTCTACGAAGAAAGATAAAGAAACACAACATGTAAATTGTTTTATTATATAATTAATTCAACTAAAGTCTTTTTGCTTATTAAATTTTGGATAAAATCAAGATATGAACCCAAAACTAGCAAGAGAAAGACGAGAGTCTTACCATCCAGGCCACGATGATCGACAGAGATAGAATTGCGATAATAAAACAACTCTCAATTATAATTAATTACGAAAATAATATGATTACGAAACATTGCGACTATATTACGAGATTAAAATTAACTCTGAAATTAACTGCCGCAGTCAATTAGAGTTAAAACTGACCGTTTTATGTATTGCAATTAGACTGTTTGATGTTTCATTTAGAAATTTCCTAGTAGTTAACATTGCATTTAACTGTTATTTCGTAATCATGTCTATCATTGACCTTCCTTCCGCATTGCACGCTTTCTTTTCAATATGGTCGGATCGAGTATGGATCATTATTTTTGTATTGCTTTACAACTCTTTAACTTTTTTTTGAACAGTTAAAGGTCCATCGACCATTCACAGACGTGATAGTTTTATACGAAAAATAATGAATAGTCAATTTGGACACTTTTTGCGGTTTATAACTAACTGTTACAATAATTTAAAACGCTTTCGTACTTTTTATCGTTGTTTCAAGCACCCTTGTGCCTTTTTATCACATTGTGTCAATTTAAACGTTTTTGAGATTTTTTGAACACTTTTTTTCAATTATAACGTTTTTGCGCTTTTTTTTATTGTAACATTGTGTAATTTAAAACGTTTTCTGTCTTTTTGAATACTTTATATTATTTTGAACGTTTTAGAGAATTTTTAACACTGTGTCATTGTAATTTTGTGAATACTTGGTGTTATTTTGAGCGTTTTAGAGAATTTTTGATATTGTGTTATTGTAACAGTTTTAGTGCCTTTTTGAATACTTGGTGTTGTTTTAAGCGTTTGAGAGCATTTTTAAATAATGTGTCATTGTAATAGTTTTGTGAATGCTTCGTGTTATTTTGAGCGTTTAAAAGCATTTTTCAATTTGAACGTTTAAAAGCATTTTTAGTAATGTGTCATTGTTATAGTTTTGTGAATACTTGGTGTTATTTTGAGCGTTTAAAAGCATTTTTTAATTTGAACGTTTAAAAGCATTTTTTAGTAATGTGTCATTGTAATAGTTTTGTGAATACTTGGTGTTATTTTGAGCGTTTAAAAGCATTTTTTAATTCTGTGTCCTTGTAATACTTAGTGTTATTTTGAGCGCTTTAGCGAATTTTTAATACTGCGTCATTGTAACAGTTTTAGTGTCTTTTTGAATACTTGGTGTTATTTTGAGCATTTTTAATACTGTGTCATTGTAATATTTTTTTTAATACTGTGTCATTGTAATAGTTTTAGTGCCGTTTTGAATACTTGGTGTTATTTTGAGCATTTTTAATACTGTGCCATTGTAATAGTTTTAGTACCTTTTGTATATTGGTGTCATTTCGAACGTTTTGTATCACTTTTTATACTGAGGCATTTAAAATTATTTGTGTACCGTGTTATTTTTAACATTTTATACAGTTTATGACACTTGTTTTTTAAGAATTTTATGCACAATTTTGTGATGTTTTTAAGAAAATAATTCCATTCTGGATATTTTAATTTATTTTTGAGGATTTCGTAACATTCGGATATCTTGTTCTATTCTGGGCCCAAATCTATTCTGGGTACTTACCTATTCTGGACGTTAATCTATTCTGGGCACTAACCTATTCTTGGCACTAATCGATTCTGGACGTTAATCTATTCTGGGCCTTAACCTATTCTGGGCACTAATCTATTCTGGGCACTAATCTATTCTGGACGTTAATTTATTCTGGGCACTATCTATTCTGGACACTTATCTATTCTGGGCACTTATCTATTCTGGGCACTAATCTATTCAGAGCACTAATCTATTCTGGGCACTTATCTATTCTGGGCACTAATCTATTCAGGGCACTTATCTATTCTGGTCCCTTTTATTTTCTGGGCACTAATCTATTCTGGACACTTATCTATTCTGGGCACTAATCTATTCAGGGCACTAATCTATTCTGGGCACTTATCTATTCTGGTTCCTTTTATTTTCTGAACACTAATCTATTCTGGACACTTATCTATTCTGGGCACTTATCTATTCTGGGCACTTATCTATTCTGGGCACTAATCTATTCAGGGCACTAATCTATTCTGGGCACTTATCTTTTCTGGGCACTGATCTATTCTGGAAACTTATCTATTCTGGCCACTAATCTATTCAGGGCACTTATCTATTCTGGGCGCTTATCTTTTCTGGGCACTAATCTTTTCTGGGCACTGATCTATTCTGGGCACTAATCTACCATTTTGAGTATCTACCTTGTTTTATTTTATACATCAATGTGCCATTTTCAGCCCTTCACCATTTTGCACACTTTTCATCTAATTTCATAAAGTTGTTCAGTTTCTAGTCTAATTATCACTTAAGACTTGTTTAACATATTTCTGAGTGGTTGGAAGATATTGCAAAGTAACCTGCTAGGTTGTACTGTATACAATGAAAGTGTAATACAGTACATGAGAAGGTTGGAGTATTTACTGAAGACAGGTAGTGCAATTGACTGCTTCCGGTAGGTAGTGCAATTGACATGGAAATGTTGCGGAATGGTGCGTGTCACAAGTAGATCGTATCGAGCGTGAATACAAAGGTTCCTGGTTCGATTCTGGGTCACGAAAACGTTTTTCTATCATTACATATTATTCGAGTAATGGAACGATACACATGGAAATGTGAATAAATTGCACATGGAATCCGCAAAGAATATTGATAATACACATAACCATAATATTTTTTTTTATAATCCCCGTATATATTTCTTGGTGTTCTTCTCTAGGTGGGTTCGTTTGCTATTGCCCAATTACTAATGCTCAAATATTTATTCCAATACGTAATACGATATTTTGAAATAGTAATTATTACAGTTTTTTCAAATATTTATTCCGATACGTAATACGATGTCTTGAAATATTAATTATTACAGTTCTTTCAAATATTTATTCCGATACGTAATACGATGTCTTGAAAGAGTGATTATTACAGTTCTTTCAAATATTTATTCCGATACGTAATACGATGTCTTGAAATATTAATTATTACAGTTCTTTCAAATATCTATTCCGATACGTAATACGATGTCTTGAAATATTAATTATTACAGTTCTTTCAAATATTTATTCCAATACGTAATACGATGTCTTGAAATAGTAATTATTACAGTTCTTTCAAATATTTATTCCGATACGATGTCTTGAAATATTAATTATTACAGTTCTTTCAAATATTTATTCCAATACGTAATACGATGTCTTGAAATAGTAATTATTACAGTTCTTTCAAATATTTATTCCGATACGATGTCTTGAAATATTAATTATTACAGCTGTTTCAAATATTTATTCCGATACGATGTCTTGAAATATTAATTATTACAGTTCTTTCAAATATTTATTCCGATACGTTATACGATGTCTTGAAATAGTAATTATTACAGTTCTTTCGTTTGTAAACTGAATTTTTAAATAATAGTTTATCAACGTTCACAGATTTAGCTTTTTGATACTCCATATTAGAATCTTTACTAATACGTGAGTTATGTTATCTGGGCAATATGTTTAAGTGTAATAGGCGAGTTAAAAGGAATGTTGAAAGAATGGTAATGACAAGGAACAAGGTGAACAGAGCATTTAGGGTAGGTGTCCCAAATATCGCCCCTGTGCCTAATATCGTCAAATACAAGCTACTATACGCACCATCTATGAGTTTGTGTAGTTACCTGACGGTTTAGGCTAAGGTCACATCAAAGTGCTTCGCTAGGTGCTACATCACTAATAAACTAGGTGACTTCAGGCATGATCACACCAAAGTGCTACGCACAAATACATTTGACATTTGGGAGCGGTTGAGTCAACAAACGATGCCACTCTCAAAACTAACAATTTTAATTACAACTCACCATCTTTATTTACTTCCTGCGCAACTTCATTCCAAAGTGATTTTATTACAGGTACATTTTTGTATAATTTGCTCGATGGGTTCCACAAAGGCTCCCTTTTATACACAGCTGTTATTAAAACTTCCTCCATCTTGTAAAATCCCTTGGTGATACAATAAAATTAGCCAACACGTCTGTTCGCTAGGAGATTCACTCGGTGACTAATCGTCATGCAACGTGGCGCGAAGCGTGCAGTGTGACCATTGCGATAATATGCGGTACGTTGGTTTGCTAGGATATGTCACCTAACTCGCAGCATAGCTCTAAGCATCAAGCGAGGCTCCTACCTGTGAGGCCGAGGCCTTAGGTCTTTGTCACACGTAGCGCCAACGGCAAGCTTTCTATGGGTAACAGCAAAAACACTATAGCGTCTGAAGTGTTTGAGGTTGTGATGAACGTTTTTATTTCTAATGAATTATGAAGCTTTTGTATTTGTTCTTGTTTTTAATTTAAGCCTTTTTTTTTCAGGAAAAGTTTGAAATTAGTTGCCAAAAAGTGTGTGTGCTCTACTAGCAACTCGTTTTTAACAGGGGCTCTTAATTTTGGTAATAGGAATACGGGTGGGCGATATTGTGAACCCAATAGGAATACGGGTGGGCGATATTGTGAACCCAATATTGGAAAATTCCCTTGGGAATTTTTTTGAAATTTTGCTAGTTAACATAAACTAGCATAGGTTGAGAAATGATTTGATTCCTGAAAACCAAAGGTGCAAACCGATTCCTGGTGATATTAATTTAGTTTCCAGCTTGATTTCCTAATCCAGGTTTATGGCCAGGCGACAATCTCTTCCAACCAAGTTGACAAAAGTAAATGATACATCGCAAAAAAAACATTCAAATTACCATCAATTCCCACGAAATTCACGAACACATACCTGAGCATATGTCCACAAACCCCAAAAAGACGGACAATCACCGGAACATTCCTTTTCATGTAAAATGAGATATCATCCATCAAAGGAGAACGAAGGGAAGATGGAAAGGAAATATAAAATCTGAAATAAACACGTTATACGAGTATTACTGACTAGAAATTTAAAGTTTTTTCAGTCGCTTCTTAAAGCGTGCTAAGGCTGGAGCTAGTCTAATTTAATATTAGGTCCTTACATATGAAATTGGCGTTTTGTTTGGGAGGAACATTAAGTTGATTTTTTTTTAATATAATATATTTATTTAATCAAAGTATGTACCATTGCTATCTATGCACTTTTGCCATCTCATAGGTAGTTCATCGATCCCTTTACTAAAAAAACCATTCGGACGGGAATCAATAAAATCTTTGAAGTCGGTTTGGACTGCCCCATCGGAGTTGAATTTTTTCCCTTGCAAGAAGTTATCCAAATTTCGAAAAAAATAGTAATCTGTCGGGGCAAGGTCCGGAGAGTACGGTGGATGTCTTAGACATTCCAATTGAAGCTCTTCTAATTTGGTAGCCGTCTGTTGTGCAGTGTGTGGTCTAGCGTTATCATGAAGCAGCAGTGGCCTAGAGCGATTAACCAGCCTCGGTTGTTTAGCAGCTAGCTTTTCCATCATGGTTTGCAGTTGCTGACAATAGACATCTGCCGTAATCGTCTGGCCAGATTTAAGAAAGCTGTAGTGAACGACACCAGCACTAGTCCACCAAACGCTCACAAGTAACTTTTTTGGAGTCAATTTTCGCTTGGGGCATGGTTTGGCTGGTTCGGCAGGGTTCAGCCATTGCGATGAGCGCTTCCGATTATCACACAGGATCCACTTTTCATCACAGGTAATGATTCGATTCAAAATCCCTTCATTATTGTGCCGGTTGAGTAATGCAACGCAGCAGTCAACGCGCGTTTGTTGATTTACTTCACTCAATTCGTGAGGTACCCACCTTTCAAGCTTTTTCACCTTCCCAATTTGCTTCAAGTGGATTAAAACAGTTTTATCACTAACACCGCAGCCTGCAGCCAACTCGGACGTGGTTTGCGATGGATCCGCTTCCACAATAGCCTTCAATTCTTCATTATCAACTTTGGTCTCCGGCCGTCCACGGGGCTTGTTCTGCAGGTCGAAATTTCCAGAACGAAAACGTTGGAACCAAAAACGCACTGTGTTTTCTTTTGCGGCACCGTCGCCATACACATCATTAATCCTTCGAGCCGTTTCTGCAGCACTGGTGCCACGGTGGAACTCGTACTCGTAAATAACGCGATATTTCAAGTTTTCCATTTTGTAAACTGAGTGACGCAAAGAAAAAAAACAATTGAGGAAAAAACAAATGAGTTATAATTTTCGAAACACAAATACTTGAGTAAATAGCTGTATAAATTTGAATTTGAAATTCCTAACCAAAGAGAAGATATTTGAGATCAAAGTTGCCAGTACGGCAAAACGCCGGTTTCGTATGTGTGGACCTAATATTTGGAGCAGTTTAATCTAAATTTAATTTAATTTAATTTAACATTTGGAGCAATTTCGAAAGGATAAAAGGGATTTTCTGCGTCGATTCATCACTATGGATGAAACTCGGGTCTACCACCACGATCCTGAATCAAAACAAGAGGCTAAGGAGGGGTGTGAACCAGGCACTTTGGCTCCGAAGCGGGTTCGTGTCCAGAAATCGGTCAAGAAGGTGTTAGCGTCAGTTTTTTGGGATGTAAAAGGAATTTTATTGATAGATTATCTCCAAACTGGTAAGACAATCAACTCTGATTATTATTGTGACCTTTTGGACCAGTTGAATGAAAAAAATTGTGAAAAAAGACCCGGTTTGCAGAAGAAAAAAATCATTTTTCATCAAGACAATGCACCTGCTCACACAGCTCAAAAAACCATCGCGAAAATCAGTGAATTGGGGTACGAATTGTTGCAGCATCCACCCTATTCGCCAGATTTAGCTCCCTCTGACTTCTGGCTGTTCTCACACCTCAAAAAATTCCTTCGTGGAAACCATTTTTCATCAAACGAAGAGGTTATAGCCGTCGTAGAGGAGTATTTTGCAGGCCTTCCAGAAAGTCACTTCCGTGATGGGACAACAAAGTTGGAAGATCGTTGGACCAAGTGTATTGATGTTATGAGAGACTATACTGAGTAATAAAAGTGATTTCCTCCCAAAAAAAATGTATTTTCATTTCCGCTTTCAAAATTTTCTGACTAACCTAGTATATTTATTTATTGGCAGTATATTTATTGGCAGTATATTTATTGGCAGCTTAACACATAATCTCGATATGATCACCGAATGTATTTTATATTTAATGTTGTCAAAATCTTTGATTTGTGATGATAATAATTTTTATTACAGTCTTTTAATGAGAAACAGTGAGATTCTGGAATCAGTTACTGACCAATGTTACACTCGCTCCGTCCTTGGCATGCTTTAAGAAGCGACTGAAAAAGCTCTTACTTTCTAGTCAGTAAAATAACGTGTTTCATTTCCGATTTTTCCAAGCCCCACAAAGACAGACAATCATCCGAAAATTCCTTTTCATATAAACTGAGATATCAAGGGACGGTGGAGAAAAAATAAAAAAATAATCAAGAATGAAATACGAAATTTAGGAAGTAAAATAAATCGTAGGCACTGTATGAAAAGATAGAATTATCTAATTAGAACCACATTAGAATATGCATCTACAGTTTGGGCTCCTCACCAGCTCAAATATAAAAACAATATAGAACAAATACAAAAAAAAATCCTCAGATATCTATGGTAAAGAACAAAGGGCGATTACCCAAAATATGCTCACCATGCCGAACTTCTCACGGTGTGTAACTATAGAAGCCTCGAAACAAGAAGGCAAGAATCCATTGCGATATTCCTTATAAAGGTTTTCCAAGGTTCCTTTAACTGTCCCGCGATTCTAGAAGCACTAAGTTTATATGTACCCAATAAATATATCCGTGCAAGGAATCACCCTCTGTTCTACATACCAACTTACAGGACGAATATCATGGCTAAACACTCAGTCACGCGTGGTATAGATATATTGAACCAACTGAATGACACTGTGGATATAGTCTCGGTACCGTCTAGCAGTATGAGAAGAATCCTGGCTGATATTCTTCCTAACGAATAAGCTAACGCTAGAAGCAGACCCTCTTTGTGTAACAGGAGAAATCCGTGAAAAGTGGATAAAAAAAAAATTAAAAAAATGTATGAATGTGGAAGAAATGAAATACATGATATATTTGGCTAAATATGATATACGTCCTACATGCCTATTACAGTAGAGAAATGGCGTTATGATTATGTATGTATATTAAACTATTCGTTTCATTAGAAATGAAATCACCAAAGTATAGTACCCGGTGGTAAGTAATACACATCGTTTATAGAGCGTCGTCTCTGTCGCATGATGCGCTAACCGCATCGTGGCTATGATACCGGACTCTTAGCGCATCGTGCGACAGAGACGACGCTCTATAAACTATGTGTATTAGTTACTGTCGGGTACTGTACACAAAAATTTATTTCTTTCTCAAGTTCACAACAAACATATCGATAAGTGTTACGTAAAATCTACGTGTTAATAATAATGTATTCGGGGAAATCCTATTGGTCAATATATCCTCCAATCCGGTATGATGACTAACGTTAAAATCAAAAAGTTAAACGAGTAAATTGCATAAATTCTTGTTGGGTAACGTTCGTAAGTGAAATGGTCAACGATAGCGGCACAGTAGAACTTCCGTTTAGTGAACCTTCAATTTATATTGTATTTAAAATTATTTATATTTGTTGGGTGTGTAATTAAAGTATATGTATACTGTTTGAAGGCTTTTACAAATTAGCGGATATGTCATCACCCTATTTAAAGAAGTGGTTATTTTTACAGCGATTATTTATTTAAACACTTTATTATACAAGCTTTAATTTTGTGGGTTTATTAACAAAGCAATGTATTCTGACCTTCATTGTTATCATGTTCTTCCGCAAAGTTAGCGAAAGAGTGCCGTCGATGTCCTTATTCATCGCCTGGTTGAGTGGCTGGACGTGGTCAAATACTTCGACCGGTAACTGATGTGAAAACCCCATCTGAATATCATCAGACAGAAGGGTTAAAAGGGCATAGGGGCAATCAGTTCAATATTCCACCGACGTAGCTTCCGTTCACCCAAAAATAAGCTCATCTTCTATAAAACTCTTATTCGTCCCATATTGACCTATGCTGCACCCGTTTGGGGTAATGTAAGCAACAAGGATTACTTGAAGCTACAACGAGTGTAGAACGAGACATTCAAGATCAAGGCATTTAACACTCATCCTAGAACAAACCCCTCCCGACTTCACGCTGAACAGCGTGAATATTAACCCTCTAACACCACATCCTCGCTTGGACCGTGAAGTTCTATAAAAGCCAACACAACTACAGCAATCCTCTAATCGCTGCCTTTGGGGGTTACGAGAGTAAGTCCAACCTACCTTTCCGTTATAAGTACAGGCTTCCGAAGCATCATCTGTTGCCTGACTAATCCACCTACAGTATTAGCTGGGAGGACCAAGATCTGAGTGAAAGTGCAATAATTAGTTGTAAGAATTGTTATCTAGTTATAAGTAGTATGTTGGTGATAACTATTTTTAAGAAATTAAATATTAAGATTATTAAAATTTAAATGACATGTAGGAAATTAAAATTAAATTTGTTAATAGTTATAATATATGTTACATTAGATTAGTTCTCAAAATATAAACCTTTTACGGAGGACATATAGCATGAAAAAGTAAATCGATACTTCTTTCCGATTTTTGATTATATAAAACCCCGTTGCACGTTCTCTCCAAACTGACAAACAGTGACACTGAATTACACATACTTGTATATATATTACATCACGCGAAATCATGACACTCTATTACACATGTATCAATTACACATGTGACACTCAATTACACATGTATACAGCACGCGAAATCTAGTTGCCTAGAGTAAGAGGACGATGTATAACTCTTACTCTAGGCAACTAGAAACTGTTGAAATGCGCATGCTAAGATGGTCAGCTGGTGTGTCCCTAAGAGACAAAATAAAAAGCTGACGCATTCGTAGAAGCCTAGGTGTTACAGACATCAACAGTAAGATGGAGGAGAGGCGATTGAGATGGTATGGGCACGTTGAACGCAGAGCACCCGATCACATTGTGAACCAGGCAATCTCCATGGATCTTCCTCGAATAACAACCAGAGGAAGACCAAAGAATTCATGGCTGGTGCAAAAAGATAACCTGATGCAGAGGCACGGCCTGGGGGACGTAGTCCGGGACAGAAGAGCATACAACCTGAGGACGAGGAGAGCTGACCCCAACAGTCTTCGCAGACAGTGAGTTGGGATGGAGCCAGGGAGAAGAAGAAGACATCACGCGAAATCAAACTCCTCACACTTCATCACTACAGACAGACCAAAAACATTCACCCCACAATGTACCGCACATAATAATAATAATAAAAAAAACGAAAATACAAAACAATAAAAAAAGACACCACACTCAAGAGCTCACACAAACCTTTTCCACAAGTCATTCCTCTTGCAAGCCCAAGTACTCAAACTCCTGTCGCAAAAGCAACCACGCTACGATCGACTGTCTAAATGGTTTCCCCCCCTTTACCTTTATTGAATTCAGCACTCCAGCGTAATAAGGATAAGGAAATTTATAACTCACATTTGTTTTCATAGTGCAAACATTCCCACAACATTAAAATAACTTGTAACAAGTTGACACGTCACTGTGCATCGAACTTCATCAGTTAAACATAATCTGAGGTTGATTGTATTTTTGAACCAAATATCGAGACAGTTTTTCTCTTGAAGTAAACCGGAGTTGGGTTTTTCCATCAATTTTAACACGAGTGCAACAACTCAAAAGAAATTTCAAAACACTTCTTAAGAAGAATTAAATTTTAAGAAATCGTTTTGAATTTTTTTTAAATAGTTTATCAATTGTAATAAGTAATAATAGGGTGACCAGTAAAAATCGAATAATTTTTTTAAATAAAATAAAAAACATTGTTTATTTCGTATTCACCAATGTTTTATTTTATTTCACTACCGGTTTCAAAGACCTCCAATTTCCTTGTCAGGTGAAGTTGAAATAAATTATGTTTACAAAAAAAATTCTTATTGTAATAGATACAGGAGAGGAGGAAGGGAGTCGGTAGACGTCAAAAGGATGTCTTTTGAACGGGAAATATATTTGGCAGATGACTATTATTAAAATTAATTTGATTGTTTAATAATTTTAATATTTTAATATTGAGACTTAATTTAGCGCTTTTTTCAATCTCTAGAATTTCTAAGTTATCCAGCTACAATCCTCCTCGTCTCGTGTGCAGAATCCGTAACCATGATCGATACCAATTGATCGATACCAATTGATCGATACCAATTGATCGATACCAATTGATCGACACCAATTGATCGATACCAATTGATCAATACCAATTTATCGATACCAATTGATCGATACCAATTGATCGATACCAATTGATCGATACCAAGTGATCGATACCAATTGATCGATAAGTGTTTTATTTATTTTAATAAAAAAAATATAAATATGACACCACAAAGTGAAAGAAATGTTTATTCTAAGATTCAAGAAATTTCTAAAATGTTTATTTAATAATAAAATAACAAATTGACAATTTATATAGTGTGATTTAGAAAGCAGACTCTCCTCAGGGAAGCTCGAACTCAAGATTGTTGTTCATTCCCACCACCACCCACACTGTTATAGGAGACAAAATAAGCCCCCTTCCAGCGCGATCTACATTAGAACATCAAAATCTTCTTTACTTTTTTTATGAGCACGACGTCGCGTGACGAAGATGGAACACACCTGAGAGGGAAAAGAATAGTAGGGACGACGGACTTAACGTCCAAAATCACGGAAGAAGGTATGTTACTCGCAGCACACATTTAACACTTGCCACCCTGTGATGGATAGCGAGTGACCAGGACTTATATTTTATTTGATTATTCAACGTTTTAATACGTAATAAAATGATTTTTATAGCTAATTACAAAAAATTATCTAGCGGACTTTGCATAATTTAAATTTAAAACATACGTTTTTCATTGGACGCTTAGCGTCTAGCACCGTGGCTGGCGAATTTTTTTAGCATTGTAAGGCAAGTGTTAAAAAAAATAAAATGGCTAAAGGCCTGGAGTTTAAAAAGCTCAGCAAGTCTAACCCGGGATTCGAACCTTCTCTTAGTTACAGTTTAAGAATTCAACAAGGTAAATATATATTATTTGATTGTATCGATATAAGATAGATGGCATGGGTCGTGGTGGGAAAGAACTCAACTAACAACTTCTAAAATGGACAAGAAACATACATAAGAATATCAATACGTAAAAGCAATGAGAAAGATAATGCTGGACATTCTTTAACAATGTGATCTATTGTTCATATTATTTAAGACTCTTAACTCTTTCATAATGTCCAAAACCACCCAAAGAACAGTTAAACTATTAGATCTTCAACAGCAGTTTACATCACTTTTAACCATCAGAATTTAAAACCATCACTGGGTCACAGAGTTTAGTTTAAGAATTAACATGATTTTTGCATTTGTCCATTCCTCGCGCATTTTTACTCGAAGAATTTCGTAATCTCAAAAAGCAATCCGACCCACAAAATTGCGACAGCTTGACTTAGGACAATGGGACACGGAAGATGGTCACCGCTTGCCTTCATTGTCTTTCTATGTCCATTGTCTTTAGATATTTCGACATTTGACCGATTAAAATCTGGCTTTTTGACGGATGACGGGCGCCTTAGAAAGATACGAATGCGAAACGAGAATTCGTGTCAAACTTGTTTCTTGATATCAATACGATCATGATTACTGCTGCTGTATCGAGATATCATTGTTCACATGCATTACTCGAGATACTACACCAGATATTAATTATTATATCTATCGACTCTACATCAGACATCATCTATCTATCGATTCTGCATCAGACATCATCTATCTATCGATTCTGCATCAGACATCATCTATCTATCGATTCTGCATCAGACATCATCTATCTATCGATTCTGCAGCAGATATCATCTATCTATTGATTCTACATCAGACATAATCTATCTATCGATTGTACATCAGACATCATCTATCTAACGATTCTGCAGCATATATCATATATTTACCGAGTCTACATCAGATATCATATATCTATCGATTCCACATCAGACATTATCCATCTATCGATTCTACATCAGACATCATCTATCTATCGATTCTACATCAGACATCATCTATCTATCAATTCTACATCAGACATCATCTATCTATCGATTCTGCAGCAGATATCATATATGTATCGATTCTACATCAGACATCATCTATTTATAGATTATACATCAGACATCATCTATCTATCGATTATACATCAGACATCATCTATCTATCGATTCTGCAGCAGATATCATATATCTATCGATTCTATATCAGATATCTATCTATTGATTCTACATCAGACATCATCTATCTAACGATTATACATCAGACATCACATATCTATCTATTCTGCAGCAGATATCATATTTTTATTGGTTCTGCACCAGACATCATCTATCTATTGATTATACATCAGACATCATCTATTTATAGATTATACATCAGACATCATCTATCTATCGATTATACATCAGACATCATCTATCTATCGATTCTGCAGCAGATATCATATATCTATCGATTCTATATCAGATATCTATCTATCGATTCTACATTAGACCTCATCTATCTATCGATTCTATATCAGACATCATCTATCTAACGATTATACATCACATATCTATCTATTCTGCAGCAGATATCATATATCTATCGATTCTATATCAGATATCTATCTATCGATTCTACATTAGACCTCATCTATCCATCGATTCTACATCAGACATCATCTATCTAACGATTATACATCACATATCTATCTATTCTGCAGCAGATATCATATTTTTATTGGTTCTGCACCAGACATCATCTATCTATCGATTCTACTCGATACATCATATATCTATCGATTCTGTACCAAATACCATCTATATATCCGTCTATTTTGAACCAGACATCATACGAGTGTGTATTTATTTTACACATGACAAGAAATGTACATCATTTGTGAAAAAACAACAGGTATTTTAATTTGGACACACAATTTTAATGGATCTGGGTTTGTTGCCTTTCATTTGCCGTGTCCCCAGTAAACTAGGCTTTTGCTTGCATCTCACTGATGACATATAGTAGCATGAAAAAATAAATCGTTACTTCTTTCCGATTTTTGATTACATAAAAAAAACCCGTTGCACATTATCATCAACCTGACAAACAGTGGCACTCAATCACATATGTATTTTTTCCGTGGTTGCAGTCCTAAGACTGGTTTGCAGCAATTTGAACTCTTCTCCTCCATTCCCCCCTGTCCTGTGCGGCTCTTTTTAAGTCTGTATATGTTGAGGTCCTCCAGGTACTCTCGGCGTGGGCGTCCCCTAGAGTTTGTCCCCTCGGTCATACCCTCCATTATGGCATGCAAGAGGTCCTCTTGTCGTATTATATGACCGATCCATCTCGCACGCCTTTCGGACAGGATCCTGAGCAGGTGCCTTCCTCCTTACATCCTACTACATATGTATACATCACGCGAAATCAAACCCCTCACACTTCATCACTCCAGACAGACCAAAAACATTCATCCCACAATATACCGCACATAATCATTAAAATAAATAAAAAATATAAATATAAAACAATAAAAAAACACCACACTCAAGAGCTCACACAAACCTCTTCCACAAGTCATTCCTCTTGCAAGCCCAAGCACTCAGACTCCTGTCGCAATAACAACCACGCTCCGATCGACTGCCTAAATTATTTTCCTCCCTTTGCCTTTATTGAATTCGGTACCCCATTGTATGTCATGGGAGCTAGATAGGCATATTGTCTTTGGGCAAAATATATTAAACACCATCTATCTATGTTTTCTGCATCATGTACATTAATTTGAAATAAATTATTGTAACTATTTTAAACGCCGAAAACCACTATACATTATGCAAAATCTGGCGCTCTGTCTTGTTTACACATAGTTTAATAGAACGTGTTTTTCTATTACTATACAACTTAAGAACAAAAAACTTAAAATTATTATGAGTTTGATTTAAATTATTATAAGTATTCTCTAAACTACACTTTATAAATTATTTTATTAATATGGATAGAGTTCGTTAGTTGTTTAATCCTTTAATGCTGTCCATAACAATATTTCTTGGACACTTTTATTAATATGCAGAGAGTTCGTTAGTTGGTTAATCCTTTAATGCTGTCCATAACAATATATCTTGGACACTTTTATTAATATGGATAGAGTTCGTTAGTTGTTTAATCCTTTAATGCTGTCCATAACAATATTTCTTGGACACTTTTATTTATATGGATAGAGTTCGTTAGTTGGTTAATCCTTTAATGCTGTCCATAGCAATACTTCTTGGACACTTTTATTAATATGCAGAGAGTTCGTTAGTTGGTTAATCCTTTAATGCTGTCCATAGCAATATTTCTTGGACACTTTTATTAATATGGATAGAGTTCGTTAGTTGGTTAATCCTTTAATGCTGTCTATAGCAATATTTCTTGGACACTTTTATTAATATGGATAGAGTTCGTTAGTTAGTTAATCCTTTAATGCTGTCCATAGCAATATTTCTTGGACACTTTTATTAATATGGATAGAGTTCGTTAGTTGGTTTATCCTTTAATGATGTCCATATAAGTATTTCTTGTACACATTTGACGTAACACCGTCACGTATTCACTTCCGATTTCACTCACGATTCTCTGACTCAATATGTAATTTGTAAGAATCTAAAACATCCTCTATGTCAGGGGTTGACAATCATTTTTAAATTATTTTCTATTACTTTAACACTTGATATAAGTTTGACTAAATTAAATTAAATAGCAAATAAAAAATAAATGACTTAAAGTTCAAATGTAAATTAAGAGCTCACGCATTCATGTTAACCTGGGAGTCACTGACATAAATAGTAAGCGGGAAGAGCAACAGCTGAGATGGTATGGGAACATAAGACGGAGACCACTAGATCATACGGTAAACCAGGCGATGTCTGTGGATCTTCCTCGACAGCCGTCCAGAGGAAGACCAAAGAACTCCTGGATGACTTAATGCTCCAAAATCCTGCAGAACACGGCCTAGATAAAAGCGATACCCAGAACCGAAGAATATACAGCCTGAGAACGAGAAGAGCCGACCCCAACATCCTACCTAGGATATAAGTTGGGACAGTGCCAGGAAGAAGAATACTTAAAGTTTAAATGTGGCATTGTGATAACAGGAACAATATAGTATTAGTCGTGCATTCCTGTGTAGTGACTCAATTATACCTCTAAAGTGCAAATGTAGCATAGTGATAACAGGAACAATGTTACTCATGTACTCAATTATACAATACATATAAAGTTCAAATGTAGCATAATGATAAAAGGAACAATGTTACTTATGCATTCCTGTGTAGTGGCTCAATTATACCCATAAAATTCAAATGTAGCAAAGTGATAACAGGAACAAAGTTACTAATGCATTCCTGTGTAGTGACTCAATTATACCTATAACGTTCAAATCTAGCATTGTGATAATAGGAAGAAAGTTACTAATGCATTCCTGTGTAGTGACTCAATTATACCTCTAAAGTTCTAATGTAGCATTGTGATAACAGAAACAATTATACTCATTCATTCCTGTGTAGTGACTCAATTATACCTCTAAAGTTCTAATGTAGCATTGTGATAACAGAAACAATGTTACTCATTCATTCCTGTGTAGTGATTCAATTATACCTCCAAAGTTCAAATGTAGCATAGTGATAACAGGAACAATGTTACTCATGTACTCAATTATACAATACATATAAAGTTCAAATGTAGCATAATGATAAAAGGAACAATGTTACTTATGCATTCCTGTGTAGTGGCTCAATTATACCCATAAAATTCAAATGTAGCAAAGTGATAACAGGAACAAAGTTACTAATGCATTCCTGTGTAGTGACTCAATTATACCTATAACGTTCAAATCTAGCATTGTGATAATAGGAAGAAAGTTACTAATGCATTCCTGTGTAGGGACTCAATTATACCTCTAAAGTTCTAATGTAGCATTGTGATAACAGAAACAATGTTACTCATTCATTCCTGTGTAGTGACTCAATTATACCTCTAAAGTTCTAATGTAGCATTGTGATAACAGAAACAATGTTTGTTACTCATTCATTCCTGTGTAGTGACTCAATTATGCTTCCAAAGTTCAAATGTAGCAAAGTGATAACAGGAACAATGTTACGCATGCATTCATGTGTAGTGACTGAATTATGCATATAAAGTTCAAATGTAGCAAATAGCAAAATCTAAAAGATTACAGAATTTTTATGTGAGACAATACAAAGATATCTGCGAAGTACCAAATTTCGCTCACGGGCCATAAGTTATTGATTCCACCTCCATAGTTTGTACGAGTGTTTGTATTTATCCCTCCTTAGTTACAACTTCATTTAGTACCACTTTCTATCAAGAATTTTACGTAACACCCAACATCATGATTTAACACTGGCGATCAAGAGTGACCTTTACACGTTAAGTGCATAAACGTTACTGTGTTAAAAAAATAGTTATCGAAG
The DNA here is from genome assembly GCA_949825065.1 of Odontocerum albicorne. NCBI lineage: Eukaryota > Metazoa > Arthropoda > Insecta > Trichoptera > Odontoceridae > Odontocerum > Odontocerum albicorne. The sequence continues at coordinate 13,615,180 of OX463867.1, forward strand.
CAAAAATAATTCATTAGAAAAATTAGGTAAGAGAAATCTACAGCAAAAAAAAACTGCAGCTATTTTTACAATGATAATATGATGTGAAATTCAACATGATTGGCTATTATTATTGTCGTTATTGCTGGGTCTCGTAGTGGAGAATTATTATTGTCGTTATTGCTGGGTCTAGTAGTGGAGAATTATTATTGTCGTTATTGCTGGGTCTCGTAGTGGAAAATCCCCTCGCCATTAACCCTTCCTTCCCGGTGATGTGTAACTAGTACACATTGCTTCTAAACACTTTAATATCTCTATAAATGTGTGTGTAAGATTTATTTTCAACCTACGAAAGTACGATCATATAACTTCATACCAGAAGGCATTGAACTGGTTGAATGTAAGAAATAGACGCCAAATTCACATACTGTCTCTATTGTATAATATCCTTAACTGTCCCGCCACACCCTCTTATCTCGCCGAAAATTTTCAGCGTCTTTCCAATCATGGATAAGCGCTACGCTCAAACAGAGATTGTTTATTGGCCTTTCCAGTTCACCGCTCCTCTTTCTTTACGTCGTCCTTTACTGTCCATGCAGTGAGACTTTGGAATCAGTTACAAACCAATATAAGACTCGCTCCGTCCTTGGCATGCTTTAAGAAGCGACTGAAAAAACTTTTAATTTCTAGTCAGTAAAATAACGTGTTTCATTCCTGATTTTTCTTTTCCTTTCTTCTCCACCATCCCTTCCTTTCCTTTTAATTGATGATATCTCACTTTATATGAAAAATAATGTTCGGGTGATTGTCCGTCTTTGTGGGGTTCGTGGGCATGTGCTCACGTATATGTTTATGGATTTCGTGGGGATGGATAGTCATTTGAATGCTTTATGCGACCACGTAACTTGCTTCATTTACTTTTGTATGGTTGGTTGGAAGAGATTGCCCCCTGGCAATAAGCCCACCAGATTGTATTGTATTTGCGATAAAAGTGTTAAATAAATAAATAAATAAAAGGTTAAAGAGGCCTTAAGTGAAAAACTTACTGGAATATTTTTTACCAGATTTGAACCGGTAACCTCCGGGTTCACGATACGTGATAGAAACATATTCTGCTATAGATTTAGTGAAGTGTATTGTGTAGTGTTCATATAACATCATAAATTTTAATACAAAATCTCAAAAACGTTGTCTTCAAGCACTTCCCAAAGCTACACACGCCACCAATATCTGTGACACTAGGAAACAAACTACTCTACACCACAGGATCAGCAAGGGCAAATGCTCTATCTAATATCCCACCTTATTAGATCGATTTTGAACAAATAATTTATTAGATGGAAAAGAAATCGACCTCAAATCTCTACTTCACTCCGAATGAACATCTCTCAGACATACTCGTAGATTGAAAAATAATGTTCGGGTGATTGTCCGTCTTTGTGGGGTTCGTGGGCATATGCTCACGTATGTGTTTATGGATTTCGTGGGGATGGATAGTCATTTGAATGATTTATGTGACCACGTAACTTGCTTCATTTACTTTTGTCTGGTTAGTTGGAAGAGATTGCCACCTGATAATAAGCTCGCCAGATTGTATTTGCAATAAAAGTGTTAAATAAATAAATAGATTGGAAATATACAATGGATACATCCTATTAAGGGACTTGAATACAAAGAGACAAAGTTTTAAATCAATTCGTTCGCGACACTTAAGTCTTTAGGTTTAAGAAAGTGGTTATATCTGTGTTCATATAATATCATAAATTTTGATAAGACCTCATAAAAAGGATTGTCTTCAAATGCTTCCTAAAACTACACACACCACCCATATCTCTAACATTTTGAGGTAGATACAAATTAATCCAAATTAAATATACATTCAACTTATTTTTTTGTTGTTGTACTCTTAATCTGTGCATTATAGTGAGCTTGAAGAGAGTCTGATATCTATACGGCACTATATAAATTGTTCTTTTTATTATAATTATAATTATAAAGCAAGTGCGAGATTCATCATGATTTATGTCATCATGTTAAGTTTTTTTCTTACTTTGCCTATACATGCCCACTTAAACGTGCGTGCGAGTGCGAGACCCATAATGATTTATGTCATCATGTGCGAGACCCATCATGATTTATGTCATCATGTGCGAGACCCATCATGATTTATGTCATCATGTACGAGACCCATCATGATTGATGTCATCATGTTAAGTTTTTTCTTACTTTGCCTATACATGCCCACTTAAAAACGGGTCCACCCAGTTAACACGATCACTGCGTCAAACACGGCTCCCGTGTCCATACAAATATTTTGTATGGACACGGGAAGCCTTGAATGTTTAGTGCACACATAAACGTCTCCCGATAAGGATTCGTCGCCGGTTTCATGTGTTTTGAAGACATGAAGGAATACATTTGTATATGATGTTTCAATAAAAAGTAGAATTTGATTTTTAACAAAGTTATGGGTTTTCAAAAATTCACGAATTTTCAGCATTTCTGTATGGCATTAAGTATTTTATACGCAGTGAAAGTGTTAAGCGGGCAAATTTAATTTGAAATGACAAAAATAAACAAAATCGGTAAATAAGTAAAATATTTTTGCTCAAGAAAAAAAAACGTATTAAAAAAACTTCAACGCTGACGAACACACCAAACCTAACGAACACATGAATGTCTATTGTAAAAATGCAATCGATTATTTTTAACACAGTTATTCCCATTTACGTAAGTATTTGGTTCCAGTACAACAGTGCGTAAAGAAAGGGAATTGAAGCTGAAATCTCTTGATAAACCTTTCCCTTCCTGTGCTAAAAAAATCCGTACGTTCCGATGCTGTGTATTCAATACACATGTAAAAATGAGCGATTTAAAATCGGAAAAATAAAAATATTCATAGCCAATCGCTTAAATTAATTAAATTTGAAGTCAAAAGTGATAAGAATTAAAATTTTATTGCTTCAAACATGAAAAAAAAACATCGGCCGACGTTCACAAAACGGGCGAAGCAACCATCTCAAATGGATGAGCTTCAATTTCTTGCGTTCCCATATACCGAAGTACAGTGAGAGTGAGACGTGAATAGCGTCGATATATAGCGGTTTTTTTAGAATAAATATACCTACGTCACACACTGGCACACATTTGATTGTATATGTGAATTTATTCCCGATTTTCACAAAATATCTCTGATGTGACCGATAAGTGCTAATTATTATTAATATTATTTTTTTCATTCAATGCGTAAATGTATTACGGAGGAATATCTAAAATCTGAACACAGTATTTATTATATTTATAGAGATATTAAAGTGTTTAGAAGCAATGTGTACTAGTTACACATCACAGGGAAGGAAGGGTTAAAGAAAATGATTGAAGTACTAAAGCACGAAGATCGACAAATCTGTATCTCATTCGTTCAAAAATCTTACTGTGAAATATGTATATTTTCATTTTCTCCTAAAGCATGTCGTGCGCCAAACGTTATGTTGGTTTTTAAAATGATTGTTTTCAAATCGGTATTAAATTATGAAGCACGAATCTATCTCAATTCATGTCAAATTTACAATGCTAAAAATACAATAAATTACACCATTAATTCAATTGTTTTTTTAATTATATAAACGGTTTCTAAAATTATAAATAAACCATAGAACCATCAATCGAAGTTGTATCGGTCAGCCGGTTCACACCGTTTATTGAACCTTGATATCGATTTGCTCAATTCGGTTTATAAAAATTGCATGTACGATTACAACCGGTTGATAAAATATATAAATTGCTTCAAACCGGGTATTTTAAAGAGTTTCTTGGGCTGACTTCAAATTTTAAAGATAATTCACAGTAGAGCAAGAGCTCCCAAATTTTTTTGGGCGCAGACCCCTTTACCAAAAACTTTTAAAACCGTCTCCCCCCCTAGTCATTTACTTTACTTACTCAAATTAATAAGTTTGTACAGTACTCGATATTAAATATTTCGCTAGATAACAAACTTTTCATTTTAATCCCTTGTAATTAAGGATTGAAAAAGATAAAAGGACTACGGATTTTGCGTTGCATTATCTTGTTCAACATTTAATATTGAAATCTGCGCTGACCAAAATTAAAGCAAAAAATAGACTTGTAATGAAAAATTTTTTTTTTCGTTCACAAGTTTGATATGTAATGTGTTTTTATCAGAAAAGTGTTTTTTTTTCAATTATTTTACTTCTTAATTAGGCACCTATTGGAATCATAGATATTTTGAAGTAACAAACAAATAGCAGTGGTAAGGGGGTCTATTTTTGCTGTCATCGATTCCCAATTTTTTTTATTGAAACTAACGACCCCTAGATAAATCAAATCGACCACATAGGGTTGATATCGATCCCTTTGGGAACTCTTGATTTAGAGGAATAAACAGGAATAAAGTTCAAAAACCAAACAAAATAATAAATAAATACACATCATCATTAACACTTGCCACCCTGTGATGGATAGCGAGTGACCAGGACTTATATTTTATTTGATTATTCGACGTTTTAATACATAATTAAATGATTTTTATAGCTAATTACAAATAATAGCCTAGCAGATTTTGTATAATTTAAATTTCAAACATACATTTTTCACTGGACGCTTAGCGTCCAGCACCATGGCTGGCGGATTTTTTTAGCACAGTAAGGCAAGTGTTAACTGATGAAAGAGTTATGGTTCACAATAACATATTAGTAGCAACACTTAAGTGTGCTAGTGAAACGTGACCGTGGAAAATTAATGAAAAAAGCCGAATAATAATAAGTACGGTGAAAATACGGTGTAACGATGTATGATAAAATAAGAAATATTATTATTAAGGACCAATATGAGCTAAAATCAATATATCAAAATCACTTCAACATACCGATGAAATAGTATGTTGAAGTAATTTTAATATATTGAACGGATAGTAAAACGAGACTGACTTAATAAATTTATAATGCAATCATGATTGAAAGTCGTGGATAAGAATGACCGAGAACATGTGAAATTTAGAAAGAAAGAAATGTAGGAAGAAAGTATAAGAATATTTAAGGATGTGGAGTAGTCGATGGAAGTTTGTCGTGATAGGAAAGTTTGGCGCTTTGTCATATCTGCCTATATCAATGGGGTATCTTGGCATGCTTTAAGAAACGACTGAAAAAACTTAAAATTTTTCCTTTTCTCTTCACCATTCCTTCCTTTCCTTTTGATTGATGATATCTCACTTTATATGAAAAAGAATGTTCGGGTGACTGTCCGTCTTTGTGGGGTTCGTGGGTATATACTCACGTATGTGTTTATGAATTTTGTGGGGATGGATAGTCATTTGAATGAATTATGCAACCATGTAACTTGCTTCATTCACTTTTGTCTGGTTGGTTGGAAGAGATTGCCGCCTGGCAATAAGCCCGCCAGATTGTATTTGCAATAAAAGTGTTAAATAAGTAAATAAATATGCTGTGATGGTATTTATATATTTAAAAAAAAACTTTGACACACCTAAGTTTTGCCCTTTTTTTTCACTAAGCGTAAGGAAGGATGTTCGAATACCTTCTTGTATTTTTATGTTGGTGACAAGAGCTACATCTAATCTTATTCTCAAATGACGGAGGACGTCCGAAATCTACTTGCGTAAGTGCGGTTTCCATCCTACAAGGTTTTTTCAAGGTATGTTGGGATACTACCTTCTAAGCGTGAGGAGGGATGTGAGGTTTTTTCTTATATCTTTAAGTTGCTGATGGGAGGAACATCTAATCCTACTATGCTGTAAAATATATGGCGTAATGTTCCTGACAACTATTCGAGGTACATAAATATTGACCTATTTAGACTGACAATAAGTAGAACTAACCTGCTAAGTGCTCTTCCTTTGTTTCACGGGGTGTCACTTTTAAATAGGGCCTCGGATATCGACTTCTTCAACATTTCGGAAAATGTTTAAAAAAAAATTTTTTTGAGGTTTCATTGTAACGAAAGTTAATTGATTCGGCTTAACAATTAATTCCTATACATTACTTTTTTGTATATTTTTCATTTAACTTTGTATGTTATTAAGTTTGATCTTAAGGTTTATAAAATTAATCAATTTTAAGATTAATTTGTTGAATTTATGTAAAAAGGACATAACCCACAATTAACTTGTTCTGAGAGGATTGAGAAAATATCTAGCTGTCATGTAGAGGTTTGTATGGATCAATTATATTTTTCAAGGTAGAAAATAATCATAAAAAAACTGGGCTTGATTTTTTAGCACATACATAATTAATCTATCGATTTTTGATATTTTACATAAATATCTGTTATTAAAAAAAAGTTGGGTCATTTTTTACATAAATAATTCTAATTTAATTATTAAATATAAAAACAAATATGTAACATACCTTTTAAGTAAGTACCTGCCCGTAAGAAAACACCAAAAAAAACACCACACAAATATATAAAAATAAAAATTGACACTGGCCGTCAGATAATTCACTCAATAGCCTTCGTTCGCGGCGAGAAAAAAAATAAAACTGTTTTTAAAAAAAGAACGACTCGGTGCAGAGAGAGTGAATCTTGGTCTTGAAAAGTAATATCAATTAATTCACTGTCACGGAATAAAAAGAGTACAACGAAATGCTTGTGACGGTAATATTATTTCATAAAATTAAGAACACTTTCTACTCTTTGGTAATATTACCTTGAGCGAAAGTTGCAAATCGGTCTTTATTCATTCCAATCAATCGTATCGGCGTTGAATGATTTTAAAACAAGAAACAAAAAGTACAAATAAATACTATAATCATTTAATAATTTTCATATATTTATAAAGAACCTTTTTACTTAGTAGTTAAGTTACTTTTATTTTTAAAGGAAGAGTGAATCTTCGTCTAGAAAATGACAAATCGAATGAAAACATTTTAATTACTTTAAGACACTTAACAAAAATGTTCTAGCTATTTTTAAACGCTGTAATATAAATTCTTAGTAAAGATTTAACTTTTTTATACTAAAATTCTTACTTCATTGAATGTTTACTATTTTCAATATAGACCTTTCCCTCTCAAAACTGAGTGTGAAATATTCTATCTTCGTTTTTCTTACGTAAGAGACGTATACTGCTTTCTTCTTTACACCTTTCACAACTTTGCGCGATATTTGATAAGAGTTGGATTTCGTCTTGAACCGGTATAAGAAAGCGGTTGTGACATAAGCCATACGACTATGTATTTTCGCGCTTATTTTTTGGAGGGGATTTTAAATATAGAATAATAGATAATAATACGTTTTAATTTATTACTTTAGATTTGAACCATAGACAATTTAACTATACTTGGAACAGAATTATTTGTTCCCCTTTTAAACAAAATGATTTAACACTTGTGAAAAAATTCTAAACAATAAATTTAACTTAGATTGACACAGTTGTGACTGCTATTTACTATATTCGAAAAATATCTCAGCGATAGAATGTAATATGCTAACCAAATTAAACGATATATGTAATGAAATCTTTTCGGTTGACATAAACATCACTAAAATCCCCTTTTCACTGAAAAGAAAAAAAATCCAATGGTTTATTATGAAAAACCTTTTATATAATATAAATTGATTTCTTTGATAGAAGTATACCAAGGAAAGTATGAAAGGCTCATGTTGTTTATAGTTAAGGCATTAACGTTGTGGAGGTTTAAAGATATTGTAATTTATTTTTATCAAACAATGTTTATTCCACTTTTTTCGTGACGGTATAACCCTACCGGTTTCAAGGCTTTCACCTCATCTTCAGAGGAGCACAAACAAGACTAAATTTTGTTCGAACTAGTACCGTTTCAACGGTTGGGGATATTTGGGTTGGGGACTGTGGGCTGAGGGAAGCATGGGACGATTTCGGCCAGCAGCGGAGAAATTTTTAGGATAGATGTGTTTAGGATATATGGGACCGCAAACAAGTCTTGTTTGCACTCCCCTGAAGATGAGGTGTGCACCTTGAAACCGGTAGGGTTATGCCGTCAAAAAAAGTGGAATAAACAGTGTTTGATAAAAATAAATTACAATGAAAGGATCAAGTATACGATATTTAGAGATCAGAAAATGTAACGTCAGAGGAATCCTAGGAGCTGTATGAGAAGGTGTACGAATCTAGAATTGTGAGGTGTATAGCCGCGCAGTAATGTGCTGAACTTCCATGCGAAAGGTCGTCGGTTCAAATCCGGCGCTGTGCTACTCCCTCGAATGACACAGCTATTTTTTTCACCTAGTATACGGAAGTATAAGAATACCGAAGACTTCGGTCATATATATTCTCTTAAAATAAAAAAAATAGAATACGTGTTTTAGGAAAGTCTGGCGCTCTCTCGTTTCTGCCTACTCTGATAGGGAACAGTTATATATATCTGATCGCATTCATCTTGTTTTACACTAAAAGTTTGGTGACGATAGATAGTACTGCAGTACCCAAATTTTATGAGGGCTTGTTGTTTAAAAGCTGATGAAACCAACATATCAGGATTGTCGGTTCGTGTTAAGTTTTTATGTTATTTTATCCACGGATTTTAAAATATCGTCCTATATAAACTTGGTTAGCAATGTATTGAGAAAAGTTGTTATGTTTGGTCCTCGTGCGAATTAGGGAATGTGCAAAGAAATTGAAAAAATTAATTAACAAATGGAATTAAAGATAATTAATACATGCGTATTAATTATTTTTCCAATCGTAGAATGATTAATTATCATTTTTAATCACGAGTAATTGTCTGTTATCATCATCATAACAGAAATATTCAAACCAAATAAAAAAGATAAATTTCTTTCGAGCATGATACGTCAGTGAGATTCTCATTTGACTTTTGAGAACAATACCAAACGATTGTACTACGCTGGAATTCAAGAGGTTAATTCATCTCAATTTATTTAATAAAGGCAAAGGAAGGAAAACAATTAAGGCAGTCGATCGGAGCGTGGTTGTTATTGCGACAGGAGTTTGAGTACTCGGGCTTGCAAGAGGGATGACTTGTGGAAAAGGTTTGTGTGAGCTCTTGAGTGTGGGGTTTTTTGTTGTTTTATATTTGTATATTTTAGTTTTTATGATTATATGCGGTATATTGTGGGATTGTCTGGAGTGATGAAGTGTGAGAGGTTTGATTCGCGTGATGTATACATATGTAATTGAGTGTCACTGTTTGTCAGGTTGATGAGAATGTGCAACGGGGTTTTATAAAAATCAAAAATCGGAAAGAAGTATCGATTTATTTTTTCATGCTATATATGTCCTCAGTGAGATACAGGTAAAAGCCTAGTTTACTGGGGACACGACAAATGAAAGGCAACAAACCTAGATTCATTAAAATTGTGTGTCCAAATTTAATTGACTGTTGTGGTTTTTTTCGCAAATTATGTATATTTCTTGTCATGTGTAAAATAAATAAATGAATTTAAAAAAAATTGGTTCCATCAGAAAACGATTTCTAAATTATTTATATCCTACATTGACAGAATGCGAATAGGTCATTGTTCGATCGCTTCGCATTTGGCAAGAATCAAAACCCATCATGTGCAATGGGGTGTGATCTGGAGGAGAAAACACCCGATAATGTATATTTTAATTAGTCGAATCTCTCCTTCTCGAGTAACGAGAAGTAAATGAGTTGGTCAGAACCAGACTTGACTATCCCACAAAAATATAAAATTGGGGTTAGTCACATACGCTACATCTTTATACCCATTTCTATCAGAAGCAAACATGACTATGAGTTTATAGTTCACCATAAGTGCAGACATATACCGTTACATTTTGGTAACAACGGAAAACGAACCATTTTTGAATCGATCTGCAACTTTGAAGTAAATTATCGCGCCAGGCGGATGCGACGCAAACGTAATTTAATTTGGACCAGCGAAAATGACGAAATATTGATTGATTTTGTAAGAAATAGTGAAACTTTATATAATGTGAAGAGCAAATACTATAGAAAAGCCCAGTTAGAACAAAATATGTGGAATAAAATTTTCAACTGACAGTTGTGGGTTCTCATTTCTGCCGTTTGGCGGCGCGCCAGCATCACGTCTGTAACGTGCGCTATATAACGAACCCGTTTTCTTAGGAAACCGTAGCTTTACAGTGCTTTTGCCGTTGCTGGACCAATGTCTAAGTAATAGAGATATGAATGGTATGCAAAGTTTTTGAAAGCATTTGAAGAAAACCGATTTCGTTATTGAGGATCCCCTTGCCATTCCAACGTCAATTCAGTTCGAAAGCAAAAGTGTGTCGTAGAGTTTGTTTTTTTTTTCCAAAGTGAGTGAACCGTTGTTTACCACCAAATCCACCGGCCACACCGAAGTACTTAATTCGATGACAGACCGGTATATTTTTTATGCCATCTTTTTGAAAGAATATATATGATTGCAGTCATAGTTATCATTATACTCCCGAATACTTGTGGGGAAAGATTCCTGTGTTATTTGAGAAGAGTAGCAGGATTTGAACCTTCCGCACGGAAGTCCAGCGTGTTACCACACGGCTATGCACCTTTAAATTCACACATAAACTACACTCCACCTAATGCTGAATGTGTTACTATCACATTTCGAAAGATCTAAAAACGTTATTTTATAGTTAATTTTTCTATTGTATTTTTTTGCAAATTTTCTTACCAAATATGGTTTCCCTAAACATATTCAGATGTGATGACGTTCCTAATATTTTTTTGTAACATGTTTAATCTGTCAATATAGTTAGCGTGAAGACATAAATAGTAAGCGGGAAGAGCGACAGCTGAGATTGTACGGGCACATAAGACGGATACCACCAGACCATACTGTAAATCAGGCAATGTCTGTGGATCTTCCTCGACAGCCGTTCAGAGGAAGACCAAAGAACTCGTGGATTACTCAATGCTCCAAAATCCTGCAGAGAAACGGCCTAGATGAAAGCAACACCCAGCACCGAAGAATATACAGCCTGAGAACGAGAAGAGCTGACCCCAACAGCCTGCCAAGGCAATGAGTTGGGACAGTGTCAGGACGAAGTTTAATCTGTCATTAATATTGAGTTCAAATTTTTAGTACGAGCGCCATTGCGGAGAGTTCGCTCTCTCAACGGTGTTATATTTAAACAATATTATTATTATTATTTCAAATTTATTAAGTAATTCAAAAATTATATTAAGATAACTACGAGTATATTAAAATTTTAATTTGACAAAAAATTAGAATCCTGTATTCGTGAAATTAATCATACAAGGGGCAATTTCAGCAGGGTGAATTGCCTAAACCAAAAAAAAGGCTGTTTTCGCGTAATGGCCAATGCATGGATATTTATAATAAAAAAGAAGTAATTTTTATCACGTATATGTCACCTTGCCTTTCAGAGAAAGTGCCGAGAGTCGATGGCAGGGAGCCGTTGTTACATACCACGCTATTTCAACTTCGCGTTTTTCTTCGAATCGAATTTTAACACCGATCAATTTTTAACAGTTTTTTTTTTTCCAACAGCGATCGTATTCTGGCGACTGTTCTCGCGTCGGATGTATGCGCGACCACGGCTAAGAGAGAACTGAAGCAAAACTCTCAATTGATGTCGTGCCGTTAACGGTAGGTACCAGATGGTACTGGAGATGTGGTGTTATAAACAAACATACCATTTGTCGGGTATAAAAAAGGATGCAAGTCTGATAAAAAAGGATACCAGGGTGGTAAAAATATACCAGTCTGGTAAAAAAGGATACCAGTCTGGTAAAAAAAATATACCAGTCTGGTAAAACAGGATACCAGTCTGGTAAAAAATAAACCAGCCTGGTAAAAAAGGATACCGGTCTGATAAAAATTATACCAGTCCGTTAAAAATTAATGATACCAGTCTGGTAAAAAAGGTAACCAGTCTGATAAAAAATATACCAGTCTGGTAAAACAGGACACCAGTCTGGTAAAAAATATACCAGTCTGGTAAAAACGATTCCAGTCTGGTAAAAAAGGATACCAGTCTGGTAAAAAATGATACCAGTCTGGTAAAAATATACCAGTCTGGTAAAAAATGATACCAGTCTGTTAAAAAGGATACCAGTCTGGTAAAAAAAATATACCAGTCTGGTAAAAACCATTACCTGCCTGGCAACAAAGGATACCAGTCTGATAAAAAATATACCAGTCTGGTAAAAAAATGATACCAATCTGGTAAAAAGGATACCAGTCTGGTAAAAAAAGATACCAGTGTGGTAAAAAATGATATCAGTCTGGAAAAAAAAGGATACCAGTCGGGTAAGAAAATTTATCAGTCTGGTAAAAGAGTAAGTCATGTAACAGTTCCCCAAATGTTTTGTTCCATGGTGTATCTAATTATTTGTACAACTTTTACATAACAAGATTGCACAGAGTGGGCTATCAATATTCATAAAAGCACGGTTGAGAGAGTACAGCGTGAGTTTTTGAGATTTATTTATTTTAAATTAAGCATTTTTATACTTGACATTGAGTATTATTACTATCTCGAACGAAAGTCGAATTCATTATACTATATCTAGCAAAAATAAAATACTGAATGATTTTTTTCCAGTGTTGTGGAGTCGGCAAATATGGTAAATCCTAACTTCGTCTTCAGACAATTTAAATATTTGATTCCGACTCCCGTGGTCAGAGAAAAAATATACATACTTTAATATACTTGTCGTTGCTGGACCTCGCAGTCGATGGTCCCCTCGCCATTCAAACATCAATTTAGTTGGAAAACGATGCGGTGCCGTGGAGATTTCGTTTATTTTTTTATATATATATTTTTATATGTATACCAGCAAACTCACCGGCGTATAGGATCCGCTGGCACACCTGAAGTGAGACGATCGGAGCACATCAACATATCCCCTCCCCCTTTTTTTAAAGAATAGATATAGTCGAAGTCATAGGTATTCTTCTTCTTTTAGGCCTGTTGACCTGCTATGGTCTTGCATCATCGTTTCGCTCTTGTGATGTCGACTGCCAGCTGTCTTTCCATCTTTTGGGAGGTCGTCTTGGAGGTCTGCTTGCATGGGGGATACTGTCCCTGGCCATTCTTACGGCTCTTGGTTCCGCCATTCTGGATACATGTTCGTTCCAGAACCTTCTTCTCTGTCGTCCCCATCTGACAATATCTTCAACTTCGCACATCCTTCGGATTTCTGTGTTTCGTACTCTATCACGAAGGGTTTTGCCAGCGATACTCCTGAGTACCTTCATTTCGCTGGTTCGAAGGAGATTTTTGGTTCTGACAGTGTCGGCTCTGGACTCTATGATGTATGTCATTATGGGGTGGACACAGGTCTAGTATATCCTCACCTTCAGGTATTTTTATACCCCAGAAGACTAGGCGGAAAAAATGCCCGCGTCATTAGAAGGGAGTAGTACAGCGCGGGGTTCGAACCGGCGACGTTCCGTACGAAATTCCATTGCGTTATCGAGCGGGTATACACCATAATAGATTACATTTTCGTTATATACAGTACAAGATTCATTTTCAACCTATGTAAGTACGATCATATAACTTCATACTAGAAGGCATTGAACTGGTTGAATGTTAGAAATAGACGCCACATTCACATACTGTGTCTATTGTATAATATCCTTAACTGTCCCGCCGCCCCCTCTTATCTCGCCGAGAATTTTCAGCGTCTTCCCAATCATGGATTAGCGCTACGCTCAAACAGAGATTGTTTATTGACCTTTCCAGTTCACCGCTCCTCTTTCTTTACATCGTCCTTTACTGTCCATGCAGTGAGACTCTGGAATCAGTTACAAACCAATATAAGACTCGCTCCGTCCTTGGCATGCTTTAAGAATCGACTGAAAAACCTCTTAATTTCTAGTCAGTAAAATAACATGTTTCATTCCTGATTTTTCTTTTCCTTTCCCCTCCACCATCCCTTCCTTTCCTTTTGATTGATGATATCTCACTTTATATAAAAATGAATGTTCGGGTGATTGTCCGTCTTTGTGGGGTTCGTGGACATGTGCTCACATATATGTTTATGGATTTCGTGGGGATGGATAGTCATTTGAATGATTTATGCGACCACGTTTATTTACTTTTATATGGTTGGTTGTAAGAGATTGCCGCCTGGCAATTGTATTTGCAATAAAAGTGTTAAATAAATAAATAAAGGTGATTATTTTTTTATATAAGTAAATGGTAGAATGTACCCTATAATAAAAATAATGAAAATTAAAAGAGCCAGTAGTGAGTGCTCGACAGGTTAAGATTGATAGAATTTACAGAAATAAAAATAACTTAGCACAATTATATCAGAAAGAAACAGGTATCAAATCGTACAAAATCACATGTTAACCCTTATCTTGGCAATGTTCAATTTATCCAAATATTAACGTTTTTCTTTGGTGATTCTTTGTTATATGGTAAGTTATGAAGGAAAATCGAGGAAAAAATCACAACTTTTCCTTATAGTTTTTTTTATATGTAACACCCACGTTACATTACGAAAACATCATTTTTTATACAACACAAAAAGCGCTATAAAATGATTCTATAATCTAAAACAAGAACAACATTTACATAGCTGAATTATCAACAAATAAAATGACTTGAATAATTTTTCTCTCCATGTAGTGATTAATAAGATATTTAAAGATTATTTACCGCAATTTTCAAAACGCGTCCACACTGTCCAGACATGTTGACCCGATGTCGTTTGAAAGGTTGTAGCGTTGTCAATATTTATCACCAGATGATACCACTGCACACAATAGTGCACGTATAGTATTTGAATTTGTTGCCATATTTGAAATTACGTTACAGATTCTGTTTTTTTTTTTAAATTCCTAAATTCGTGTAACACCTGTGGTACAATGCTATGATAAGGGTTAACAACACAATACGGGACCGTCTACAGGCGCACAGACCACACTGCGCAAAAAATGCAAATGAAAAAAATCATTGAAAAACAAAATAAATGCAAATTAAAAACATTGCATAAAAGACGGATCAGACAGGTGGTACTTAACAAATCCTCTTCAGCACGAGGAAAAAACTTAATGATCGATTAAAAAGCAGTTCAAAAAAGTACTCCAAAAGCCCTTGAAAGACACGCGGTATCCCATTTCAAGGCTCGAATATTCAGAAGTGCCTTTTCAGGTATTTTTTATAGATCAGCAAATGTTAAAGAGGTCTTAAGTGAAAACCAGACTGGAATCCTTTTTTATAAATCTAGGTTCCAACGGGAATCATACCCGCAACCTCCGGGCTGGGAGACATACTATCCTGATCAAAAAGTTTTAGGACCGGCCACCGTGTGTCGCTGTCAGTCACCCGATTGGAATTCTTTTTTTTTTGCTAGGTTACCACATCTATCATTGACACTTCCCTCCAAATTTCAGCGTCATAGCTTGACATTTATAAAAGTGACACTGTACTGAGTACATCTACCTTTGTACGTGTTTTCGATTTTTTACAAGTTTGAAAATGGCATCAACTGTGCATCAACGAGTTTGCATTAAATTTTGTGTGAAAAACGAATTTAACGGTCCGCAGACCTTGGAAATGTTGGAGAAGTGTTTTTCGGTGGCACGAACGCTTCAGAAGTGGTCGTGAGTCGGTCGAGGATGACGAACGCAGTGGCAGTCGAAAACCAATGAAAACATCGATAAAATCAAAGAAATGTTTGCCGAAAACCGCAAACAAGACATTTTGGTTAGTGATTTGGGCCTCAGACGTGTCGCTGCAAAACTGGTGCCGAAAGACCTCAATTTCATGCAAAAAAGGACCGCGTTGAAATCGACATGATTTCCATGAGTTTTTGACCAAAATAAACACGACTACTATCCAGCAGCCTTTGAATTCACCTGATCTGGCTCCCTGCGACTTTTTCCTGTTCAACCGACTTAAAAAACCGCTTCGCGGAACGCGTTACAGCACCCGAGAGGATGTCATGAAAAAATCGAAGACGGCTCTGATGGACATATCGAAAATTGAGTATCAGCGGTGTTTCGAGGATTGGATCAAGCGCTGGCGTAAGTGCGTTGCAGTCGATAGGGAGTACTTTGAAGGGGATCATATCGATTTTGATGAATAAACTTGTATTTTCGATTTTATTAATAAAGTTCTAAAACTTTTTGATCAAGGTAGTACGTCTTACTAACTAGACCACGGAGGTCATCTAAAAATCGTGTAGTTTAATATGTAAATACATCCACGGTGAGCCGAAGATCGTCAGTATTATCATCATCGATGTCACCAAGCTGACAACAGGGAATATAGGAAGACGAAATGTAGTGTAGGTATATGTATAGTGTTCATATTAATGTATAATGATGATGATGATAACGCCCTAAGGCTTTAAATTCCACTGTGTGTGGTCTAAGTAATTAGGCACTTTCTGGTTAGGACTTGGGACATGAGGGAGTAAGCTATTAAACCCTTTTGAAGACCTAATAACCGTTCATTAAAATTATTGCCAGGTTTTTGAGACAGGTAAAATATTACCTTCATCATATGTCGGTCTCCTCAATAAGGTTTGATGAAAATACAAGATCATATATCATTTTGGATAAAGCAGGTAGTTTCATCACGGCAACCCTTGTAACTTTGTTCACAGAATCACTAAAAAAAAATTAAAATTATTCTGGTGACAAACCGACTGGAAGCATTCGAAATGTGGAAGCACCGGAGAATGCTACGGATACCCTGGACGGATATGGTCAGCAACACAAGGGTTCTTCAAAGAGCCAAAGTTGATAGAGAGTTGCTGACTAATATTAAAATCCGAAAGGTGTCCTATTTGGGTCATGTACTTAGAGGAGCAAAGTACAAATTACTGCACCTGATCATCCAAGGCAAAACAGGAGGTCGAAGAGGTATTGGCAGGAGGCAAATCTCCTGGCTCCGCAATATACGTGATTGGACTGGTATAAGGAGAGTTGGGGATCTTTTTCGGGCTGCCGGGGACAAATATGCCTACTCTCAGGTGATATTTAACGTTGAGGGGACCTGACATGATACTAGGAAGAAGAAGAAGACAAACTAGTATATGTTAAATGTGAATAATTGTTCACCTGTCTTCCAATGTGGAGTTTCCCATTGATAACCATTTTTAAAAAAGATTGTACAGTATAACATTTTTGTTGTACATATTACAACCTGGCAGATTTATTGCTATGTGACAATATCTTTCAATCAACCAGAGAAAAATATGAAGACAACCCTTTTTGGAAGGTTTTATCAAAATTTATGATAGGTTATAAATACTTAACACATACGCCACACGTAATAAAATAATTAGTTGTAAGAATTGTTATCTAGTTATAAGTAGCATGTACCAATTTCTAAGAAATTCAATATGAATATTATTTAAAATAAAATGACATGTAGGAAATTAAAATGAAGTGAGTTCATAGTTATAATCATAGTATAAATAGGCCAAAACCCATACGATGGTTGTCGCCAAAGAAAGAATACGAGAATTGAATTTTGAATACGAAAGAGCGAGAGAGGAATGCTTGGATTCTCTCCGAAAGTAATTCGAAATTTGAACCTCGGTGGGTCCGTGATACTGAACGAATTTTAAATACCTGGCTAACAATTTTTAAACCGGTGTAAAAGGGGACGATGTATAAATGATATACGAGTATATAAACAACTTTTACATTTATAAATATATATATTTTCATAAATGTAGAATTTGTTTCACTTCCGTGAATATTTTACAGGTTGCAACTAGTAAATTAGATAAGTTCTTAAGACATACATTTGTATACAGATATAGTCTTTTTTTCCTCCATCTGGCGAGTTTATGGCCATGTGGCAATCTCTTCCAACCAATCAGAAAGATGTTTAAATGGGCCCTAAGTAAAAACTAGACTAAAATTCCATTTAAAAAATTTGGATTCCAGCGGAGATCGAACCCGCAACCTCCGGATCGGCAGACAAGCCTCTTACCACCAGGCCACGGAGGTCGTCTTAGTCTTTGGCGAATGTACATATATGAACTATAAATTACTTTATTAAATAGAATAAAACACACTACACTAAAACCAGAATGTGTTTCTTTAACATATCGGAAGGTTTATTATATTATTTATAGTTAAGGTATTAACATTGTGGAGGTTTAGATAGGAGAAATAGACATTGTAAATTGTTTTTACAATATCATACACTGTTTATTCAACTTCTTGTAACGGTATAGCCCTACCGGTTTCAAGGCTTTCACCTCATCATCAGGGCAGCACAAACAAGACTGAATTCTGTTCGAACTGACGACATATTATATAAAAGTTAATTTATAGATTGTCTTCCTAAAGACCCGTTCTCACGGACCAAGTTTAATTGACCGATTATAGTTGATCAACAAAAGTTGAATGAAATCTGTAGTGAGAACCTTTGTTTTAATAGAGTTAACCAACTTTTTAATTTTTATTTATTATTTATTTATTATATTATACATTATATATTATATTATACATGACAATAAATATACACAATTTGAGAAAAAACAACAGGTAATTTGATTTGGACATACAATTTTAATGGATCTGGGTTTGTTGCCTTTCATTTGTCGTATCCCCAGTAAACTAGGCTTTTGCCTGTATCTCACTGAGGATATTTAGCATGAAAAAATAAATCGATACTTCTTTCCGATTTTTGATTACACAAAAACAAAACCCCGTTGCACGTTCTCATCAACCTGACAAACAGTGACACTCAATTACAACTGGAAACATCTTGCGAAATTCAACTCCTCACACATCATCACTCCAGAAAGACCAAAAATATTCATCCCACAATATACCGCACACAATCATAAGAATAAAAATACACAGAAACAAAAATACAAAAACAACCAAAATTAACAAGAAACCCACACTCACGAGCCCACATAAATCCTTTCCACTCGTCATTCATCCTGAAAGCCCAAGTACTCAAAATCCTGTCGAAATAACAACCACGATCAATTGATCAACTCTATTAAAACAAAGGTTCTCACTACAGATTTCATTCAAATTTTGTTGATCAACTATAATCGGTCAGCTAAACATGATCCGTGAGAAAGGGCCTTTAGGGAAGTTTGCTGTTGTTTTCTTACCAAACATTGTTTTCCTTAACATTTGCAGATGCAGGAAAGTACCTTATATAATGACCACAGCAACTACCTTCCTATCCTTACATTCAACATATTTTTGTTTATTTTTTTGTAAAATGCATAGGCGCACGGTAACGTACTGGACTCCCATGCAAAAGGACGCTAGTTTAAACCCCGCGCTCATCTACTCCCCTCAAATGGCAGATTTTTTTTCCATCTTGTTTTCGATTCTATAATCCTATGACTTTCGTCATATCTATTCTTTAAAAAAAATGCCGGTATGATCCCGATCGTCTCAGTTTGCAATGCCATCAAGTTCAGTAAAGTGTTGTGGCCAGTGAGTTTGCTGGTGTGCAACAACTCACCCACTTAAAAACAAGCTCCATAGAAAAGCTTCGCTTTTCAACTGATTTGACGTTGGAATGATGAGGAGGTCCTCGAATACGAGGCCCAACAACGATGACGCCTCTCTTTCCCTGGCTCCATCCCAACTCATTGTCTGCGAAGACTGTTGGGGTCAGCTCTCCTCGTCCTCAGGTTGTATGCTCTTCTGTCCCGGACTACGTCCCCCAGGCCGTGCCTCTGCATCAGGTTATCTTTTTGCACCACCCATGAATTCTTTGGTCTTCCTCTGGTTGTTATTCGAGGAAGATCCATGGAGATTGCCTGGTTCACAATGTGATCGGGTGCTCTGCGTCCAACGAGCCCATACCATCTCAATCGCCTCTCCTCCATCTTACTGTTGATGTCTGTAACACCTAGGCTTCCACGAATGCGTGAGCTTTTTATTTTGTCTCTTAGGGACACACCTGCTGACCATCTTAGCATGCACATTTCAGCAGTTTCTAGTTGCCTAGAGTAAGAGGTATACATCGTCCAGCATTCGGAGCCATAGAGGAGTGCAGGTCTGACAATCGTTTGGTATACTTTTCCTTTTAACTTTACTGGCATTTTCGGATCACATAGAACTCCCGTCATTGATCTAAACTTCATCCATCCCACACTAATTCTATGTGTTACATCTGCTGCACATCCTCCATCGCTATGGATTAGTGACCCAAGATATTAAAGGAGTCACAATTTGGTAATGTTTCTCCATCCATTTGCATTACGGGAGTGACAGCATTTGTGTTCTCGAATGGTAGGTACAGAAACCAACAACGATGACGCAAATTCATAAATTTTGTAATATTTTTGATTTGTCAATAATAGTGGGTTCGAATCCCGAGCTAAGGCGCCCTTGAGGAGAGTCTGTTCTCTAAACGGCGCTATATAAATTATAATTTTAATATTATGGTTTTTGTTATTATTATTATTCAGAAAATTTTTATCGAAACTTGATAAGAATTTTTGACCGTTCGCATTAGGTAGTATTTTTATCTAAATTTATATTTCGGTACCAATGGAATTCCTACGGGAATCAACCTGCCATGTCCTAGTCAGCAGAAAGGTGTCATGTCAGCTAAACTGCGAGTGTCGTCTCAGGAGAGATATTCTATAATATGAACACTACACAATATTCCACACAGTCTACACTACACCTAAAGGCGAATGTGTTGCTATCGGAAGATCTATTTATCAATTTAATACTTTTATTGTAAATATAATCTGGCGGGCTTGTTGCCAGGCGGCTTTTTCTTCCAACCAACTAAACAAATGTAAATTAAGGAAGTTATATGGCCGTAAAAATATTCAAATGACTATCCATCCCCACGAAATCCACGAACACATACGTGAGCATACGCCCACAAACCCTACCAAGACGGACAATCAACCGAACATTCCTTTATATAAAGTGAGATATCATCAATCAAAGGAAAATAACTGATGGTGAAGAGAACAAAAATAGTAATGAAACACATTGTATTGTATTACACTTAAACAGTACAACCTGGTGTGCTTATTGTCATGCGGCAATCTCCTCCAACTAGAAATAAATTAAAAAGGCATTAAGTGAAAACCACACAGCAATTCTTTTTAAAAAAATCTGTGTTCCAGCGGGGATTAAACCCGCAATCCCCGGGCTGAGAGACAAGCGTCTTACCAACTAGACTACGGAGATCATCCCGTTTTATATAACTGACTATGTTAGATATTAAGAGTTTTTTCAATCGCTTTTTAAAACATACCAATGATTATAATAATTATTAGTAGAGAAATCAAGTCGAGAGATTAAACCAATAAAATTGTTATCAGAGTCCTACTTTATATTGTTTATAGTTAAGGCATTAACGTTGTGGAGGTTTAAAGACATTGTAATTTGTTTTTATCAAACACTGTTTATTCTACTTTTTTGTAACGGTATAACCCTACTGGTTTCAAGGTTTTCACCTCATCTTCAGGGGAGTACAAACAATACTGAATTCTGTTCAGCAAAGTGATGGATAGCTTGTTCGGAGTTTCGGTCCGATGGTAGGACACCCTACTCCTTCATCGGATAAGTTCTGACTGTTAAGATATTTATGTTCGAACTGGTACCGCTTCAACGGTTGGGGACATTCGGGCTGGGGACTGAGGGCTGAGGAAGGCATGTGACGATTTCGGCCAGCAGCGGAGAGATTTTTAGGATATATGTGTTGACTAGATGTTCGCCTCGGTGTACTGACTTAGAAATTTCTAGGGCCTCTGATCTGTCCAATTTATTTCCGTTACTACTGATATGTAAGAATTTGGCATCATCGATAGAAAAAGTATGGTTTTAACGGTGACAATGATTAGCCATTTCAGAATAAATTAGAGGATTTGTGTTCACGAAATCTCTTTTCAAAAGATCTTCCTGTCTTTCCTATATAGAAATTATTACATAAAAGTTTATACACACCACTGTTGGTTGTTGGTTTATCTTATGTCAGGCAGCACTTTCTTACGGTATATCAGTTCGGGGGGTAGGGGGGGGGGAGTGCACCTCAACCCAAAAACACATATTGCAGGTTTCTAAAATAATTAATAAACTTCCTGCCCGGTATCCCACGGCGGAGCTTTTCAGAGAGTATCAGGTCCTGAACATAGCCAATTTACATCTCAAATCAATTCTCTGGTACTATCATCGAAAGGAAGGGAAGATGCAGACACACATGACACGCATCGCAACTAATGAAATGTTCACCATCCCTAGAGTTAAAACCTCTTTTGCCCAAAGACAATATGCTTATTTGGCTCCCATTACATACAATGGCGTGCCGAATTCAATAAAGGCTAAGGTAGGAAAACTATTTAGACAGTCGATCGGGGCGTGGTTGTTATTGCGACAGGATTTTGAGTACTTGGGCTTTCAGGATGAATGACGTGTGGAAAAGATTTGTGTGGGCTCGTGAGTGTGGGTTTCTTCTTGTTGTTTTAAATTTTGTTGTTTTTGTGTTTCTGTATGTTTTTTATTTTTATTCTTATGATTGTGTGCGGTATATTGTGGGATAAATATTTTTGCTCTTTCTGGATTGATGATGTGTGAGGAGTTTAATTTCGCAAGATGTTTCCAGTTGTAATTGAGTGTCACTGTTTGTCAGGTTGATGAGAACGTGCAACGGGGTTTTATTTTTGTGTAATCAAAAATCGGACAGAAGTATCGATTTTTTTTTTCATGCTAAATATCCTTAGTGAGATACAGGCAAACACCTAGTTTACTGGAGATACGACAAATGAAAGGCAACAAACCTAGATCCATTAAAATTCTATGCCCAAATTAAATTACCTGTTGTTTTTTCACAAATTATGTATATTTCTTGTCATATGTATATTTTTAGTCATAAATAATATAAATAAAATAAACAAAATAAATAAAAACTGTTGCTAAGTATTCCATTTTTGCCTTTCCCGTTAAATAAGAGTTACCGGAGATTAGAGTCCTGCTCTGTTTCTTTGTAATACGTTTCCTTTTAATAATACTTTCGTCCACATAGTTCTTTTTTAAAGTCACTGTCAAGTTCAAAGTTAATTCTTCATCAGTTACAACATGATGTAAACAGAACAATAACCAATTAATATATATTTTTTCTCACGCTCCACTACCTCTGACTAACTACTTCAGTTAAATTTAACTGAGGCATTTAGTTTCTCCGTATCTGAAAAGAACAATAGGTCTTGCGACCGTACGTACGACTTTCTCGTAAAACAAACACTCGTTTTTCATTTCGTTATTTACAGGAGAACTGTGAAAATGTATTTAAGTACGTTTGTTCAGTCTGCCATGATTCATTCATCATGATTCAGATTGGCTTTCCGAGTTCACCGTTCTTCCTTTTTTACGTCATCCTTTACTGTTCATGCAGTGAGACTCTGCAATCAGCTAGGCCTCGGTCACACAGGAAGGAGCCTCGCTTGATGCTTAGTTAACTTGAATTAATGAGAAGTTAATTTTATAATTAGTGTAAAAAAAATTATTAAAGTATTTTATATATTTTTAATATTAAATAATTTAAGATTGAACACGAAAAATTGGATTTTTTCGAATACAAGCCGGGAACTGGAAAAGGTTGTTTTGATTTTGATCGGGCATTAAAGTGTTAATTATTTTAAGCATATGCATCCTGCATGAAAATAAACGATTAAAAAATTAACCGTAACAACACGTTCAATTTTCATGCCACTTGCCGTATTATACCGGAACAGTACAGATATAATAATAGAAGTAAATCGAGGAAATAATCGCTTGATGATTCGATTATAATCATTATGGCGTGATATGGTGGGTAAAACAGTTTCCTGCAACCTGACTTTATTATAATCATTGATGGTATAATATTCAGTTGCAGAAAGTCTATCCACTGATTACAGAAGTAGTGGAACATACTTTAGAAAGGTTGGTTCATCATCTTTATACCATGATCGATTTTACATTCAAAGTAAGGTGTATCGCCATCGGAGAAGGAGTCTATTTGGATAATTCTTGATTTCACATTCAAATTAAGGGGTGTCGCCATCGAAGGAGTCTCTTTAGATAGTTCCTGATTTCACATTCAAACTAAGATGAGTCGCCATTGGAGAAGCAGTCTCTTTAGATAGTTTCTGATTTCACATTCAAACTAAGGTGTGTCACCATCGGAGAAGGAGTCTCTTTGGATAGTTCCTGATTTCACTTTTAAACTAAGATATGTCGCCATTGGAGAAGGAGTCCCTTTGGATAGTTCCTTATTTCACATTCAAACTAAGATGTGTCGCCATTCGAGGAGTCTCTTTGGATAGTTCCTGATTTCACATTCAAACTAAGATATGTCGCCATTGGAGAAGGAGTCCCTTTGGATAGTTCCTGATTCCACATTCAAACTAAGATGTGTCGCCATTCGAGGAGTCTCTTTGGATAGTTCCTGATTTCACATTCAAACTAAGATATGTCGCCATTGGAGAAGGAGTCCCTTTGGATAGTTCCTGATTCCACATTCAAACTAAGATGTGTCGCCATTCGAGGAGTCTCTTTGGATAGTTCCTGATTTCACATTCAAACTAAGATATGTCGCCATTGGAGAAGGAGTCCCTTTGGATAGTTCCTGATTCCACATTCAAACTAAGATGTGTCGCCATTCGAGGAGTCTCTTTGGATAGTTCCTGATTTCACATTCAAACTAAGATATGTCGCCATTGGAGAAGGAGTCCCTTTGGATAGTTCCTTATTTCACATTCAAACTAAGATGTGTCGCCATTCGAGGAGTCTCTTTGGATAGTTCCTGATTTCACATTCAAACTAAGATATGTCGCCATTGGAGAAGGAGTCCCTTTGGATAGTTCCTGATTCCACATTCAAACTAAGATGTGTCGCCATTCGAGGAGTCTCTTTGGATAGTTCCTGATTTCACATTCAAACTAAGATATGTCGCCATTGGAGAAGGAGTCCCTTTGGATAGTTCCTGATTCCACATTCAAACTAAGATGTGTCGCCATTCGAGGAGTCTCTTTGGATAGTTCCTGATTTCACATTCAAACTAAGATGTGTCGCAATCGGAGAAGTCTCTTTGGATAGTTCCTGATGTCACATTCAAATTAAGGTGTGTCACCATCAGAGAAGGGTTCTCTTTTCTGATAATTCTTGATTTAACTTTCAAATTAAGGTGTGTCTCCGTTGGAGAAGTAGTCTCTGTAGATAGTTCTTGATTTCACATTCAATCTAAGGTGTGTCACCATCGGAGGAGTCTCTTTGGATAGTTCCAGATTTCAATTTTAAACTAAGATATATCGCCATTGGAGAAGGAGTCTCTTTGGATAGTTCCTGATTTCACTTTTAAACTAAGATATGTCGCCATTGGAGAAGGAGTCCCTTTGGATAGTTCCTGATTTCACATTCAAACTAAGATGTGTCGCCATTCGAGGAGTCTCTTTGGATAATTCCTGATTTCACATTCAAACTAAGATATGTCGCCATTGGAGAAGGAGTCCCTTTGGATAGTTCCTGATTTCACATTCAAACTAAGATGTGTCGCCATTCGAGGAGTCTCTTTGGATAGTTCCTGATTTCACATTCAAACTAAGATGTGTCGCAATCGGAGAAGTCTCTTTGGATAGTTCCTGATGTCACATTCAAATTAAGGTGTGTCACCATCAGAGAAGGGTTCTCTTTTCTGATAATTCTTGATTTAACTTTCAAATTAAGGTGTGTCTCCGTTGGAGAAGTAATCTCTGTAGATAGTTCTTGATTTCACATTCAATCTAAGGTGTGTCACCATCGGAGGAGTCTCTTTGGATAGTTCCAGATTTCAATTTTAAACTAAGATATATCGCCATTGGAGAAGGAGTCTCTTTGGATAGTTCCTGATTTCACTTTTAAACTAAGATATGTCGCCATTGGAGAAGGAGTCCCTTTGGATAGTTTCTGATTTCACATTCAAACTAAGATGTGTCGCCGTTGGAGAAGCAGTCTCTTTAGATAATTCCTGATTTCACATTCAAACTAAGATGTGTCGCAATCGGAGGAGTCTCTTTGGATAGATCCTGATTTCACATTCAAACTAAGATGTGCCGCCATTGGAGAAGTCTCTTTGGATAGTTCCTGATTTCACATTCAAACTAAGATGTGTCGCCATTCGAGGAGTCTCTTTGGATAGTTCCTGATTTCACATTCAAACTAAGATGTGTCGCAATCGGAGAAGTCTCTTTGGAAAAGACAACTCAAATAATTGAAAAAAAATTGATTTTTTTTTCAGACAGCCGCCATTTTACAATTTACTTTCTTTGGTACCAACTATAGCGACATAATTTTTTTAATAAGAAACTGTGTATAATTTTGGTTTCAGATTTACAAAAGGGTTCCAATCATGTCGACCAGCTCACCCCATTTTTACGACAATTGATAACATCTTGAATATTCTTTTTTTTTTTTCAAAATTTTTTTGTATATTTTCAAATTATCAATAAACAAATTGTAAAAAATATATATATAGGAAAAACATTAAATTTTGTTTTATTTAGTCTGAAAAAAACATCCGAAATTCATCCCTCTAGACTAGAATACCTCCTTAAGTGCAACACGACTCCGTAATCGCTGATCCTCTGAACATTTTCTACGAGATATGAGAGGGTGGTAAGTCAGTTAAGGATTTTTATAAAACAAGGAAAAAATAATAGAAGTACATCTGTTCTACATATAATTTATTTATTGTTATTAATATGTCAATGATATATTATATATTAAACATTTATATTTTTTATAATTATAATTAATAATTATGACTGTAATATGGTAGAGTTTTAATATATTTATCAATATAATGAGTATGTCAGCTACAAATAGAATTAACCTATATATTTTTAAGCCGAATGACTTGCAGCCGTTATATCGGTTATACACAACATACTATACTTCAGAAAGTCTAGGATGAACCGTGCGACGTTTAAAACGCCATGTCACAAAGGGATGGGGTAAAATCGTTTTTTTTTTACAAATCGAATAGTTTTTTTATAAACCGAACAATTGTTTTTCTCTAAACTGACGTTTTAATTCCTAAATTTCATTATACTGACTTTCTAATGTATTGTATGATTTGTATGTATCTTTAAATAGGTCAAATATCTTTAAATAATATTAATCCACTATGAATTAATACTAATTACGATTTATGTATAAAAAAAATCGAATACCCCATCTCTAGCCAATGCAGACTAACGTAGTGACTTTTGACAAACATCACCAAATATAATTTGATTTTAACAAACTGTCACATTTTTGCTAATTTGTGACAAGATGTATTCATTTGTCATTATTGTTAGTTTTATGTAATGTATTTACCTAAATAGCTTGCTATTTATTAGAATCGAGACTTGTATTAAAGTTGATAAAATAATTAAAATTATAGAACATCGTTACAAGGTTGTATTGGGGCAAATTTGTGAGCTGTCTGTCATACGACTCATCCTAGATTTTCCGAACTATAACTTCACATAACTTCAAATGCAAATATAAAACATGTCTGTCATCATGTTAAATTTCACAAATCATATTATACGAGTATTTATAACTAAATATAAAAAATTAAAACACTGTGCTAACAGCATATTTAGATATATACATTATAGTAAAACACAATATTAATTATAAAAACTAATTTAAAAAAATCATTCAGAAGGTTCATAGTGAGAAAATATATATTTTATAAATATACACATACCATCACGTAATTTTCTTGTCCGGGTAGGAAGAGAGGACATAGCGCTATAATTTTCTAATTAGACACACATCCTTACCCTTTTCCACATCCAAACACTTTCTCATACAACCTTTTCTACGCTTTCTCTGACTTTCTATTTTTCGTTCTTTCAGGATATAATTAACTTGATCCAACAATACTTTGCCTTCTATAATATTCACACTTGCACTGTAGTCTTCTTCTCAGTGTCATGCCACGTCCCCCCAGCGATGAATATCACCTGAGAGTAGGCATCTTTGTCCCCGGCAGCCCAAAAAGATCCCCAACGCTCCTTATACCAGTTCAATCACATATATTGCGGAGCCAGGAGATTTGCCTCCTGCCAACACCTCTTCGACCCTCTATTTTGCCTTGGATAATCAGGTGCAGTAATTTGTACTTTTCTCCTCTAAGTAAGTGTTTTTTTTATATTCTTGTTCCACGTGTTCAAGGGTTTGGGCTGAAAAACATCTGATGTCCCCGTGGCTGGGTTCGCCCTATACTGGTGGGGTGTATCTAGACCAAGGGGATGTTGTTAGATGAGCCCATAACTTTTGATAGCTTCTGTATTTAATGTATTATCTGCCATTTATGTGTTTTAGAAGTGTTATTTAAATATATTTTGTACATACTATGTTGCTGTCAATAAACCTATATTTATTTATTTATACAACACCCGGCGGTAAGTAATATACGTCGGGCTTAAGAAAGTGACAGTCGGCCATAATCGGCTAACTTCGACTTTGTAGAGCGTCGTCTCTGTCATTCATACATGTGTTCCGTCGCGATTTGTCAGTCGTTGTCAAGCGTTCTCGGCGAATAGAGACGTCGCTCTACAAAGACGAAGTTAGCCGATTATGGCCGACTGTCTCTTTCTTAAGCCCGATGTGTATTACTTACCACCGGGTACTGTACTCATATATCATTACGCCATTTCCTTGTCGGAATAGTCAGAAAGTATACAGCGCTATACTTTCCTATCTCGACACACATTCTTAGTCTTACTACATACATACACCTTCTCATACAACTTTTCTGACTTCCTACGTTTTCTTCTTTCAGAATATTATTCACTTGATCCAATCACATTTCCTTGGTCTTCCTCTCCCACGCCTTCCGCAAATTTTTGCACTTTACATCTATTTTGTTAATCGTTAAGGCTTTAAAACTGTAAAGGTTTAACGTTTTCCTCATAATCCATTGCTGGACTTTCTGACCTTATTATCTTAAAGCTTTCTGACCTTATTATCTTAAAGCTTTCTGACCTTATTATCTTAAAGCTTTCGCTTTAAAAAATCAAATTCCTAAAAAAGCTTATTTCATTTCTAATATCATATTAGCTAGTTATTTTTATTTTTAATATTTTAACATATTTACTGACTAATATAACAAATTTAATTTAATCAAGTTTCAATTAAATATATTTATATATTGTATTTATAAACTAAGTTTTTAAAAGGTTTGACAATAAACTAAGTTTTTAAAAGGTTTGAAAATCTAATTGGCTAGATGTTGAAGGTCCCATCAACACTACAGTAGTCTTCCGTTATCCATGGGAATCGTGTCCAAGCCTCCACCCCTCAGATGGTCGAATCCACGAAAAACAATAAACCCCTTTACAATTACTTAGTTATTTTCATGCATCGTTTGTGTTACTTTTTCAATTAAAAATGCAACACCGAACTAATACGAATTTGTTGTAAAAAGTCTTTCAGACTATTGAACAACGCGTTTTGGCTAATGATGCTGACGTTTCGAAAACGTTGCAGTTTTCATCTTCAGGGTTTGTTTTTAATCCAGTTCGTTATAAGTGGATATCCGCTCGGTACCCATTGGTCTATAGCAGGGGTCTCCAAACTACGGCCCGCGGGCTAACACCGGCCCGCGAGCATTACCAATCCGGCCCGTCATAGTTTATTTTGATTATATTGTAAAATTCACAATGCAAGTAAATCATACAAAATAATAATCAGATGTTTTTATTTAACGACTTTAGTCACAAAACACACTAGTCGCATTATATTTCGCTTTTCGAGCATCGGCTATCTCTGCCGCAATGAAATGTCCTTGACACTTGCCCGTAAGTGCCAACCGAAATTGCGAACGGAGCGGAGTCCACCCCCGTGACCTGCGCCATAGATATCTCACTCGCCGGCTAGTCCCAATACGAAAATTTGCACGTAATTCAAAACTACAGTATGTTGGTATGATGAGCTAACTAGGTCTTGATCCTTGGAACTTAGTGGAGGAGTCAGTTTGGCCCTTAGGCTAAAAAGTTTGGAGACCCCTGGTCTATAGCAAAATTATAATATAACGCGAGCTTACAGGTCTGTTTCAGTTCGAGACAACAACGTGAGCGCATGAGTCCATTATAGGCCACGCGGTATCCGACGCATATTCATATATTCTCTGGTGGTGGGACGGACCTATACGTTCACGTTACGGTTGTGAACCGGGATGGAGCCATGCGCTCACGTAAGGTTTGAGATTCAGTTATAAGCCAAGCGATATCCAGCGTAGATCCGCTTATATTGAAGTTGATTTCAAACAAGGTCTGAAGATGAAAACTGCAACGTTTTCGAAACGTCAGCAGTATAAGTCAAATCACGCGATGCAATACTCTGAAAACACCTTATACGGCTTATGCGAAGAACTGCGAAAGTCTAAAAATAAGAATAAGTTAGTTTATTGATTAAATGAGGATTGTATTTCTTCCTAATTCTACTTTCTACATTTTATTAGTCGTACACAGCAGTTTGAAAAGATTCTACAGAAGATATTCTATAAATTTAAAGGAAATAATGACACAATTAAAAGTAATTAGACTATCTGTAGAAATCAAGCATTTACATATTTAATAAATAATTTTTATAACATACTAAGATAAATCTAATTTTTATTTATAAAGTTTATATTATATTTTATCACTTTAAATATTCTACTGTATTTTGCAGTGGTTCCTGATTAGAATGGCTGACGGAATATTTCAACATTTTCACTGGAATGAGACATACATGGTTTTTAAATCGAACCATCGATGTGCTGATGCGATGGTAAGAAGCGACATCTAATGGACACTATTCAAACCACTGAGTATTGATTGATGTGTCATCTAGGTTTCGGTTTAGCTATATCTGTATTAATCAAGATGCACTTAACCCTTATTTTGGCAAAGTTCAATTTATCCAAATATTAACGATTTTCTTTGGTGATTCCTTGTTATATGGTAAGTTATGAAGGAAAATTGAGAGATTAAAATCACAACTTTTCCTTATAGTTTTTTTAAATGTAACACCCACGTTACATTGCCAAAATATCAATTTTTATTAAACACAAAAAGGGCTATAAAATGATTCTATAATCTAAAACATGAACAACATTTAACATAGCTGAATTATCAACAAATAAAATGGTTTGAATAAAATTTTCTCTACATGTAGTGATTAATAAGATATTTAAAGATTATTTACCCCAATTTTCAAAACGCACCCACCCTGTCCAGACATGTTGACCCGGTGTCGTTTGAAAGCTTGTAGCATTGTCAATATTTATCACCAGATGATACCACTGCACACAATAGTGCGTGTATAGTATTTGAATGTGTTGCCATATTTGAAATTACGTTACAGTTTCTAGATTTTTTTTTTAAATCCCTAAATTAGTGTAACACCTGTGTTACAATGCCATGATAAAGGCGCCACGAAACGAAAAAGTTAGGGAACTATTGATAAAATTAAGAATATATTGAAATATTGTTGAAATGAAAAAAATATTAGTTCTAGGACGTAAAATGATATATGTAAATTAAAATTAGTTTATAATTATTTTTATACTAAGTAAAGAATTTATATTTTTCTCGTGACTCGAGTTTTGAGCTTCTCTTCGAGACCTTTTTCAGATATATTTATTTATTTTAAATTTAGATAACTAGTTAGTTACCTCCGTAGTTAGAAGTTGCGTGTTCAATTCCTGATGGAATTAAATTATTTTTATAATAAAATAAAAGGTTTTCAGTGACGATTTCATGTCTTCTTCTTCAGTTTCAATCGTGGGGATTGGTTAGCAGCAAAGCTCTGCATCTCCTCATCCACTCCGCTCGGTCTTCAGCGATCCTCTTGAGCTCTGTGCAGGAGGTGCAGTCCAAATAATATAAATAACGTAATACAAACCAAATATTAAGGACAATATTTTGCCTCTGGAGTTGAGTAACCCTGCATCAGCACGTGTGAAGCTTTTAATTCTGCAAAGCAACTTGCATCTCGTCCCACTAATGAGGCCATGTGTTTTCTATATCTCAATATATATCCATAAAATTCCCACAAAATTCTCAAAGATTATTAAATAATTTTAAAACGATGACTGTAATTTATTCTACTGCTTTTTGTATCCTCATGTTAGTTTAAGATAAAGTTGTATTATTTGTCAATAATTTTAAGTAATTTATAACCTGTCACATGTTCATTTGTATATAAAGACATTCTGCACGCCTTTCCGATATGGTGTTTGACAGGTGCCTGGTTTCTTCGATCCTGCTGAGGACCTCGTCATTTGTAATGTGGTCTCTCCAGGAAATCCTTAGGATTCGTCTATAGGTCCACATCTCGAAGGTCTCCAATCTTTTTCCATCTCTTTCGCCTATGCACCATGTCTCGCAACCATACATAAGATTTCATTTAATGTCTCATAAACATCTTTCTGGTTGGTTATAAGGAATTGCCGAATGACAGTGATCCCATAAGGTTGTACTGTATACAGTGAAAGTGTACCAATGTGAAAATAATCTCGAGATAGAAGCTTGAATCACGAGTCGCAGTTAAATTAATTACATAATTAATTTAATTAAACATCTTAGACTAGATATGTTTTACGTGTATATCTCTTGGCTTTTGATGTTACATTTTCTAAAATAGTAAGCGAAATTCTAAATATAAAACTATAATAGAATATTGTATTTTATTTCTACGAGAATATTGTATTTCTAAAACTAGAATATTGTATTTCTAAAACTATAAAAGAATATTGTATTTCTAAAACTATAATAGAATATTGTATTTCTATTTTAACCTGTGATTTCGTCCAGTAAAAGGGAATAATGATTCGTGCCTAAAAATAACGGTAAGAAATAAATCTCGAAACTATTTATTGACTGGCCTAAGCAAATTATGAATTTGATAATTTTGAAGTAGAATCCGAATTTGATAATTTTGAAGTAAGAACATGAACAAGAATTAATCAGTTCTTCCACATGAACAACAATTAATCAGTTCTTCCACATGAACAAGAATTAATCAGTTCTTCCACATGAACAATAATTAATCAGTTCTTCCACATGAACAATAATTAATCAGTTCTTCCACATAAACAAGAATTAATCAGTTCTTCCACATGAACAAGAATTAATCAGTTCTTCCACATCAACAATAATTAATCTGTTCTTCCACATGAACAAGAATTAATCAGTGCTTCCACATGAACAAGAATAATCAGTTCTTCCACATGAACAAGAATTAATAAGTTATTCCATATGAACAAGAATTAATCAGTTATTCCATATGAACAAGAATTAATCAGTTCTTCCACATGAACAAGAATTAACCAGTTCTTCCACATGAACAAGAATTAATCAGTTCTTCCATATGAACAAGAATTAATCAGTTCTTCCACATGAACAAGAGTTAATCAGTTCTTCCACATGAACAAGAATTAATCAGTTCTTCCACATGAACAAGAATTAATCAGTTCTTCCACATGAACAAGAATTAACAAGGACAAACTTGTATAATGTGCAGTAGATAAAAAAAAGTGGAAATCCATCCAAAAGTTTTTAACTGTAAAATAAAATTTTAAACTTGTTTGAAATTGATAAAAAAAAACGTAGATATTGAATATTAAAAAAAACGTGCAATCTCGAACTATACGACAATTTTTTTTTTCATTTTCAATGAATATTTGAAACAAAAAAAAAAACAACAAATCGAACAATTTTTTTTTTTGGGCTTCTTTTTTTATTCTTTGTTTGTATTATTAACTTGCCCTTTATAATGCAGACATTTCTTACAAATGTCATCGACCTTTTTACGAATATGTGATCCTTTTTCTACCCTTTCAACAGAACTACCGGAAGACCCAACATCCTTTTTATATCCATCGCCATCTTCGCCTCCAAAAGGTCCCTCGCTAAACTGTTGCAAAAATCTTTTGATAATTCCTCCAGAGCTTTTCTCTTTAGTAGAAACAGGAACAAAAACATCAAGTTCCTCGTCTTTCATCAACTTTTCATACTTTTTGTCGTCTTCAGGGCTAAAATTATCGCAAAAATAACTTCCATAGTTTTTCGCGTCACTCGTCGTTGCACTAGCGGAAGTTTCTCGAACTAAATTGTTTTCAATTTCTTCCACAATATTTAAAACTTTACCATTCTTCATTTCGTCACCATCTATTGATTCTGATTTATCGTTGTTTTTTTCGTCATTTTTGTCGCATTTCAAAGCAGCATCTGTCGTTTTATCAAACGATTGGTTCTTGCTAAATCCCGGGAGTGTGGTATCGACTGAGCGCGACCTGTAATGTCTTCCGGTTTGAGGCGGCACTATTAATTGGTTCATATCCAAGACGTTGAGCTGTTGGTAGTTCAGCTCTTCATGCACAGATGGATCCAACGAAGATGTTATTGATGACTTTTCAGCGGGGCTTGATGCTATAAAAGAAAGAAATATTAATTTATAATTTAAATAAATCTATTGGGTGTTAACATAAGTTGTGTCCGTTTTTTTTCAAATTTAAAAGTGAGCACCAAAAGTAAAACAAAATGGTAAATGTTATACGTCATTCGAAAGAAAATTTTCTGCTCTACAAGATATTGTATTTGATTTTACGTTACATATATTATTTTATTTGATTACAAGCCTTCAAGATGGAATGTCAAGTAGACGAAAGTGAGCATTTTCAACACATCCTTCTGTTCTCGTTCAATCGAGGGAATAAAGCTGCCAAAGCTGCTCGCGATATTTTTTTTAAATTAAAAAATGAGCACCAAAAGTAAAACAAAATGGTAAACGTTATACGTAATTCCAAATAAAAATTTTATGACGTGGGTACATATTATTTTATTTGCGGAGTGTACGGTGAAGATGCTATGAATGAAAGGACAGCTCGTCGATGATTTTGGCGTTTCAAAGACGGTAATTTCGACCTGAAAGACATGGAGCGTTCCGGACGACCAGTGGACTTCGATGAGGACCGCTTAAACCATATTATTCATGAAGATCCCCTTCAAACCACCGTATGATTGGCTGAGGAGATGAATTTCAGTCACATGACTGTATACCACCATCTTAAATCAATGGGAAAAGTCCAGAATTTCGGCGCTTGGGTTCCACATGTTTTAAGTGAAAACAACAAAAATCAACGTTCGACAATTGATTGAGCTGTCCTTTCATTCATAGCATCTTCACCGTACACTTCGCAAATATCGCGAGCAGCTTTTGCAGCTTTATTCCCTCGATTGAACGCGAACAGAAGGAGGTGTCGAAAATGCTCAATTTCGTCTACTTGACATTCAATTTTGAAGGCTTGTAAACAAATAAAATAATATATGTAACGTGAAAGCAAACACAATATCTTGTAGAGCAGAAAATTTACTTTCGAATGACGTATAACCTTTACCATTTTGTTTTACTTGTAGTCCTCATTTTTAAAATTTGAAAAAAAACGGACACAGATTATGCTAACACCTAATATAATATACTAAATAAATCTATAATATACTAAAATAAATGCGCCAAATATACTAAACAATAAAATATGAATTATAATATTCAATTATAATAACCATCTAAATGACAGGTCTATTCAGCCCTCATCAACACTTAACATTGTAAAGTATAACTTTCTCACCTCCTGAAGTATGAGTCTGGTCTTCCTTCTCCTCTTCCTTCATGAGCGGCAGGTCCTGACATTCCTCTGCAGCAGAGGCCAGCATCCCCTGCACCATGTCCATGCAGGAGTCCAGGGAAAACTGTTTGCCTGTGGTCATTATACCGCGAATCCTTCGCCTCATTGCTATAATATAATATCAAATACAAATTTTATTATCTTTATTAAAATACATACATCATACCAACAAATATCCTCTTTGACGAGTTGACGGAATGCAAAAGAAAGCACAGTGGTCAGCGCAAGATATATAAGGATAAGAAATATCCTCTTTGACGAGCTGGTGGAATGCAAACGAAAGCACAGTGGTCAGCGCAAGAGATATAAGGACAAGAAATATCCTCTTTGACGAGCTGACGAAATGCAACAGAAAGCACAGTGGGCAGCTCAAGAGATATAAGTACAAGAAATATCTTCTTTGACGAGGTGACGGAATGCAAAAGAAAGCACAGTGGTCAGCGCAAGAGATATCTTCTTTGACGAGCTGGTGGAATGCAAAAGAAAGCACAGTTGTCAGCGCAAGACATATAAGGATAAGAAATATCCTCTTTGACGAGCTGACGGATTGCAAAAGAATGCACAGTGGTTAGCGCAAGAGATGTAAGGACAAGAAATATCCTCTTTGACGAGCTGACGGAATGCAAAATAAAGCATAGTGGCCAGTGCAAGAGATATAAGGACAAGAAATATCCTCTTTGACGAGTTGATGGAATGCAAAAGAATGCACAGTGGTTAGCGCAAGAGATATAAGGACAAGAAATGTCCTCTTTGACGAGCTGAGGAAATGCAAAAGAAAGCACAGTGGTCAGCGCAAGAGATATAAAGACAAAAAATATCCTCTTTGAAGAGCTGATGAAATGCAAGAGAAAGCACAGTGGTCAGCGCAAGAGATATAAAGACAAGAAACATCATCTTTGACGAGCTGATGGAATGCAAAAGAAAGCACAATGGTCAGCGCAAGAGATATAAGGACAAGAAATATCCTCTTTGACGAGCTGGCGGAATGCAAAAGAAAGCACAGTGGTCAGCGCAAGAGACATAAGGACAAAAAATATCCTCTGACGAGTGGACGGAATGCAAAAGAAAGCACAGTGGTCAGCGCAAGAGATATAATGACAAGAAATATCCTCTTTGACGAGTTGACGGAATGCAAAAGAAAGCACAATGGTCAGCGCGAGAGATATAAGGATAAGAAATATCCTCTTTGAAGAGCTGACGGAATGCAAAGGAAAGCACAGTGGTCAGCGCAAGAGATATAAAGACAAGAAATATCCTCTTTGACGAGCTGATGAAATGCAAAAGAAAGCACAGTGGTCAGCGCAAGAGATATCTTCTTTGACGGGCTGGCGGAATGCAAAAGAAAGCATAGTGGTCAGCGCAAGAGATATAAGGACAAGAAATATCGTCTTTGACGAGCCGGCGGAATGCAAAAGAAAGCATAGTGGTCAGCGCAAGAGATATAAGGTGAAGAAATATCCTCTTTGACGAGTTGACGGAATGCAAAAGAAAGCACAGTGGTCAGCGCAAGATATATAAGGACAAGAAATATCGTCTTTGACGAGCCGGCGGAATGCAAAAGAAAGCATAGTGGTCAGCGCAAGAGATATAAGGTCAAGAAATATCCTCTTTGACGAGTTGACGGAATGCAAAAGAAAGCACAGTGGTCAGCGCAAGAGATATAAGGACAAGAAATATCTTCTTTGACGAACTGACGGAATGCAACAGAAAGCACAGTGGTCAGCGCAAGAGATATCTTCTTTGACGAGCTGGTGGAATGCAAAAGAAAGCACAGTTGTCAGCGCAAGACATATAAGGATAAGAAATATCCTCTTTGACGAGCTGACGGAATGCAAAAGAATGCACAGTGGTTAGCGCAAGAGATGTAAGGACAAGAAATATCCTCTTTGACGAGCTGACGGAATGCAAAAGAAAGCATAGTGGCCAGTGCAAGAGATATAAGGACAAGAAATATCCTCTTTGACGAGTTGACGGAATGCAAAAGAATGCACAGTGGTTAGCGCAAGAGATATAAGGACAAGAAATATCCTCTTTGACGAGCTGACGGAATGCAAAGGAAAGCACAGTGGTCAGCGCAAGAGATATAAAAACAAGAAATGTCCTCTTTGACGAGCTGAGGAAATGTAAAAGAAAGCACAGTGGTCAGCGCAAGAGATATAAAGACAAAAAATATCCTCTTTGAAGAGCTGATGAAATGCAAGAGAAAGCACAGTGGTCAGCGCAAGAGATATAAAGACAAGAAACATCATCTTTGACGAGCTGATGGAATGCAAAGGAAAGCACAGTGGTCAGCGCAAGAGATATAAGTTCAAGAAATATCCTATTTGACGAGCTGACGGAATGCAAAAGCAAGCACGGTGGTCAGCACAAGAGATATAAGGACAAGAAATATCCTCTTTGACGAGTTGACGGAATGCAAAAGAATGCACAATGGTTAGCGCAAGAGATATAAGGACAAGAAATATCCTCTTTGACGAGCTGACGGAATGCAAAGGAAAGCACAGTGGTCAGCGCAAGAGATATAAGTTCAAGAA
Organism: Odontocerum albicorne; assembly: GCA_949825065.1. Lineage (NCBI taxonomy): Eukaryota > Metazoa > Arthropoda > Insecta > Trichoptera > Odontoceridae > Odontocerum > Odontocerum albicorne. The sequence goes on from OX463867.1 coordinate 13,653,289, forward strand.
ATATCCTATTTGACGAGCTGACGGAATGCAAAGGAAAGCACAGTGGTCAGCGCAAGAGATATAAAGACAAGAAATATCCTCTTTGACGAGCTGATGAAATGCAAAAGAAAGCACAGTGGTCAGCGCAAGAGATATAAAGACAAGAAATATCCTCTTTGACGAGCTGATGAAATGCAAAAGAAAGCACAGTGGTCAGCGCAAGAGATATCTTCTTTGACGGGCTGGCGGAATGCAAAAGAAAGCATAGTGGTCAGCGCAAGAGATATAAGGACAAGAAATATCGTCTTTGACGAGCCGGCGGAATGCAAAAGAAAGCATAGTGGTCAGCGCAAGAGATATAAGGTGAAGAAATATCCTCTTTGACGAGTTGACGGAATGCAAAAGAAAGCACAGTGGTCAGCGCAAGATATATAAGGACAAGAAATATCGTCTTTGACGAGCCGGCGGAATGCAAAAGAAAGCATAGTGGTCAGCGCAAGAGATATAAGGACAAGAAATATCCTCTTTGACGAGCTGATGGAATGCAAAAGAAAGCACAGTGGTCAACGTTATAGTATAATTAATTATAATATAATTAATTAGTAATATAATATAATAAAAAAAATATGATAATAAATAAAGAATTAAATAATTATTTAAAAATAATTAATTTAATAATTAATAATAACATAAAAATATTCATATATTTAATATTAAAGAATATAAATTTAATATTATTATGTGTGTTATATTATTATTTATTATTAAAAATATAAATATATTTTTTTTATTTAATTAAGAGAGATTTTCGTGAATTAAATTCCACATAACCATTTCATTATCCTAAAAAAAAATGATAAAAATCGTTAACAAATGGAAAAACAGCAATGCATAAAATCAACTTTTCCTAGGAGCCAAGAAGTTTCACTTCTACCACGCGAGAGTCTCCCGCATCTGTTTTTTTTTTTTGTTTATATCCGTCGACTTATTATTTCTTATCGCTACACGCTGTTTGATATCTCTCGTAACTAAATATCACGGCTTTTTCCAATATTTTTTCCACGTCCATGTGTCACTCCCGTACATCAAAGTTGATACATAAATACTATATTTTATTACTGTTCGGTTCGATTATATTGATTTTAGTGTGCCATCCACAATGTTTACTTCCTTTTGTTGAAATCTAATAACAATAATCACCAACAAGCTTTGCTTCTCTTGAAATGTTCCATTCTATAAAAGTCAAGTATGGACTAACATCAAATTCTTCCTACCTGGACTGTCCTTGGGTTCAATTTGCAAAGAGTTAAAGGTCTCAGCAAACTTGTTCAACAGTCCCCCATAGTCTCTGATGGCCACGAAGCTGCCGTCCACTATCTTCGGACTCATTGGGCTGTTGGCGAGTAACAAACTGGTGCCGAACGCCGAGTTCAGCTCTCGTGTTTCTGAAATCAATTTAAGAGAGTTCACTGAAATATATCAAGAACAAATATCTGATAAATAACTACGTGAGTTGGCTTGATAAGCCCTGATTGATGATATATTTTAAGAGTTTTTGTACGTATTTATTGAGTTTATAATTGTATCAACATAATTTGGATCCCACCAAAACTCACCCTGTTATAGTGGATAAAATAAATCTCCATCTATACTTGATAAATTGTAGCATGGTCCCTGTGACAGTTAACAAATTTGCTCCAATACAACCTTGTAACGACGTTCAGTATTTTTTAATTATTTTATCAACTTTAATATAAGCCTCGATTCTAATAAATAGCAAGTTATTTAGGTAAATACATTACATAAAACTAACAATAATGACAAATTAATACATCTTGTTACAAATTAGCAAAAATGTGGCAGTTTGTTAAAATCAAATAATATTTGGTGACGTTTGTCATAGTCACTACGTTAGTCTGCATTGGCTAGGGAGGGGGTATATGATAAGTGGATTTTCGATTTTTTTACACCTAAAATTAAATTTTCGTAATTAGTATTAATTCATAGTGGATCTTGGCCTATTTAAAGATAGATACAAATCATACAATACATTAGAAAGTCAGTATAACAAAAATTAGGAATTTTTCGGTTTATAAAAAAAACTATTCGATTTGTAAAAAAATCGATTTTACCCCATCCCTTTGAAACATGATATTTCAAATGTCACAGGGACCATCCTACATTTTCTATCCTACAAGTATAGTGTGATCTACACTAGAAGAATCGTGTTTTTGTTATAAGTGTGACGAAGAAGGAACTGCTAGAGACAATTTTCTTATGTATTTAACACTTTATTGCAAAAATAATCTGACGGGCTTATTGTCAAATGGCAATATTTTCCGACCAGCCAGACAAAATTAAATGAAGCAGGTTACATGGTTGCAATAAACATTCAAGTGGTTACCCATCCCCACGAAACCCATGAACATACGTCCATAAGCCCCCACAAGGACGAACAATAACCCGAACATTATTTTTCATATAAAATGAGATATCATTAATTAAAGGAAGGTAGCGAGTTGAAAAGGGTATTGAAAGAAAGGTAGCGAGATGTGTACACTAAAAATAAGAGATGCGTAAACTTAGAAATGAATTTAGTGTCAATGTATGAAAGAAGACATAATGAAGACATCATGAATGAATACATGATCAAATTGATGTTTCAAGTATTGGTGCCTCTCTTGTATGTAAATGAAACTTGGATTTGAATTGAAACTGGATGAAATTGAAAACTGGAGCAGTTCCATGAGTTCTGTTATCTGGGCAGTATGTTTACGTGTGATGGGCGAGTTAAAAGAGTAATTGAAAGAAGAGTAGCGACAGGGAACAGGGTAAACAGATCACTTTATGTTATGCACAACAATCTCGAAATATCGACAGTAGAAAAAATTAAAATACATATTTATTTATTTAACACTTTTATTGCAAATACAATCTGGCGGGATTATTGCCAGGCGGTAATTTCTTCCAGCCAACCAGTCAAAGGTAAATTAAGCCATTTATATGGTCGCAAAAAACATTCAAATGACTATCCATCCCAATGAAATCCATGAACATATACGTGAGCATACGCCCAGAAAGACGGATAATCACCCGAATATTCCTTTTCATATAAAGTGAGATATCATCAATCAAAAGGAAAGGAAGGGTTGGTGGAGAGGAAAGGAAAAAAATCAGGAATGAAACAAGTTATTTTACTGACTAGAAATTAAGAGTTTATTCAGTCGCGAAGCTTCCATTGAGACGATTGAGCCTTTGTTTCGATGTTATATCCACGAGTTCTTGGCCCAGGATGACCTCATGCAAACGGTGTATAACTTCAAGCAAACAGCCCATTCAATATGGCCGAAAATTTAAATGTAAATCACAGACAGTTGCGCCAACTTGAGGAAAAATGATAAGCTGAATAAAAAAAACGAACAACCATTCAACTTATTAACTTTCGCATGTTACCTTTGAGAGTGACTCTCGTCTTCTTGTTAGGCTGTATGTTACCATCTTCAGCTCCGTATTCTTCCAGGAGTATTTCTTTGGCCACGCCTCGTATTTCTGCCCAATCCTCTGGAAGATAAATAACATTGGTCATTTTAATGCACTTCATTTGAGAAAAGAGCAAGTAAAACATAAATTCATACCATCATGTGATTTCTCTGTTGTATTTAACAGACAGGACAGAGCGTAACGTCATATCTGTCCGATTTAACAGACTGGATGGAGCGTAACATCATATCTGTCAGATTTAACAGACAGGACAGGGCATAACGTCATATATCTGTCAGATTTAAAAGACTGGACAGAGCATAACGCCATATTTGTCAGAATTAACAGAGTGGACGGAGCGTAACGTCATATCTGTCAGATTTAACAGACTGGACAGAGCGTAACGTCATATCTTTCTGATTTAATAGACTGGACAGAGCGTAACGTCATATCTGTCAGATTTAACAGACATGACAGAGCATAACGTCATATCTGTCAGATTTAACAGACAGGACAGAGCGTAACGTCATATCTGTCAGATTTAACAGACTGGACAGAGCGTAACGTCATATCTGTCAGATTTAACATACAGGATAGAGCAAAACGTTATATATGTCAGATTTAACAGACTGGTCAGAGCGTAACGTCATATCTGTCAGATTTAACAGACATGATAGAGCATAACGTCATATCTGTCAGATTTAACAGACAGGACAGATCATAACGTCATATAGCTGTCAGATTTAACAGACTGGACAGAGCATAACGTCATACCTGTCAGATTTAACAGACAGGACAGAGCATAACGTCATATCTGTCAGATTTAACAGACTTGACAGAGCATAACGTCTTATAGCTGTCAGATTTAACAGACTGGACAGAGCATAACGTCATATCTGTCAGATTTAACAGACAGGACAGAGCATAACGTCATATCTGTCAGATTTAACAGACAGGACAGAGCAAAACGTTATATTTGTCAGATTTAATAGACAGGACAGAGCATAACTTTCCTATTTCGACACACATCCTCAAGCATTTCTAAATCCATACACACACCTTCTCTCGCAACATCTACGAGTTTTTTTTTTAACTCTCTACGTGTCCTTCTTTCCAAATTTTATTCACTATACTTTCCTTGGTATTCTTCTGCCACGCCTTCCACTCGCACTTGCACTTTATTTTGTTAATCATTCTTCATTCATTCGTTCCACATGTCCAAACCATCTCAGTTAACTTTTCTTAATCTTACTCCACACATGAGCCTTCGGTTCACATCCAAACTTGGTTACTTCATTCCATGACAGAGCGCCAAACTTTCCTAGCCTCCTCCACATTCATACACCTTCTCACACAACCTCTACGATTTCTATGACTTTCTTTGTTTCCTTCTTTCAGAATACTAGTATAAATCATCACTCACTCACGAAAATTAAAGAGTAGACACATACATACCATCACGCCGTATTCCTGTCGGAGTAAACAGAGATGAGAGAGTGCAAGAATTTTTAAACTCGACACACATTTATTACCTTTTCTACACCCATAAACATTCACACACTTTACAATTTCACTGTCATTTTTTTCTTTCACATTTCAGCACCTAGGCGCAAAATTTGAAAGCCTTTGGATTCTTCGTGTATTTCATATCTTTGTCAAACTTGCCAAAGCTGATTAACCTAGGCCAGCGGTCGGCAACCTATATACACTGAAGTGCTTGCTACCTTTTAATTTTTTAGGGGTATTTTTACCTTTCTTTATTAATTACTACTATATCACTTCATTGTTATTCAAATTACTCACATGGCCCCACGCACAAAATTAATACAAGATTTCGCATAGTAAAAATTTGTGGCTCTTGTCCCTCAAAAACGAATAATTTAGTGTAAGAAAACGAGCCGTTCCTTTTAAGAAATTACGCACGTTATTTATAAATGTACTGAAAATTTTCATTATTTGTTATTGTTTATGCCAGACGTGGGCAAATGCGGCTACGAGAGCCGTATGCGGCTATTCGTAGGGTTAAGTGCGGCTTCCAATGTCTCTTATAAAAATATACTTTCTTTCCCTATTATACTTGTATTTTCACGATTTTCCTTTCTAAATGTTGTAAGTGACGAAATGCGCATGTATGAATGCAACTGTCAAAGACGCAAGTATTGGCGTATACGTGTGTGCTGTGATTTCAATGTGTAGGGTGCGCGCGCATCTCCAAACCACGCAAACCGTATTCTGCGCTATTTTTATATTTTCTTATATGTGTATTTTTGATACTTTATATAGCAATTAAGATTTGTGTAGAATATGTAATAAATTAGAATGAGTGTATTTAATACAACGTGAGAACGTGACTATGGTGTGGCTCTTTATATACCATATATGAAAATCCAGAATGTGGCTCTCGTTGACCTCATGTATGCCCACCCCTGGTTTATGCCGTTTCACCAAAAAAACCTCCCGCGTGCCATCTAGTGGCACACATGCCATAGGTTGCCGATAGCTGGCCTAGATCACAAAATAAATGACATAACTTCTCACCTGTGATATGCTCACTGGTTGTTCTTGCAGAAGTGACGGTGAACCGGATAACATATCGACTCTGCAGGTTGGCGGGCACGCAGTGGATCTTCCCTCTGGCGTTGAGCGCCTTCAACAGCTTTTCCGTCAGCTCGTTGCCACCACGGAGACGGAAGACCACCATTCCTGAGAACGAGCGTATCAATTAACTTCTTCTTTATGGTAACATGTAAGGTCTTTCGACATTCATTATCTAGCACTTTACTAATATTTTAAGATTCGATCATAAACAAAAGACTATATTTCCAAACTTATTTAAAAAGATCGTTCCAAAATTAAAAACATGATTAACCCTTCCTTCCCTGTGATGTGTAACTAGTACACATTGCTTTTAAACACTTTAATATCTCTATAAATATAATAAATACTGGGTTCAGATTTTAGGTATTCCTCCGTAATACATTTACGCATTGAATGAAAAAATAATATTAATAATAATTAGCACTTATCGGCCACATCAGAGATATTTTGTGAAAATCGGGAATAAATTCACCGATACAATCAAACGTGTGCCAGTGTGTGACGTAGGTATATTCATTCTAAAAAATCGCTATTGGTGAGGAAGCGACGCTATTCACGTCTCCCTTTCATTCTACTTCAATATATGGGAAAGCAAGAAATATAATCTCAGTTCACTCGCTTCAGCAGCTCGCGGGCATTCGTTTGAGGTGGTCCTTTCGCCCGTTTTGTGAACGTCGGCCGATGTTTTTTTCATGTTTTTTTTCAGGAAATAAATTTTAATTATCACTTTTGACTTCAAATTTAATTAATTTAAGCGATTGGCTATGAATATAGTTATTTTTTCCGATTTTAAATCGCTCAGTTTTACATGTGTATTGATGTGTATTGAATACACAGCACCGGAACGTTTTGAGGTCAATATGAAATATTATCCAGGGTAATCTGTAGAGAAAAGAAAGTTATCATGTTTATACATTTTTAATAAAATAAATAAAACACTTGTTTTTTTATTTTGAATTGAAGACTGTTTTATTTGAGTTAACTACCGGTTTCGAAAACCTGTGTCTTCTTCGTCAGGTGAAGTTGAACTAAATTATGTCTAAAATATATATTTTTTCTAATTGTAATACGTACAGGAGAGGAGGAGGGGAGAAGAGTAGTGGCTAATAAGGGGAGGAGAGTAGGTAGGTGTCAAAAGGATGAATTTTGGGCGGGAAACATATTTAGCAGAGGGCTATTATTGATATTAACTCGGTTGTTTATAATGTTGAGACTTAAATTAATAAGATTTTCACAATATAGTTTTATAGTATTCATAATTTTCTGCTTCATCTTGACTTCAATTCTGTATACCAAGACCTTGATCAATTTGTTGAGCATATTCATGTAGTTTTCTTGGGATAAAAAGAGCGGTGGTTTCCTTTTGCTTTCCTCCCCATAGTAGATGTTTTAGGAATTGTATACATGTTGTATATATATTGTGAGCTATACTATAAACATTGATATTAACTTGGTTGTTTATAAAAGTGCGGTGGTTCGCTATTGCCTTCCTCACCATAGTAAATGTTTTAGGAATAGTATACATGTTGCATATATATTATGAGCTATACTGTAAACATTGAAATTTACTTGGTCGTTTATAATGTTGAGACTGAATTTAACGTTTTACCTAGATGTCTTGCTGCAGGGATTTCAAACCTCGGGTCCGCTAGAACGAGAGCTTCAAACTTTTGCGCTAGACGAACACCCTGTAAGCATAAATAAAAAAATAAATTTGAAAATAAATAATAATTATTTAATTTCAAATATCCGAGTATGGAAACAAATTAATAATTTAACGTTAGGATTTATTTATTTAAAATTGTATACAATTGCATATTACATCTACGGTCCATCCATCTTGTCGTGTAGCTCATGCCTGAGCATCGTGACTCCCATGATAGCCTCTGACGACTCCTCTCCATCCATCCCTGCACTCCGCGGCTCGAAGGGCAGTTGTTAAGGGTAGTCCAGTAGCGTCTCTCACTTGGTCAGTCCAACGCATTGGGATTCTTCCTCTTGTGCGTCGTCCTTCCACGCCTCCAGTAACCACAAACCTCTCCAAACTGTCTCCTAGGCCACGATCAATGTACCCAAAGACTCGGAGGACTCGTCAAAGGCATATTGTCGACAATCTGTCGGTGATTCTGAGTTCTTCGAGAATGGAGGCATTTTTGATACAAATATTAAAAAAAATAACATATATAATTTTCCATTGACATGCAAAAGGGAAACACAGTACAAGTCGAACCAGAATATCACTACAATATTTAGAAATAGCTACTAACTTTGTGCTCTCCTTTATTAATACAAATAACGTAATATAGTATAAATAAAACATTAAGGACAATACTTTGCCTCTGGAGTTGAGTAACCCTGCATCAACATGTAGGAAGGTTTTAATTCTGCAAAGCAACTTGCATCTCGTTCTACTAATGTGTTTTCTATATCTCAATATCTATCCATAAAATTCCCACAAAATTCTCAAAGATTATTAAATAATTTTAAAACGATGACTGTAATTTATTATTACTACTGCTTTTTGTATCTTCATGTTAGTTTAAAGATAAAGTTTTGTATTATTCAATAATTGTAAGTACTTGTATAACCTATCACATGTTCATTTGTATATAAAGACACTGTTGTGTCGTTAATTAAATAAATACGAGTACAACAAAGTAAATCCATACAATTCAATCAATCCATCCCGGCAAGAACAACTTCTTCACTTTACTCCTGTAAGTAGCCAATGTCATATGAAAATCCACACAATTTCCATATTCATTACCCAATCTGTGCAATTTTATTAATCAAGAGTTGTACAAATAGTTCACGAATAGTGCAAGAGTTGTACAAATAAAAAGCTCACGCATTCGTGGAAGCCTAGGTGTTACATATATCAACAGTAAGATGGAGGAGTGGCGGATGGATTGAGATAGTATGGGCACGTTGGACGCAGAGCACCCGATCACATTGTGAACCAGGAAATCTCCATGGATCTACCTCGAATAACAATCAGAGGAAGACCAAAGAATTCATGGGTGGTACAAAAAGATAACCTGATGCAGAGGCACAGCCTGGGGGACGTAGTCCGGGACAGAAGAGCATACAACCTTAGGACGAGGAGAGCTGACTCCAACAGTCTTCGCAGACAGTGAGTTGGGTGGAGCCAGGGAGAAGAAGAGAAGAATAGTTGTACAAATAGTTCGTTATAACTTCTTCACTATGGAACAAAACATTCGCCCGAGTGGGCCTACAAAGAACGTGTAACAAGACAAGCTGAGTTCGTACCGGACTATCGAAATACGAGCTGACAATTTTAAACAATGTTGTGAGGTCAAACATCTATATTGTATAACTTTTTTTTACATGTAGCACATTCTGGTGGGTTTGCTGTCATGTTGGCATCTCTGCCAACCAACCAGAATGATGTTTAAGCGACTAAGTGAAACCAAACTGAAATTGTATTGTATAACATTTTCATTATTTACAGTATAACCTGGCGGGTTTATTGTCAGATGGCAATCTCTTCCAACCAACCAGAAATATGTTAAAGAGACCTTAAGTGAAAACCAGACTGGAATCGAAACGAAAATATATTTTAAATATTACAAACCTCTCTTATATGTTTTTGAATTCCTTTTATTCCGTAATTTCTGAGCACGAACCACAGTTTGAGAGATCTGAATCGTCTGCTTAGAGGTATTTGCCAATGCTATGGGAAAAATATAAAATTACATTCTAAGTTAAAATTTGTAAAAAAGTCTTACGTTTAGATATTAAAAAAAACATTAACACGTTCAATGCTAACAACGCGCCTAGTGCGTTCTTCTTCGAAACCGTCGGGTGCTAACAACACGCCTGACGCGTTTTCGTATGCAAAGTTCGTGTTCAATGTTTCGTTTCAAATGGAGGGGCTACTACTAGACAACACCAAATTCAATCACATGTAATTTTAACACACATCTTTTTTGTTTTTTTTTTTTAATTTTCAGCCACACGTGAATTACATTAATAATTTGATCGCATTGAATGTGTTAAGAAATATTTTTTTTATATACTCCTGTGTTTTTAAATATTTTTTTATAATAACAAAATACACAACAAATTCTTAATACTGTTGTACAAAAAAAACCGTCGTTAAACATGGCTTAAAGCACAGTTTTTACTCAAATTTTAAAATATGCAAAAAAAAAAAAGAATTATTTTTAACACTTTAATGCCGAAGTTCAAACATTTAATATCTTTTTCGCCACATTTTTTTTTGTGAGAAAATAAATTTCTGATTTGTAATATTTTTAAGCAAAAAAAATATAAATGTAATGCGAACATAATCACACCGCTTTATCGTTTCTCAGTGTAAGTTAACAATACCTTTGTTAGGCATAAAAAAAACTTAAAAATCGTGAACATAAAATGCCTTTCAAGCTTTGACATGTAAATAATACATATATTTTGAAGGCTTTGAAAACAAGTTTTTTCATAAAATTATACATTCAGTCAAATTAATTTTGTTTTGCCCGTTAAATACTCGTACGAGTATATACCTATGTATCTGTTTCAAAGGTTTTGATAACATTTTTAACATAAAACTAGTTCTTCAAATATTAAATATGTATATTTGTGTATCTTTTGAAGGCTTTGAGTACAACTTTTACGTAAAACTAGACTATCAATCCAATTCACTTTGTTTTGTATATTAAATATATACATTTGTGTATCTTTTGAAGGCTTTGAGTACAACTTTTACATAAAACTAGACTTTCAATCAAATTTACTTTGTTTTGTATATTAAATATATACATTTGTGTATCTTTTGAAGGCTTTGAGTACAACTCGTATGTTTTATTAACTTACCACATAATCAATAGCGTGACCTACAAAATATTAACTTACCATATAATCAATAGCGTGACCTACAAAATATTAACTTACCATATAATCAATAGCATGACCTACAAAATATTAACTTACCATATAATCAATAGCGTGACCTACAAAATATTAACTTACCATATAATCAATAGCATGACCTACAAAATATTAACTTACCATATAATCAATAGCATGACCTACAAAATATTAACTTTCCATATAATCAATAGCGTGACCTACAAAATATTAACTTACCATATAATCAATAGCATGACCTACTAAATATTAACTTACCATATAATCAATAGCATGACCTACAAAATAAAATTAAAAAATTTACTTCTCTTTTTCTAAAGTAATAATATATGTTATGTAACTGGATTTATGAAAATTATTTCAATATATTTGGCACCTATTAGATTAACGCGCTGTTTACACTAATTATCATAACGCATATTAGATTAACGCGATGTTTACACTAATTATCATAACACCTAATAGATTAACGCGCTGTTTATACTAATTATCATAACACCTATTAGATTAACGCGATGTTAACACTAATTATCATAACACCTATTAGATTAACGCGCTGTTTAAACTAATTATCATAACACCTATTAGATTAACGCGATGTTAACACTAATTATCATAACACCTATTAGATTAACGCGCTGTTTAAACTAATTATCATAACATCTATTAGATTAACGCTATGTTTACAATAATTATCATAACACCTATTAGATTAACGCGATGTTTACACTGAATATCATAACACCTATTAGATTAACGCGCTGTTTACACTAATTATCATAACACCTATTAGATTAACGCGCTGTTTACACTAATTATCATAACACCTATTAGATTAACGCGCTGTTTACACTAATTATCATAACACCTAATAGATTAACGCGCTGTTTATACTAATTATCATAACACCTATTAGATTAACGCGATGTTTACACTAATTATCATAACACCTATTAGATTAACGCGCTGTTTAAACTAATTATCATAACACCTATTAGATTAACGCTATGTTTACAATAATTATCATAACACCTATTAGATTAACGCGATGTTTACACTGAATATCATAACACATATTAGATTAACGCGCTGTTTAAACTAATTATCATAACACCTATTAGATTAACGCGATGTTTACACTGAATATCATAACACCTATTAGATTAACGCGCTGTTTACACTAATTATCATAACATATATTAGATTAACGCGCTGTTTACACTAATTATCATAACACCTATTAGATTAACGCGCTGTGTACACTAATTATCATAACACCTAATAGATTAACGCGCTGTTTATACTAATTATCATAACACCTATTAGATTAACGCGATGTTTACACTAATTATCATAACACCTATTAGATTAACGCTATGTTTACAATAATTATCATAACACCTATAAGATTAACGCGATGTTTACACTAAATATCATAACACCTATTAGATTAACGCGCTGTTTACACTAATTATCATAACACCTATTAGATTAACGCTATGTTTACAATAATTATCATAACACCTATAAGATTAACGCGATGTTTACACTAAATATCATAACACCTATTAGATTAACGCGCTGTTTACACTAATTATCATAACACCTATTAGATTAACGCGCTGTTTACACTAATTATCATAACACTTATTAGATTACCGCGCTTTATTAGTTTTTATTTACATCCGATGCTAACAAAAGCCGATGAACAGGATACAACTTGTTTAGAAGTGTAAATGACTTGAAGTTTTGAAAAGTATTTACCTGAATTTTCATGCTGCAGGTAAATAGGGTTGACATTGAAAGTGCTGTGGAGTGCTTTGCTATTCTTTACCCTGAAAAAAAAATTAATTGAAAACTGGAGACATAACTTATATGAATCTATGCATCTTTATTGCTATACTCCAGACCAACATTGCCACATTTCATAATACACCTTCATGGATTTCACTCTTGAAGAACTCGTCAATAGTTCTCTGTTTTGTGAGTTTATATGATCCTGTAGATGTCTATACACCACTAAGGTCCTAAAGTTTATTTATTTTGTTTATTTATTTAATACTTTTATTGCAAATACAATCAAGTGGGCTTATTGCCAGGCGGCAATCTCTTCCAACCAACCAGACAAAAGTAAATGAATCAAGTTACATGGTTGCATAAATCATTCAAATGACTATCCATCCCCACGAAATCCATAAACACATACGTGAGCATATGCCCACGAACACCACAAAGACTTCTTAAAGCATACCAAGGACGGAGCGAGTCTTATACTGGTTTGTAACTGATTCCAGAGTCTCACTGCATGGACAGTAAAGAACGACGTAAAGAAAGAGGAGCGGTGAACTAGAAAGGCCAATAATCAATCTTCGTTTGAGCGTAGCGCTAATCCATGATTGGAAAGACGCTGAAAATTTTCGGGGAGATTTGCCAAATTTGGACATACAGTGCTTTACACAGTCAATAAATAATTTAGAAGTTTATTTCTTACCGTTTTTTAGACATGAATTATTGCCCACCTTTGCTGGACAACATTACTTCTTATGGGTAAAATTGATTCGGTTTTTGAACATCATTCTGGGACGGATTATGTTTGAAAATCTAGACTCCACTGTATATCAACTACAGTCGATAAAATACGTGTTGTTTCGTTACATTATGAAATATTCAATAAATCTCCTGGTATTAACAATATTAGTACTTTCAATCAATCAGAAATGTTCTAGTTACCACAAAGCAGTGCAGTCGAAATGGACCATGAGCCATTTTGATGGGTTGAACGCAATGGAGTCAGCCAGCTCTATTCCTTTCATCCAGTGCCTAGAAAAAAATATCGAATTAATATTTTGATGGGTTGAACGCAATGGAGTCAGCCAGCTCTATTCCTTTCATCCAGTGCCTAGAAGAAAACATCGAATTAGTATTTTAATGGGTTGAACGCAATGGAGTCAGTCAGCTCTATTCCTTTCATCCAGTGCCTAGAAGAAAACATCGAATTAGTATTTTAATGGGTTGAACGCAATGGAGTCAGCCAGCTCTATTCCTTTCATCCAGTGCCTAGAAGAAAATATCGAATTAGTATTTCTTTGATTTAAAAGCGTATTCTGCGATGATAATCTAAACTTGAAACATAGACAACGGGTAGTCAAATGCTACGTTTGGTCAGTGTTATTATATGGAGTGGAATCATGGACCCTCAAAGTTGGTAGTATGAACCGACTGGAAGCATTCGAAATGTGGATACACCGGAGAATGCTACGGATACCCTGGACGGATATGGTCAGCAACACGAGGGTTCTTCAAAGAGCCAAAGTTGATAGAGAGTTGCTGACTAATATTAAAATCCGAAAGGTGTCCTATTTGGGTCATGTACTCAGAGGAGCAAAGTACAAATCACTGCACCTGATCATCTAAGGCAAAACCCTCTTAAACATAGCTAAATATTCAACATTTAACAACATGTATCAAATCACAAGACTGACCACTCACGAGACAAGAACAACATCAATGTAACAACATGTGTAAACACCAAATATTGTCACCAGTGTGGTCACCCGCTATACTGCCCCTGAGGGCTCAACAAAAGTCATATAGAAGATACCCAAGTGAACACAGCTTACCAGTGATGGCTTGCTTAAGACTAGTGGCAGTCTTTCCTTATTGTTGCCTTTGGAATAAACCTCCTTTATTGCTATGTATTGTGCAGTTTCCATCGGTAACAAGACCCAACCGATGCGTTTGGGTGTACCGCATGATATTGAACTGTGTAACTGGCTGTCGGGGACAAAGATGCCTACTTACTCTCAGGTGATAGTCAACGTTGGGAGGACCTGACATGACACAAGGAAGAAGAAGAAGTGTTTATTTTATCTGAATACACGATGATACTTGGTAATAAAATAGATATTTATATAGCGCCCTTTAGAGAGCAGACTCTCTTCAAGGGCGCTCTAATTCTGGATTCAAACCAACTATTAAATTGATAGTTTCAGAAGTCAACAAAACGAAAAAGTTGATTCTAAGGATATAGTATAAGTGATTGTTGCTGGTTGTTACATTAGATTAGATACTTACCCACATGTAGTTATGTTTAAAAAAACATATTTGGTAAGAAAACAGCAAAAAAAAATCGTAAATTTAAAATGTGATACACATTTGGCTTTAAACCAAGAGTTCCCACCCTTTTTTCGGACGCCGACCCCTTTACCAAAAATGTTTAAAACCGTCGACCCCCTAGTCATTTACTTGACTTACTCAAATTAATAAATTTGTACAGTACTCGATATTAAATATTTCACTATAGTTCGGAAATTCTAGGATGAGTCCTGTGACAGCTCACAAATTTGCCCTAATACAACCTTATGTAATGTATTTACTTAAATAAATTGCTTTGTATTAGAATTTATGCTTATATTTAAGTTGATAAAATAATTAAAATTACTGAACATCGTTAAAAGGTTGTATTGGGGCAAATTTGTGAGCTGTCACAGGACTCATCCTAGAATATCCGAACTATAGATATCAAACTTTTCATTTTAATCACTTGTAATTAAGGATTGAAAAATATAAAAGGACTACGGATTATGCATTGCATTATCTTGTGTGCAACATTTAATATTGAAATCTGCGCTGACGAAAATTAAAGCAAGTTTTTCGTTCACATCTTTGGTATGTAATGTGTTTTTATCAAAAAAGTGTTTTTTTTTCAATTATTTTACTTCTTAATCAGGCATCTATTAGAATCATAGATATTTTGAAGTAAAAAACAAATAGCAGTAGTAAGTCTATGTTATTTTTTCTGTCGTCAACCCCCAAATTTTTTTATTGAAACTATCGACCCCTAGAAAAATTAAGTCGAATCCAGGGGGTCGATATCGACCACTTCAGGAACTCTTGCTTTGGACGTTCATATATAAATATAAAATTTTGACAAGACCTTCCAAAATGGGATGTCCTCAAATGCTTCCTAAAAAACCACACGCCACATATATTTTTAACACTGAGATAGACGAAAATGTATCTTATTGATATATCAACGGAAGAGAAGTGATCTAGGGATAAAATCCTTAACAATAATAATATGTATTTATCCCTAGATCTGTTCTAGGGATAAAATCCCTCTTGCTTTGGACGTTCATATATAAATATAAAATTTTGACAAGACCTTCCAAAAAGGGATGTCCTCAAATGCTTCCTAAAAAAAACCACACGCCACATATATTTTTAACACTTTGAGATAGACGAAAATGTATCTTATTGAAATATCAACGTAAGAGAAGTAATCTAGGGATAAAATCCTTAACAATAATAATATGTATTTATCCCTAGATCTGTTCCAGGGATTTTATCCCTAGAACAGATCTAGGGATAAAATCCTTAACAATAATAATATGATAATTTATATAATACCGTTTAGGGAAGCAGGAACTGGACGGATTAAGTTTGAACACTTAGATATCACTGTATATCAACTAGAGTCGATAAAAGACGTGTTGTTTCGTTACTTTATAAAATTTTCAATAAACCTTTTAGCAATCATATGTTTGCTGCTTTGCATATTTTTTCCCTCTTCAACACTACACAATCTCATTTCTTCTTCGAAACACTTTTGAGTTTCTCTTTTCATCTGGGAATGTACACTAAGGATTTAAATTCATTTTTCAAAACGTAAATAAATGTCGACTAATTCGTTATTGTTCACTCTCGAGAGATATTTTATGTATTTCCTGTCGCTTAATGGAGTGAATCTTTGTCCATTTCGCCCAAATCTTTATTTTAATATTTAAATGCCCATTTTTAAATATTTCATAAATCGTTTATTTCAGTTAAGCGGTGTTGATTGATTTTTCAATTTCGTTAACCTTTCCATTTCTGTGCTAAAAAGATCTGTGCGTTCCGGTGATGTGTATTCAATACACATGTAAAAATGAGCGATTTAAAATCGGAAAAATAAGAATATTCATAACCAATCGCTTAAATTAATTAAATTTGAATTCAAAAGTAATGATAATTTAAATTGAATTGCTGAAAACATGAAAAAAACATCGGCTGACGTTCACAAAACGGGCAAAAAGATCACCTCAGATGAATGCGCTAGAGCCACTGAGACCTGAGACGTACTAACACTGTGTATGTTATATACCTCGAAGGAAGAAACACAACTGCAAACTGAGATTCTATTTCTTGCGTTCCCATATACCGAAGTAGAGTGAAAGTGAGACGTGAATAGCGTCGCTTCCTCACCCATAGCAGTTTTTAGAATGAATA
This sequence comes from Odontocerum albicorne, assembly GCA_949825065.1. Lineage (NCBI taxonomy): Eukaryota > Metazoa > Arthropoda > Insecta > Trichoptera > Odontoceridae > Odontocerum > Odontocerum albicorne. Next base: position 13,670,503 of record OX463867.1, read on the forward strand.
TACCTACGTCACACACTGGTACACGTTTGATTTTATTGATGAATTAATTCCCGATTTTCACAAAATATCTCTCATGTGACCGATAAATGCTACTTATTATTAATATTATTTTTTCATTCAATGCGTAAATGTATTACGGAGGAATACCTAAAATCTGAACCCAGTATTTATTATATTTATAGAGATATTAAAGTTTTTAGAAGCAATGTGTACTAGTTACACATCACAGGGAAGGAAGGGTTTAAACGAGGGTGAGTATAGCGAAGTATGGGTGTATTTTATTTAGATTTTACCTGAATTCAGGGCAGACGAATGCACTCCCTGCATAAGCGGCATCGATATGCAGCCACAGACCTTCATCCCTGCAGATTGGGCCTAACTCAAGCAGGTTGTCGAAAGAGCAAGCTCCGGTGGTGCCGAGGGTTGCACACAGCTGCAAGAACAATGGATGATTAGAAGCAATGTGTACTAGTTACATATCACAGGGAAGGAAGGGTTAAGACCGCGCGAACTTTAATAAATTTATCTGTCGAATTGTATAAGTGATATTTATCAAACATACATTTTCAAGTTTGGTGCGTTAATCTTTTATACGCTCGTCCACTTTTTGCTATCTGACTATATGACTATTTGCGTTCTGTAACACGCTGATAGATTTATAGCGAGTTGCTTATGTTTAATTGTCGTGATGATCTTGATTTGTAGTGATAAATATAGACTCAGGAATGCGGATATATAAAAACGAAAGTGACAACGGACGATAAATAATAAGTCTTGACAGTTGAATGGATGACAATAAAAGTATGTTTATTTCTCAGAGTGCGGACAATTTATACCAATGAATGAACCAGTTCGCGATACATATTCTATCTCGCTCTGGCGCATGGACTGGCGGTAGGTTAATTATTTATATTTGGAGATGACTAGGCGAGTCGCAGATACTATAAAATAGTAAATATTGTTGTTGTTCGCAGCGTGTAACAATCCTTGAATTCTTCATCGGTCATTGACCCTGTATGTTTATTATTAACAATAATTAATTTAATTCAATTGTGTTTAACAATTCACTTATTCATTTTGACAATTATTTATTTATTTATTTATCTGGGTAGGTATTCCTACAGATTCATCTGTTGCCATGTAATACATTATTATCAATTTGAAATATCCCCACTATCAGCGTTATTCAATATTTTTATGAAAAGAATAAAAAAAACACTGTTAGAAAATTAATCTTAGGTACAGAACAAATCGTCCTTTTTTTCTATTTTTAAAACAAACAGCGACTAATTACATGTTGCGGCAGGGAGAAGTCTGGAGACGTCCTTAATCCTGCAGATGGGGACAAGGAACAGTAGGGAGCGGGGGCGGCAGTTGGGGATGACATTTGGGGGTGGCTGCGGGACATCCCCCAGATCCTCTCAAATTGGTCCCTGAGGGATGGAGTCTTATAATTAGGCATTTATTATTGTTTAGATACTCGGCGAATCCTGATTGTTATACTAGATGACTGGGGAGAATTTGATATGGGGTAAAATTTAAAAGTAATTTATATTAAAGAAAGTACAAAATCAAAATCCATAAAATCACTACATATAATATACGCTTAACCGGTTTACTGCCATGCGAGATATTCCGTCCAAAACATATGTGCGCGCCACGTCGAGACGAGATATCTCGTCAATACTTTGACAAATTTATAAATCAGCACGCGCACTGACATCTACCCAAATCATATATAAACATTTTATATTGTCTCAAATAATTTTTGAACCACTTATCCACATATTTCGAAGGCAGTTCCATTTGACAGCTGTAGATGTCGCCGTTCAGGGTTGTCTCTTTTTAAAGTTGTAGCCGAAATCATTAGTTCTTTGTTTATAAAGTTCGCGATCTTTTATTTTTTATGTTGATTATTTTTTTCAATTTTTTTTTGATAATTTTACGTTATTCTTTTTACCTCGCTGAATAACTATACCTACTATTATTTTTTTTTGAGCGCTTTTGCGTAATTGTTTATTTATTTTAAATCGAAATCGGACTTTTTTATGTACTCGTATAATAGTGAACAGTTTCTTTGTATCTTCATATGTATTGAAATATTTTTTGCATATTGTATATTGGTCTAGTGTAAATATGAGCTTTTGACAATCTTGAACAAATGTCGAATTTTTATTTGGATTTTTATTAATAAAAACTGTTTTATGTGTAATATTTCACAATCTCTGTTGAGTCAATAATAAGTTCTATGTAATTTTAAGTGTTATATTTCACAATCTCTGTTGAGTCAATAATAAGTTCTATGTAATTTTAAGTGTTATATTTCACAATCTCTGTTGAGTCAATAATAAGTTCTATGTAATTTTAAGTGTTATATTTCACAATCTCTGTTGAGTCAATAATAAGTTCTATGTAATTTTAAGTGTTATATTTCACAATCTGTGTTGAGTCAATAATAAGTTCTATGTAATTTTAAGTGTTATATTTCACAATCTCTGTTGAGTCAATAATACGTTCTATGTAATTTTAATAAATATAATGGAAATTGATTGAATTATTTTTTGCAAATTAGTTTCGTCCTGACGGGATTCAGCATTTTTTTTTGCAGCAGAGAAAAGTTTAAGTAAGCCACCGTTTTCATTAACCACTTTGATATGACTTATGTTAATTTGATAAAGAGCGTGGTCGGACTTATTTGAAAGACAATATTATATTTAGCCTCATTAATCGACAACCTTTGAGGATAACCCTAGTTGGTATTATGCATATCGTCCAACTGGAGAGGGTTACAGATACGATTTCCGTTGGCACCCAATTTCAATATTCAGTCAAATCTCGTTGTAACGAACTTCTATGGACCTATTAAACCCTTTCGTTATACTCAAAATTCGTTATAACGAAACTGAAAAAAAAAAAACACTTTTTAACATACTAGTATATTTTATTAATTAATTGCAATACATAATAACAACATCTTTACATATATAATTGCATTCATAAGTATTTTAGTATGTAATATATATAATTGTTTAAAAAAATCGCAATAATATTTTTTTCTATCCCGTTCTTACTTTTCCAAAATTTCCATTCACTTTTTTTATTAATTAATTTGTTATAATCATTGTACCGTTTATTTTATATATAAATAAATAAATAATAATGACTTATAGAACAGATTTTTCGATATTAATGTCTGTAAACAGTAAATAAATTGATAAACTTAAAAGGCATAACTGAGCTACTCCACAGCAAAACATGAACAATCTTGATTATATAGTTGTTATTTATTTTACCTATTTGATTTTATTAAAACTTTTAAATTGTAAGTAAAGAAATCTTTGCCCCAGTTTTATTTAGCGCCAATCTCCTCGTAATTCTCAGACCAGTGATATTTCTCCATCAATATTGTCTCGAGCGGTGGCATCTGTGAACACGGCGGAGAAGCTTTTTAGCCTGATTGTCAAATTAATTTCTGTTTCCGTCAACAGAGGTAACATTGTTGTTTTTCATTATTCATAATTTTTTTTTTAATTACAGTATCAATGATGTGCGTATATACAAAAAAAACGAGATTTCTTTGTGGTATATCAGTCTCAAATAATATCTGTCCAGAAAAAAACCATTAATAGCATTTATTCATTAATTTCGGACAAATTAATACATAACTTATAATTATTCTATTTCAGATCATGACTACGCTCAAGAGATTGTTTATTAGTTTTCTCAATTAACCGCTAGTCTTTTTTTATATCGTTCTTAACTGCCCTTGTGGTTAAACTATGGAACCCGATAAGAACTAAAATGTTAGATTTGAAAAAGAAAACCTGTCAATATCAAATCAGTAATAATATAACGTGTTTCATTCACCATATTCCTTTCGTCCCCACCATCTCTTCCTTTGATTGATATCTCACTTTATTGTGTATATTGTTAATTAATTTTATACAGGTGAATAATTCTTTCAGTCATTTAAGAGACCATGTAATTTCCTTTATTTTTGTCTGGTTTATTAGAAGAGTGCCGCTTGGCAATGAAGTGTTACGTTACGAATTCTACAATGAAGTGTTACGTGTTTCATTCCTGATTATTCTTTTCTCGTCAACATTCCTTGCATATTCCATCGATTGATAATATCGCACTTTAATTTTGTTTTATTAATAAAAAATTACATGACTTTAAATACATTTAAAAAGAAAACTCATTAAAAAAAAAACATTCCGAAGTTTCACTGGTAGAATATCAATATAATTAATTTTCCTTGTTTGTACGTCGGTCACAATACATTCACCAAAACAAAATAATCAAAAAGTGACAGCGGTTTGATCCCCTCCTAGAAGTTTGCGCGCCAGACTGTCAATCAATAGAGTATTGATAAATAAATAATTTATGTATCGCCATTCAATGGAGTACCTATTGATAAATAAATAATGTATGTATTGTCATTCGATGTAGTATTGATAAATAAATAATTTATGTATTGTCATTCAATGGAGTATTGATAAATAAATAATTTATGTATCGCCATTCAATGGACTACCTATTGATAAATAAATAATGTATGTATTGTCATTCGATGTAGTATTGATAAATAAATAATTTATGTATTGTCATTCAATGGAGTATCGATAAATAAATAATTAATGTATTGTCATTCAATGGAGTATTGATAAATAAATAATTAATGTATTGTCATTCAATGGAGTATTAATAAATAAATAATTTATGTATTGCCATTCAATGGAGTATTGGTAAATAAAAAATAAATGTATTGTCATTCAATGGAGTATTGATAAATAAATAATTAATGTATTGTCATTCAATGGAGTGTTGATAAATAAATAATTAATGTATTGTCATTCAATGGAGTATTAATAAATAAATAATTTATGTATTGCCATTCGATGGACTATTGATAAATAAATAATTAATGTATTGTTATTCAATGGAGTATAAATAAATAAATAATTTATGTATTGCCATTCAATGGAGTATTGGTAAATAAATAATTAATGTATTGTCATTCAATGGAGTATTGATAAATAAATAATTAATGTATTGTCATTCAATGGAGTGTTGATAAATAAATAATTAATGTATTGTCATTCAATGGAGTATTGATAAATAAATAATTTATGTATTGCCATTCGATGGACTATTGATAAATAAATAATTAATGTATTGTTATTCAATGGAGTATAAATAAATAAATAATTTATGTATTGCCATTCAATGGAGTATTGGTAAATAAATAATTAATGTATTGTCATTCAATGGAGTATTGATAAATAAATAATTAATGTATTGTCATTCAATGGAGTGTTGATAAATAAATAATTAATGTATTGTCATTCAATGGAGTATTAATAAATAAATAATTTATGTATTGCCATTCGATGGACTATTGATAAATAAATAATTAATGTATTGTTATTCAATGGAGTATAAATAAATAAATAATTTATGTATTGCCATTCAATGGAGTATTGGTAAATAAATAATTAATGTATTGTCATTCAATGGAGTATTGATAAATAAATAATTAATGTATTGTCATTCAATGGAGTGTTGATAAATAAATAATTAATGTATTGTCATTCAATGGAGTATTAATAAATAAATAATTTATGTATTGTCATTCGACGTAGTATTGATAAATAAATAATTAATGTATTGTCATTCAATGAAGTATTAATAAATAAATAATTTATGTATTGCCATTCGATGGAGTATTGATAAATAAATAATTAATGCATTGTCATTCAATGGAGTATTAATAAATAAATAATTTATGTATTGCCATTCAATGGAGTATTGGTAAATAAATAATTAATGTATTGTCATTCAATGGAGTATTGATAAATAAATAATTAATGTATTGTCATTCAATGGAGTATTGATAAATAAATAATTAATGTATTGTCATTCAATGGAGTATTAATAAATAAATAATTTATATATTGCCATTCAAATGGAGTATTGATAAATACATCATTTATGTATTGCCATTCAATGGAGTATTGATAAATAAATAAGATGTATGAAAACCAGAACTTACCCAGAATGGTATCAACCCCTTCGCTCGGTCTCTCTGCAGCGCCTCCTTCAAGCTCTCCCCCCGCAGACTAAGGTTGTCGTCAGCTTCTATATACCGCATCCTCACAAGTCCTGCGGGAGAGGAAATATATACGATTTTTAATTATTTGTATTGCTATGTTTGTGAGACCCGGTACATGTGTAAGAAGTAGCATGATATGGTTGTCCATAAAAGACAATGTTTGCAAAATTACTGTACTACCATAAACTAAAGTTTTTTTTTTTAAATAAATGTACAAAGGTTCATTGCAGTATTTTTTTTACTTACGTAGATATATTTATTTCAGTAAACTCTTCACAAAAATCAGAATTCCTCAAAACCAGCTGGCACTGGGAAAGTTTGTCTTGATTTCGTTCGCGTCTTCAAGTGTTACCTGGACCATCGTATTATGGTATATTAGGTCCCCACATACGAAACCGGCCGTTTTGCCGTTCTGGCAACTTTGATCTCAAATATCTTCTCTTTGGTTAGGAATTTCAAATTCAAATTTATACAGCTATTTACTCAAGTATTTGTGTTTCGAAAATTATAATTCATTTGTTTTTTCCTCAATTGTTTTTTTTCTTTGCGTCACTCAGTTTACAAAATGGAAAACTTGAAATATCGCGTTATTTACGAGTACGAGTTCCACCGTGGCACCAGTGCTGCAGAAACGGCTCGAAGGATTAATGATGTGTATGGCGACGGTGCCGCAAAAGAAAACACAGTGCGTTTTTGGTTCCAACGTTTTCGTTCTGGAAATTTCGACCTGCAGAAGAAGCCCCGTGGACGGCCGGAGACCAAAGTTGATAATGAAGAATTGAAGGCTATTGTGGAAGCGGATCCATCGCAAACCACGTCCGAGTTAGCTGCAGGCTGCGGTGTTAGTGATAAAACTGTTTTAATCCACTTGAAGCAAATTGGGAAGGTGAAAAAGCTTGAAAGGTGGGTACCTCACGAATTGAGTGAAGCAAATCAACAAACGCGCGTTGACTGCTGCGTTGCATTACTCAACCGGCACAATAATGAAGGGATTTTGAATCGAATCATTACCTGTGATGAAAAGTGGATCCTGTATGATAATCGGAAGCGCTCATCGCAATGGCTGAACCCTGCCGAACCAGCCAAACCATGCCCCAAGCGAAAATTGACTCCAAAAAAGTTACTTGTGAGCGTTTGGTGGACTAGTGCTGGTGTCGTTCACTACAGCTTTCTTAAATCTGGCCAGACGATTACGGCAGATGTCTATTGTCAGCAACTGCAAACCATGATGGAAAAGCTAGCTGCTAAACAACCGAGGCTGGTTAATCGCTCTAGGCCACTGCTGCTTCATGATAACGCTAGACCACACACTGCACAACAGACGGCTACCAAATTAGAAGAGCTTCAATTGGAATGTCTAAGACATCCACCGTACTCTCCGGACCTTGCCCCGACAGATTACTATTTTTTTCGAAATTTGGATAACTTCTTGCAAGGGAAAAAATTCAACTCCGATGGGGCAGTCCAAACCGACTTCAAAGATTTTATTGATTCCCGTCCGAATGGTTTTTTTAGTAAAGGGATCGATGAACTACCTATGAGATGGCAAAAGTGCATAGATAGCAATGGTACATACTTTGATTAAATAAATATATTATATTAAAAAAAAATCAACTTTATGTTCCTCCCAAACAAAACGCCAATTTCACATGTAAGGACCCAATATATGCCTAGATTTACAAAATGTGGCTACATCACGTCGTGTCTCTTGCGTATAGGCAAAGACAACCGAAATTCAGACATATCTATCCATAAACACAATTGTTGCCTACACCACATTCATCTATATCATAGTTTCTCAAAGTGGTCTATATGGACCCCCAAGGGTCGATTTAGACTTGCAGAGGGTCTATGTCAGCGAGAAAATAAAATGGGGGTGCACGAGATGTAAATGGGGGTCCACGTGAGCGGATCCCATTTAGGCAGATCATCACCAATATTTAGGCGTTCCGTAAATGTCTTATTACACCTAACACAGATTGTGTGTACATAATACTTATATTAGACATAGAAAATACTTGGTATATAAATAAATTAAACGCAAATCACTGAACGTGGAGATTTAAGGAGATCACTAATTTGAAGCCATCAATTGAACCATCGCTATCAGAGCATCAGGTCCACCCCTCTCATTAACAGTATTATTTGTGTATTAATTGTATGTAAGAATTTTATTAGGTTCATATTTGTTTCCTTCCAAAGCCAAATATTTACTTGCATTGTGTTTTTTTTAATAAAGGTATGAATAAAAATTATTAATGTTTTTCTTGTTTTACAATTGTCCACTCTACAAAAAACCTTATCAAGGTGAACAGCACAGCACTGTGGCAGCTGTCAAAAACACATTTGAAGTTGATAAGTTTAGGAAAAATCAATATTAGGCAGGCAGGGGGTCTATGGAAAACAAAAAAATCGGCAAGTGGTCTACGGGGCGAAAAAGTTTGGGAAGCTATGATCTATATCGCCATATACAATCTTCTATTATTCATACCTTCTTTCAAAATGTAATCTTCTTGATCTACATTTTCCTTCGTCTTCCACTTCTACACACACCTTTCACGTCTACGACTTATATAATCGCTTAATCGTTCTTTTTACATGTCCAAACCATATGTAAGCTCTTTTCTTTATCTTATATGTAACATTTATTTTATGTAAAAGGTAAAATAAGTAAATAAAACACTTATTTTATATTTTTGTGCTCACCACTGGTTTATTTTTGGGTTTACTACCGGTTTCGAAGACCACTGCCTTCATCGTCAGGTGAAGATAAACTAAATTGATAAAAATACATTTCCTGTACAAGTGCAAATAATATAAGAGGAATGAGGTAGGGGGAGAGATGTGATTCAATGGTAAATAGGGCGGGGAAAAAATTAAAATAAATCTTTCGGGCAGGCCAACGTCTGGATATCCAAGGGGGGTGGATTTCAAATAGAAAACATATTAAGCAGAGGGCTATTACTAAAATTGGTTTGTCTGAAATCAAGTCTAAATATCATCAATAACACAGTATTATTTATTGTCGTTCATGTTACTTTGCTACTAACTTGTTGTAAATACTACTGTATGGGGATAGGCAACAATACTTACACACTTCAAGCGAGCACTGTTACAAGACGCGCTCGATCTTGACTGGATCCTTTTTTTTGGTACCATTGGAATTGTACTGAATATTACAGCGTATTACTAACTTGACTACGGAGTTTATCAATAATACTCGTAATATACAATAGTATAATAGTACCCACCTAGACGTGAGAGCTTTGTGAGAATGATATGACATTCTGTGTCTGAGGAATGTTCCTTCGGAGAGGAGCTGAACTTTGAGGTAGATTTCTTCTTCATCTACTGAATCGAAGCCTCAGCCCAACACGTCAAATATGACTTCAACGGTTTATTGCTTTATTTGTATGCTGGTGTTGAAAAAATCAACAAATACTAATGCTAGTGTAGAAAAAATTAGCAACTAACAATACTTCATCTGGATTGATTGAGTCATTTATATATTATTTCCAGAAATAAATGGGTTGTGTAAAATGTCTCACCAATAAGTCCAGCTTTTTCCAAAGAAGAGTGCGCCTGATCAGAGCAATAGGCAACGAGCCTGGCATTCAGCTCAGCGTCTTCCAGTTCAGGATTCTGTTCCTGAAGTCTTTTGATCACCTTTGATCTCCCAGCTAGCAGGCACACCAATGTAGATTCGCTGGCAGTGGTCTAGATGTGGAAGAAAAAAGTTTTCTTTTTGTACATAAAAAGTTTTATTACATTGATATAATTGCCAGTGTGATTTTAATGAATCGGAGTACCACAGGGATAAATATTGAGCCTGGAGTACCACAGGGATCAGTATTGAACCCGGAGTACAACAAGGATCGGTATTGAACCCGGAACACTACAGGGATCAGTATTGAACCCGGAGTACAACAGGGATCAGTATTAAACCCGGAATACCACAAGGATCGGTATTGAACCCGGAGCACTACAGGGATCAGTATTGAACCCGGAGTACAACAGGGATCAGTATTAAACCCGGAGTACCACAAGGATCGGTATTAAACCCGGAGCCCTACAGGGATCAGTATTGAACCCGGAGTACAACGGGGATCAGTATTAAACCCATAGAACCCGGAGTACTACAGGGATCAGTATTGAAAAAGTGATACATATTAGTACCACATAAGGTTCTGTTCAAAAATTGTAGCAGAAATAAAGACTAATTTAAGGAACAATCTGTGAATTTTGAACTCAGAGGTCAATTTCGTCTTGATAAAATATATTGATTATTCGTAATTTATCCATTAGGGGTGAGTATTATGACAGGGATTTTGGCCACAGGCCTTTACTTAAACGACACGCCACTCATATCTAGCCCTCGTTAGGGTGGCGTGTGCAGTTTTAAAAAGCAATTGAATGCAACCTTTTTTTTAAATAGTCATAACCAAAGTCTTAAGTCAAAGGTATCATAGTATAAATAGGTCAAAACCCATACGATGGTTGTCGTCAAAGAAAGAATACGAGAATTGAATTTTGAATACAAGAGAGCGAGAGAGGAATACTTGGATTCTCTCCGAAAGTAATTCGAAATGTGAATCTCGGTGGGTCCGTGATAACTGGACGAATTTTAAATACCTAGCTAACAAATTATGAACCGGTGTAAAAGGAGACGATGTATATTTATACATCGTCTATTTTATTTTATCATCGAATTTGTTCATGTATATCATTTGATATATATGAACAAATTCTACATTTATGAATATATATTTTCATAAATGAAGAATTTGTTTTACTTCCGTGAATATTTCACGGGTTGCAACTAGTGCTTTATACTCTCGAATACAAGGCGGACAAAAATGCCAGTGCCACATCGCACATGGCATTTATGTCATATGGCCAAATAGAGTATTGAATGAAAAATTAACGGTTAACATGCAAGAATGCATCAAAATGATAAAAAAAAGTCATCGAAATGCCCACATTTTGAACGAAAACGCGTTTATGCGATGAAATAAGTATTAAATGTACCATTTAATAGTTTCACGTACCTAAATAAACTAAAATGATACAAAAGTCACCGAAATGGCCACATTTTGAATGAAAACAAGTTTACATGGCAAAATAAGTATAAAATGTAACATTTTTTCGTACCGAAATACACTTAAATGAAACAAAAATCATCAAAATGGCCACATTTTGAATGAAAACGCATCTATATGGCTAAATAAGTATTAAATGTATCATTTAATGGTTTAACGCACCAAAATGCACTAAAATGACACAAAAATCATCGAAAAGGCCATACTTTTAATGAAAACGTATTTATATGACAAATTAAGTGTGAAATGTGTATCATTTAATGGTTTTACTAGTAAAAAAATGTACTGTAGTAACACAAACTGTAATCAAAATGGCCATATTTTTAATCAAAACACGTTTACGTGACAAAGTATGGTATAAAACGTACCATTTAAAGGTTTTATATGTAAGAAAACTCTAGAATGACAAAAAAAAAATGTCCATGATTTGAATGAAAACGCGTTTACGTGACAAAATATAGCATAAAAGGTACAATTTAAAGGTTTTATGTGTAAGAATACACTAGAACAATAACATAATTTTCAGAAAGAGAAATATACGGAAATTTCATACTTTTCACTCGAAAAATTGCCATTGACGACCAAACTTACGAATATATGTACAAAATCACGACAGAAATAATATTTGTTCTACGTGTTGTCGTTTTTTTCATCCCAAGCCTCTAATTCTGCGATATTTCGAACATTCGCGTCAAAATTTATAAGAAATATACGGAAATTTCATACTTTTCACCCGAAAAATTGCCATTGACGACCAACTTACGAATATATGTACAAAATCACGACAGAAATAATATTTGTTCTACGTGTTGTCGTTTTTTTTCATCCCAAGCCTCTAATTCTGCGATATTTCGAACATTCGCGTCAAAATTTATAAGAAATATACGGAAATTTCATACTTTTCACCCGAAAAATTGCCATTGACGACCAACTTACGAATATATGTACAAAATCACGACAGATATAATATTTGTTCTACGTGTTGTCGGTTTTTTCATCCCAAACCTCTAATTTTGCGATATTTCGAACATTCGCGTCAAAATTTATAAGAAATATACGGAAATTTCATACTTTTCACCCGAAAAATTGCCATTGACGACGAAGCTTACAAATATATGTACAAAATCACGACAGAAATATTATTTGTTCAACGAGTTTTCTTGCTTCTGGTCCGAAACCTATAATTTTGCGATATTTCAAACTTTTGCGTCAAAATTTATAAGTAACATACGAAAATTTCACACTTTTTACTCGAAAAATTGCCATTGACGACCAAGCTTACGAATCTATGTTCCAAATCACGATTGAAATATTATTTGTTCTACAAGTTTTCTTGTTTTTGGTCCGAAACCTATAATTTTCCGATATTTCAAACTTTGGCGTCATAATTTATAAGTACGAGTAATATACGGAAATTTTATACTTTTCACTCGAAAAATTGCCATTAACGGCCAAGTTTACGAAAATATGTACAAAACCACGACAGAAATAATATTTGTTCTATGTGTTGTCGTTTTTTTCATCTCAAACCTTTTCTGACAACAAATTCTGCGATATTTCGAACATTCGCGTCAAAATTTATAAGAAATATACGTAAATTTCATAATTTTCACCCAAAAAATTGCCATTGACGACCAAGCTTACGAATATATGTTCCAAATCCCGACCGAAATATTATTTGTTCAACGAGTTTACTTGTTTTTGGTCCAAAACCTATAATTTTGCGATATTTCAAACTTTCGCGTTAAAATTTATAAGTAATATACGGAAACTTCACACTTTTCACTCGAAAAATTGCCATTGACGACCAAGCTTACGAATCTGTGTTTCCAAATCACGATTGAAATATTATTTGTTCAACGAGTTTTCTTGCTTCTGGTCCGAAACCTATAATTTTGCCATATTTCAATCTTTTACGACAAGATTTTTCAGTTTAAATGAACTTTGATAACTAAAAACCAAATTTTCGTACAAAAATACTAGAATTATCAATGCATGAAGACAAATATGTGATAGAAACGCATTGACGTTATTGATTATATAGTAGAATACGTCCAAATCAGTTAAATATGTGAAGACATTTGTGAGAAATAACCCGAAATTGTGTACTTTTCACTAGAAAAATTGCCATTGACGACCAAGTTTACGAATATATGTTCCAAATCACGATAGAAATATTATTTGTTCAACGAGTTTTTTTGTTTTTGGTCCGAAACTAATAATTTTGCGATGTTTCAAACTTTTGCGTCAAAATTTATAAGAAATATACGGAAATTTCATACATTTCACCCGAAAAATTGCCATTGACGACCAAGCTTACGAATATACGTACAAAACCACGACAGAAATAATATTTGTTCTACGTGTTGTCGTTTTTTTCATCCCAAGCCTCTAATTCTGCGATATTTCGAACATTCGCATCAAAATTTATAAGTAACATACGGAAATTTCACACTTTTTACTCGAAAAATTGCCATTGATGATCAAGCTTACGAATCTATGTTCCAAATCACAAATGAAATATTATTTGTTCTACAAGTTTTCTTGTTTTTGGTCCGTAACCTATAATTTTGCGATATTATAAACTTTTGCGTCAAGATTTTTCAGGTTAAATGAACTTGGATAACTAAAAACCATTTTTGCCTACAAAAATGCTAGGATTATCAATGCTTCAAGATAAATGTGTGATGGAAACGCATTGACGTTATTGATTATAGAAAACGTGCAAATCAGATAAATATGTGAAGACATTTGTGAGAAATAACCCGAAATGTCATACTTTTCACTCGAAAAATTGCCATTGACGACCAAGTTTACGAATATATGTACAAAATCACGACAGAAATAATATTTTTTCTACGTGTTTTTGTTTTTTTCATCCCAAACTTCGAACATTGCGTCAAAATCTATAAGTAATCAATGCATCAAGACAAATGTATGATAGAAACGCATTGATGTTATTGGTGACATAAAACGTCCAAATCAGTTAAATATGTGAAGACATTTGTGAGAAATGTACGGAAATTTCATACTTTTCACTCGAAAAATGGCGAATATATGTACACAATTACGACAAAAATAATATTTGTTCTACGTATTTTTGTGTTTTTCATCCCAAACCTCTTATTTTGCGATATTTCAAACATTCGCGTCAAAATTTATAAGAAATATACGGAAATTTTATACTTTTCACTCGAAAAATTGCTATTGACGACCAAGCTTACGAATGTATGTTCAAAATTACGACAGAAATGTTATTTGTTCAACAAGTTTTCTTGTTTTTGGTCCGAAACCTATAATTTGTCATATTTCAATATTTTGCGTCAAGATTTTTAATGATTTTAAATAACCAAAAACCAAATTTTCGTACAAAAATGCTAGAATTATCAATGCATCAAGACAAATGTGTGATAGAAACGCATTGACGTTATTAATGATATAAAACGTCCAAATCAGTTAAAATATATGAAGACATTTGTGAGAAATATATACGGAAATTTTATACATTTCCAATACTCGTAACAATAAAATGACACAAAAGTCATCGAAATAGCCATATTTTGAATGAGAACACATTTGTATGACAAAATAGAGTATTGAATATACCAATACAAGCAATTATTACAACTACACGCAAGAATTGATCTAAAATTAATATGACCAAAGTCATCGAAATGGTCAGATATAAAAATTCCGTATTTTTTGTAATCTGAACTCAGTGACGTTTATTATGTTTAGACTTGTAGGTTCGGAAACATCAATTTTGTAACAAAAACCCTGTTTTCTACATATATGGGAGCTCCACAAGGATTATTGGTAAAATTCATTTCTATTATGTCAATCCAGATAAAATAATTTATATTTATTTACTTGGATAAGGATTGCCACAACAATCCTTTATCTTAAATCGATAAAGTGCCAAAAAAAATTATATGGGAGTTTCACAAGGATCGATAATAGAACCGTTTGTCTTTAGTCACATAAATGTATTTTTAATTAGGTGGGTATTTCACAAACAGCAATACGAAAACCGTTTCTCTTAGGCTAATAAAGTCAAATGTAATTGTTTTATTTGTACGAGAGTTCCATAAAAAAAAATCTCTTACGAATATGATTAATCCAGTCACAATTTATTCGAGAACTCCACAATTGTAAGGACCTTCTTTCTTAGATCATCATATAAAACCAAACAAAAACAGATGCGTAAGACTCTCGCGCGGTAGAAGTGAAACTTCTTAGCTCCTAGGAAAGTTGATTTTATGCATTGCTTTTTTTTCCATTTGTTAACGATTTTTTTTGATTAGAAAATGAGTATGTGGTATTTAATTCAAGATCTTTTTTAGTTAAATAAAAAAAATAAAAAATATATTTTTAATAATAAATAATAATTTTAATAATAATATAATACACTTAATAATATTAAATTTATATTTTTTAATATTAAATAAATTAATATTTTTATTAATTATTCAAATAATTATTGAGTTATTTTAATATTATTTTTATTATATTATTAATAATATTATATTATTAATTAATTATAATAATAATATTATTATTATATTAATTTATCTACTTCTAGAAGAAGAAGAATAATAATAATAATGCATATGTTATTATAATTACACATTAAATATAAATTCTATGTTAAATAAATATTAAAATAAATATTAAATAAAATAATTGAATATAAAATAAAATTAATAAATATATTAATATAAAAATAAAACACAACAAAAAATATTTTACGTTTTATTTTTAATAATAAATAATAATTATTTGAATAATAAATAATAATTTTAATAATAATATAATACCTACACTTAATAATATTAAAAAATATTGATTATTATTAATAATAAATAATTATTAATATTAAAATCATTTATTAACTCTTTCAATGCTGATACAAAAGGCATGACAGCCGATCAGTGCGCAATATATTTGAATAATAAAATCTAGTTGCAGCCAGTGAAATTTTCACAGAAGTAAAACAAATTTTTCATTTATGAAAATATATATTCATAAATATAGAATTTGTTTATATATATCATTTATACATCGTCCCCTTTTACACCGGTTCAAAAACTGTTAGCTAGGTATTTAAAATTCGTTCATTACGCACCCCCCCCCCCCCCCCCCCACAGGGTATAAGTCGTAACGCCATGCTGTAAAGGTGGGGTTACACATGTAAAAAATTCTCTCAAAAAAATGAAAAATTTACAAGCAAATATTTTTTTGTCCTTTTTCAAATGTGTTTATTTTTATGTTTTTTTGTCCATTGGTAATTTGGCGCAAAATGAGATACCCAGTGTTTTTTTATTTTTATCAATAATATAATACACTGTTTCACTTTTCGTGACGTTCAGGCCAATTTGCCCTACCGCGCCAAGACTTACCAATACACTGATATATTATTTATAGTTAAGGCATTGTGACATTGTGCTCCCCTGATGGGGATGTGCTAACCTTGAAACCGGTGGATTATAACGTTCAATAAAGAGGAATAAACAGTGTTTAATAAAACAAATTACAATATTAACATGAGGTTGATATTGACGTATTTGAAATGGAAAGAAATTTATACAAATCGAGTTCAAACCTGAATAACTCCTCCTCCTGGACTCTCGTTCTTTAGTCGTAAGAAGTCCTCTGGAAGTCCAATCATCTTCCCGAGCCAGTTCATCACGACGGTCTCCAGTTCGGTGCAAGCAGGAGACGAAGCCTAAGTCAATTAAATAAATAAAGTTTCAGAAGACAAGATCTTTTCTGCTTCAAACTGTCAAGAAATGTGAGTGGCGTGAATAGCTTTGGGAATCACTTGAAGACGACCTATTTAGGACCCTTGAATGGAATAACTTAATTGTAAAGGGTCTTTTAAATTGAGCGGTTTGTGTTTAATTCTTGGATAAAACACAGATGGCTACGCGAGCTTTCCTGGGTCTTGTGACATTTGAGAAGTGTAATATATGACCTCGCGTTCAATTTGTTGAATTATTTTATGTATTTTAATTTCCGGAAACGGATGATGTTAATTGCCCACCAAGATCATGTGATCTGACACCGTTGAACTATTTCCTCTGGGGTTACGTGAAAAGTCAGGTCTATAAGAATGAGCCCCGATCAATTCCTGAGCTGAAGGACGAAATTATTCGCGTTATCGGTGAGTTAGAACCGCAATTATGCCAAAATGTCATCGAAAATTTTGACAAAAGAGTGGATATCTGTGGAGCTGCAAGAGGTGGACATTTGGCCGATATTGTTTTTTTGTGTTTAAATGTCATACATTATACTTCAATGACCAATAAAAAGTTTTTGAAATCAAAGCAAATTGTGTTTTATTCAAGAATAAAAAAAATAGAATTAAAAATTTAACCTGTACACCGCGTTAAAAATCAAATTCCACGAATCCTGTGCGCGGCACAATTTCGGCGTTTTTTAATTTCTAAGTTTTAACAGGTATTTTGTTTAGAACCACTGATATTTGGTCACAATACCAAGTAAACATGACATTCAAGTAATTTTCTGATAATAAATAATAGTCATTACTCTTAAGGAGATTTGAAACTTGGATTGTCGTCAGATCACAGGCGTTTGTGCTTCCCGCGAGGAACACGTTAAAATCGGTGTCTGAGAGATATTCTTTCAGACAGAAGCAGAAGTTTAAAGTATTTTTTTCTTCTTTATACAATATATTAAATTGATTGTTCCAAATCGATCCAATAAAGCGGGGTATTATGAGAGAGCTTTTGCTATTGCTGGTCCGGTGTTGTGGAATGCTTACCCTTTAAGTGTTAGAGATATAGGTGGCGTGTGCAGCTTTAGAAAACACTGAAGACAACCGTTTTCGGCTGTCTTATTTGATTATAATATATATGACCACTATATACATACACTACACTCCACCTAAAAGTCGAATGTGTTCTTTTAACAGATCGGACGATCTATAAAGGGTTTTTTGATAGTTCGTTTTCGATTGGTACGTTTTTTTACGGTTTTCTTATTGAATACGTGTTCCCAAACCTAAGCAAGCTCCTTGCCACCATCTTTCCCTCCTTAGACTCAACTTGTATTCCTACAATATTTTTCATCTGCTAGAAATAGTGGTTTAAATTCCAAGAAAGAGCGCCCTTGATGAGGGACTTTTCTCTAAAATATTATTATAAAAATAATCTCTATTGTATAAAATATCCTTAACTGCCCTATCGCCCCCTCTTATCTCGCCGAAAATTTTCAGCGTCTTTCCGATCATGAATTGGATTGCGCTCAAACAGAGATTATTTATTGGCCTTTTCAGTTCACCGCTCTTTTTTTTTACATCGTCCTTTACTGTCCATACAGTGAGACTCTGGAACCAGTTACAAACCAATGTTAGACTCGCTCTGTCCTTGGCATGATTTATGCAATAAGAAGTGACTTTTAATTTCTAGTCAGTAATATAACGTGTTTCATTCCTGATTTATCTTTCCTCTCCACCATCCCTTCCTTTTCCTTTGATTGATGATATCTCACTTTTAGTATAATATGTTTATGTCCATAAATTTCATATATATGAATACTCATTTGAATATTTTTTGCGACCATGTTAACTTACTTTATTCACTGTTTTCTGGTTGGTTGGAAGAGAATGCCGCCTGTCAAATGAATAATTCACGTGTTTGGAGTATTCTCTTTCCATGCCTACAGTTACCAACAAGCTTTGCTAAACTGTTTCCTTTGACGTCAGAATTGTGTTGAAAGAACTGAAAGGCTGTCATAGGCTTTGTTTCGATAATATAAGGATGTGAAACCAACTATCAGCGATGTGTTAGAAGAACTGAAAGACTGTCATAGGTTTTGTGTCGATATTATAAGGGTGTGAAACCAGCTATCAGCGATGTATTTAAAGAACTGAAGGGCTGTTATAGGTTCTGTGTCTATGTTACAATATAAGGGTGTGAAACTAACTATCTGTCTTACCCAAGTAAATCCAATACAGTTGATAGCATCAGCCAGCATGTCTCCAAGCAGAGATGGAAACGAGTTAAGGGCAGGAAAGTAGGCGTGCATGTGCGGACTTTGCCAGTGGGTGACCTATTTCAACACAGAAACAAAAAAAAACTTGTTTAAAAGTAAATATATATCCTTATTATGATAGGCTATCCGTCGTGATCAGGTATGATTGTCAGCTACCTTGAGGATGGTAGATGTGTGTGTGTATTGGTTTCTTGTGTGCAAGCTGTTGAACTTTAACAAGTACAGTATTCTTTCGGCCTGGGTTACAAAATGGGAAATAAATTGATCAGTATAGTGTGTTATGCCGAGAACACATTCGAGAACACAAATGCTGTCACTCCCGTAAGGCAAATGGATGGAGAAACATTACCAAATTGTGACTCCTTTAAGTATCTTGGGTCACTCATCCATAGCGATGGAGGATGTGCAGCAGATATAACACATATAATTAGTGTGGGATGGATGAAGTTTAGATCAATAACGGGAGTTCTATGTGATCCGAAAATGTCAGTAAAGTTAAAAGGAAAAGTATACTAAACGATTGTCAGACCCGCACTCCTCTATGGCTCCGAATGCTGGACGATGTATAACTCTTACTCTAGGCAACTAGAAACTGCTGAAATGCGCATGCTAAGATGGTCAGCAGGTGTGTCCCTAAGAGACAAAATAAAAAGCTCACGCATTCGTGGAAACCTAGATGTTACAGGCATCAACAGCAAGATGGAGGAGAGGCGATTGAGATGGTATGGGCAAGTTGGATGCAGAGCACCCGATCACATTGTGTACCAGGCAATCTCCATGGATCTTCCTCAAATAACAACCAGAGGAAGACCAAAGAATTCATGGGTGGTGCAAAAAGATAACCTGATGCAGAGGCACGGCCTGGGGGACGTAGTCCGGGACAGAAGAGCATACAACCTGAGGATGAGGAGAGCTGACCCCAACTGTCTTCGCAGACAATGAGTTGGGATGGAGCCAGGGAGAAGAAGAGTGCGTTATGCCGACGACGTTGCAATATTGAAAGTAAGGTCAGGATATAAAAGACATGCGTCCGCCCCATCGTGGCATATGGGATAGAAGCGTCAGCCGATACCAACAGGAAAAAAATCTTCTCAGAGTGGCAGATATGAGAACCCTACGCTCCATCGCAGGCAGAACTCTTAGAGATCGGATCAGAAATGAGACGATTAGGTCTGTCTGTGGTGTTGAAGACATAGTGAGGTAGGGAAGAAACAGAAGGCGCTTCTAGAGGAATCATGTGGACCGCATGGAATATATAAGACTGGCAATAATCGCTAAGACTGAAAACCCTAACAGCAAGAGATTAACCAGGAAGGCCGCTGAAAAGGTGGAAGAACAGCTGGACGTCATCATCCCAGGACAGCACACCGTCACAAACAGGTCATACGACCTAAACCAAGAGGTATTAATAGCTTCCATGTTCTCCCTCCACAGGAGCAATCAGTCTTTTTGTAATTGACAATTCTCACCCCAGGCATGATGACTCTTTCCACATCAGACATGATGTTCTCCCAGGGTTCTCCATCTACAGGCGCCTCTTCAGGCAGCATGGCGTGCAGGAACCCAGGCCTCACGTCTGGAAACACTCTTCTGGAAGCCACCGTATCCAGGTAGTCTGCTATGTAATCTACCATCTCCTTTCCTGAGAAACGTAAAATAGACTTAGCAAAGGGTCTTTCAAAATGAGCGGTTTTTTTAATTAATTTTTTTTAATTCTTAAATAAAACACACAATTTGCTTTGATTTCAAAAAACTTTTTATTGGCCATTGAAGTATAATGTATGACATTTAAACACACAAAAACAATATGCGCCAAATGTCCACCTCTCGCAGCTCCACAGATGTCCACTCTTTTGTCAAAATTTTCGATGACATTTTGGCATAATTGCGGTTCTAACTCACCAATAACGCGAATAATTTCGTCCTTCAGCTCAGGAATCGATTGGGGGTTATTCTTATAGACCTGACTTTTCACATAACCCCAGAAAAAAATAGTCCAACGGTGTCAGATCACATGATCTTGGTGGCCAATTAACATCACCGTTTCCGGAGATTACAATACATAAAATAATTCTCAATAAGAACGCGTTGTTGTATTGTATACGACTCCATTTTTATAAATGTCATACATTACACTTCTCAAATGTCACAAGATCCAGGCAAGTTCGCGACGCCATCTGTGTTTTATCCAAGAATTAAAAAAACCGCTCAATTTGAAATACCTTACTTAAAATGTAACTTAGATTATCCGAGTGTAAAGACTTTGCTATCTCGACACATATCCTTCACCACTTCTACACTCATACACATTCTAGTTCAACTCCTACGATTTCTCTGGCCATCTAAGTTTTCTTCTTTCAAGATATCATTCCCTTAATCCAATCATATTCTCCTCGGTGTTCCTCTACCACGCGTTCCACTCACATTTGCACTATTTGTTTTTGTCAGACTTTCTTTATTCATTCGTTCTACATGCGCAAACCACCTCAGAACTCTCTTCTTGATCTTACTTAATACGTCAGCCTTAAGTTCACATTCTTCCCTAATAATTTCATTTCATATTTTATAACACATTGTCCCCAGCGGCGGCTGGCCCCGAAGTGCGTTGGTGCGCAGAACACCAACACACACCTCGAGACGCTGAGCGAATATGAAATATCGCTGTCTCACGGTTTACTGTACTATACATCTCTGTCTGCCCTATATGAATTAGAGTTTCCGTCCGGTGCGTATTGGAGATCGCTCCGGTAGTATGTATTGGCAAACTTGGCCGGTCAATTTGAAAGGAGTATTTTTTTAAATTAAATTAATTTTTTTTTTATTTTCACTAATTTAACATTTTTGGAATATATAATTTAATTATTGCGAATTATTTCTCCGGTTCAGTGCACCAACGCACCTCTAGACCAGCCGCCGTGACAATTTGTCACCCCATGTATTCTTCTCAGTGCACGCATTTCGGCGGCATTTATTCGGCTTCTATAATTTTTTTCGACGTTCACATCCCATGCAACAAGGTAGGTACAAAAATACTCTTGTGGTTATTAGCAGATATTGATACTGTTAGGTTCGAGTATAAATGTTTTAATGCCATATTGACTTTATTTCCTATCCATTCCCGCCGTTCGGTATCTCTATTAACTCTCCCATCATCTGAGAAAATACTACTCAAATAACATAATTCCTCATCTTGTTCTAATCTTTTATTGTTCCGTATTTAGGAACGGTTGTTCCTTAAAGGAGAGATGAGAGGATGATTGTTGATAAATAAAAACTTGTCGAAATCGGGATGTGTAAAGAGGAATTTTATTGCCAGACGTCGGTATTTATAATGTTTATTGAATGTGTGCGGGAATGCGCATGCGATATATCGCTGTCTCGTCTCTGCGTTTACAATACGTTTGTTGTCGCGTGTAGGTATCCTTTTTGTTTTGGGAGACAGCGCGAAAGATGTGTTGCTTTCTCCTTTCCTCATGGAATGCGCTCTCGGTTGGTAGCGAGTTGAATGACCAACGCGTGGACTTTGTCCATTGATTGTCTTGGATTGTGAAGGTGTGCAAAGGTCGTCTCGTGGGTTCAGTGACCGCGCATACGGTCGCCACACGTATATCAGATTATCTTCCCCTTTCACACTTTTCTATCACCATATATTTGGATTTCTCAATATTCATTCTCAAAAATTTTCTCTTCGGTTCTCTTATACAATTTACTTATCAAACTCTTTAATTCATCTTTATTCTCCAGTGTATTATATATTACACTTTCATTGTATACAGTATGATATACCACCAGGCGGACTTATTGCCATGACAATATCTTCCAACGAACCAAAAAGATGAAAAAGAAGCTTTAAATGAAAACCAGCCTGGAATACTTAAAAAAAAATATATTGGTTTCAACGGGATTTGAACCCGCAACCTCCGGGCTGTGAGACATACGTCTTACCAACTAGTTTTATTGCAAATACAATCTGGCGGGCTTATTGCCAGACGGCAATCTCTTCCAACCAACCAGACAATTGAATTTTGAATTCAAGAGATCGAGAGAGGAATACTTCGAAACAGATTGAAATTATACTGAACGAACCGGTTGTAAAAGGGGACGATGCCAATTTATTTTGAATTGTAATTCATTAAATAATTCATTTATATCCTATTATATTGAACCTTATAATTACTTGTGTTTACTACTTCGAAACAGATTGAAATTATACTGAACGAACCGTTGTAAAAGGGGACGATGCCAATTTATTTTGAATTGTAACTCATTAAATAATTAATTTATTTTCTACAATATTATATTGAACCTTATAATTACTTGTGTTTACTACTTCGAAACAGATTGAAATTATACTGAACGAACCGGTGTAAAAGGGGACGATGCCAATTTATTTTGAATTGTAATTCATTAAAGAATTCATTTATTTCCTATTATATTGAACCTTATCATTACTTGTGTTTACTACTTCGAAACAGATTGAAATTATACTGAACAAACCGGTGTAAAAGGGGACGATGCCACGTTATTTTGAACTGTAATTCATTAAATAATTAATTTATTTCCTATTATCTTGAACCTTATAATTACTTGTGTTTAGATATATTGTGCTCTTTTTTTGAATGCAGACAATTATATGTGGCTTTTTCAATATGTCGGAAACTCGAAAACATTAAAGTCAATATATCTGAGACAAGTCTTCAAGGAAAACTTTATCAACGATTTAAATTGAACAACAGTAATGTTTATACACAAAAAATCGTGTATAAAGAGATCTTTGAGAATTAAATAATTCATCAATCAAGATGTACCTTTTTATTTTAAACTTTAAACATTAATGAACCCAACAAACTTTAAGCTGATCTTGCTCCATTCGGTATTTCAAAAATGTAGAATTTGTTTTACTTCCGTGAATATTTCACGGGTTGCAACTAGTATTTATTAAATGCTGAGGAAATAAATACCTGAGTATAAATTTGATTTATGAAACGTTTTTATGGTTAGATAACATCCATTCTCTAAAATTGTATACGTTTTTTATCGGTCTTTAAATTCGATAGTTTTTACAAGTGTTTAGAATCTTAAAACCAAACAGGTTCGATTAGAACACAATGGGAGCAATAAAGTCACAATAGGTTTTCACACAAAGAACTGATTTCTGTCGAATGGGAAAAAGAAAAAAAAACTTTTAATCGAATTCGTACACACGTTAGTAAAAGAAATAAATGGGATTTGAAAATGTAAAGGAATGATGAAATTCTGATTTAAAAACGTTTTTTTACAATTTCTACTTCGCTCCATATTTTTCTAGGATTATAACTAAAGTACACGATATCTGAGTATTCTTTTTGTTACAATTTCTACTTTGCTCCATATTTTTCAAGAATTATAACTAAACTATACGATATCCAAGTACTATTTTTGTTACAATTTATTCTTTGCTCCATATTTTTCAAGAATTATAACAAAATTATACAATATCTAAGTGCTCTTTTTGTTACAATTTCTATTTTGCTCCATATTTTTCATGAATTATAACTAAATTATACGATATCTAAGTAAGCACTCTTTTTGTTAGAATTTCTACTTTACTCCATATTTTTCAAGAATTATAACAAAATGATACAATATCTAAGTACTCTTTTTGATACAATTTCTATTTTGCTCCATATTATCAAGAATTATAACAAATTGATACAATATCTAAGTACTCTTTTTGTTACAAATTCTACTTTGCTCCATATTTTTCAAGAATAATAACAAAATTATAAGATATCTAGTACTCTTTTTAATACAATTTCTACTTTGCTCCATATTTTGCAAGAATTATAACTAAATTACAAGATATCTAAGTACTCTTTTTGTTACAAATTCTACTTTGCTCCATATTTTTCAAGAATAATAACAAAATTATAAGATATCTAAGTACTCTTTTTGTTACAATTTCTACTTCGCTCTATATTTTCCAAGAAATTTTACTTAATTATATGATATCTAAGTACTCCCTTTGATAGTACGGGAGTGACATTATACTGGGTGTCGCAAAAATTTTACTTAATTATATGATATCTAAGTACTCCCTTTGATAGTACGGGAGTGACATTATACTGGGTGTCGCAAAAAAATTATTCCACTCTTTAATAGTTGGTAAATTGCTGTTTTATTATTGTTTAGATTTTTAACCGTTCATAAATAATGGCTGAAACCAGACTAAATTTTGAACATGTATTTTGAAGTGCTACTGGAAGTAGGAAAACGGGGTAGTCGACTTAATATTTTGGGGATTTCTTAAGAATAATGTTTATGCTAAAACACCTGAACCCACCGATACCGTACCATATGAGTAACTAATGGAAGAGAATGCGCCCAAATACTAAATTAAATGATTCTCGATGTTTGTGATTCCGTCGCTTCTCGTTGCCAGCAATGTCTAGACCAGACCATTCGGTCATCACTTTGAAAACAAGCGTTAAGTATAAAATAATAAATTTAAGTACAGGGCTGCGCAATAAGAACAGAATTTTAAATTTATAATGGAATACGTCATGTACATGTTTTCACATTTTTATAATAAATATTATTCCTTACTAACATTTAATAATTTGTAAGGGTTCTGCAATCGTGTACCGCTGCATGATTACTTTATAGGTACATGTATATAGATGACGTATGTCCATTATAAATATTATACGTTTGGCAGGTGAAAAATGGCGGTAAATGTAAAATTGCAGTTATTGTTGGACATGGATATATGTGTATATTATTGTTTAAATTAGAATTTCGTTTAACTTTTTGTATAAGAACTATTTTATTTTGATGTATCCATAAGGCCGCAGCTGTTATAAATAAATTAATAAAAAATATAAAATATTGATTGAGATTGCCACATGGCAATAATCCCGCAAGGTTGTACTGTATACAATAAAAGTGTAATACAATACAATGAAATATTTCTATCCCAGTTTACACTGGAGAATAAAGATGAATCAAAGTTTGATGAGTTAATTGTATAAGAGAAGCGAAGAGAAAAATCTGATAATGAATGTTGAAAAATCTGATAATGAAAGTTGAAAAATCTGATAATGAATGTTGTAAAATCTGATAATGAATGTTGTAAAATCTGATAATGAGTGTGGAAAAATCTGATAATGAATGTTGTAAAATCTGATAATGAATGTTGTAAAATCTGATAATGAATGTTGAAATATCTGATAATGAATGTTAAAAAATCTAAATTGAAATATTTTTACTAAATCAACTGGTGTTTCCTGGTTTATATTATATTTTCCTCCATATAAACGTATCGAAGGACACAGCAATTGGTCCAAATCCCTTAACACGACAGCAGATCCTGAGAAGATGTAAATTCAGTATTAGTTTTACTGTTTCCCTCATTCCTCGCTACCGACTGCAAATTGTAAGATATTGCTTTCAGCTTATTGAAGGCTAGATATCCTTTAGGATGCTGTTTTATGGACCGTCTAGTACAACGAGGGGGTGGTGATATGTTCTCCTACAAAGAATATAGGGGTTGGTTTGTGTGGGGGATTTTTAAATAAAAAATTCACCCACACAAACCAACACCTACATCAATCGTTGAACATTAAACGTCTTTATTTATTTATTTTTTCAAAACAGGCTTAGCACAATTACTTTGAAAATACAAGACATTAAAAAAGAAGAAAAATTACATTAAAAAATAAGTTAAAAAATTGTATAAAATAAAAAATAATGCATATGCATACAAACGAGTATATTCACAGTCATTTAGGTATGTTGAGTGATTTCTAACGCGCTCAATCTAAGAAGAAAATTTACTTTTGCTTTTGGTAATGTGACATGAAATATGTCAATATCCGAAGCAGTCCCGTTCAGAAGAGTTAAGGCCCTTCCAACAGGCATAGCGGCTGGAAGACCCGTTCTTGCGTATGTTATTGAGAACAGTTCTTGCCGGCGCAGTCTAGTGAAATTGTTAGGAACATTTAACGCTAATCTTTGTAGTAATGCTGGACAGATCATTACAACTCCTCGAAGGAGTCTGACAACGTATACCAGGAGACGCAGATCTCTCCTTACGCTCAAGGAGGTATACCCGAGCATGCCCAGCAGAAACTGAGTAGGATAAAGCCATGGATAGACACCGAACTCTCTCATATAGAGATATCGTAGATATTTTTTTTGTACTTTCTCCACCATGAGCGAGTTGTGCGCCCCCACTGGGCTCCAAATGCAAGCATTGCTTTCTAGTTTACTACGGATCAATAAATTAAACAACGTTTTGAGCACCAATTGGTTTTCAAACGACTTAGAGATTCAAGTCTTGTTGAAGAAAATCGAGAAAACAGTCCCCAGTTATCGTTATTGAAATTTCAACATATTCAGTTACATCGCAAGTTAAAGTTTAAAAAATGAGAGGGTGGTTATCCTAAAAGTTACTAAGTTCACTTATCAGCGCTATAAAAATGTTTTTTTTTCTTCTATAAATTGTCTTCCGTGGCCTAAATGGTCGGCAGTCGTAATTTAACGAAGTTATCGGTTCGAACCCTGCGCTGTGAATTATAACTAAATTATACGATATCTAACTAAGTACTATTTTTATTACAATTTCTACTTTGCTCCATATTTTTCAAGAATTATAACAAAATGATACAATATCTAAGTACTATTTTTGTTACAATTTCTACTTCGCTCCATATTTTTCAAGAATTATAACAAAATGATACAATATCTAAGTACTATTTTTGTTACAATTTCTACTTTGCTCCATATTTTTCAAGAATTATAACAAAATGATACAATATCTAAGTACTATTTTTGTTACAATTTCTACTTTGCTCCATATTTTTTAAGAATTATAACTAAATTATACGATATCTAAGTAAGTACTCTTTTTGTTACAATTTCTACTTTGCTCCATATTTTTCAAGAATTATAACAAAATGATACAATATCTAAGTACTATTTTTGTTACAATTTCTACTTTGCTCCATATTTTTTAAGAATTATAACTAAATTATACGATATCTAAGTAAGTACTCTTTTTGTTACAATTTCTATTTTGCTCCATATTTTTTAAGAATTATAACTAAATTATACGATATCTAAGTAAGTATTCTTTTTGTTACAATTTCTACTTTGCTCCATATTTTTCAAGAATTATAACAAAATGATACAATATCTAAGTACTATTTTTGTTACAATTTTTGCTTTGCTTTGTTTCTCCCCTCGAATAACACAGACATTTTTTCCGCCTAGTATTTGAATACCCATGACTTCAGTCATATCTATTCTTGCTCTCACTTTGGTGTCCCATCAGATCAAGTATAACCGACACTTATGACAAATCTAACTCCATGACACATATTTGCTTTCTAACTGATTTGACGTTGAAATGGCGAGGGTATTCTCGACTACGAGGTTCAGCAAAGACGAAGGACAGTATTTTTAACACAATTATGTAACACTTATATGTGAAAAGGATCTACACAATAAATTTTCATTAAAGTGACAGGCCTGTTTGGCTTTCTAAAAGCATATTGCTTTTGTAACACGAAACAGACCTGTAACTAAAATTTATGTTTAACGTGTAGATTTTTTCCACATTTAAGTGTTAAATCATTATGTTTAAATTGTAGTTCTACAATATATGGTATAATAAATACAGAATCAATTAACTTGTTTATATTTTTCACTAAGCAAGCGGGCATCCCAGATTTGAATTCAGAGAAATATACTTTCGGTCTTGTTTTATTCTTAGATAATATCACAATATATCTGAGGACTTTCGTTGCTTATTTGGTTAGACGCCTGTCATCCGACCTATGAGTTGCAGGATTGATTCCCGTTGGTACACATTTTTTTTAACAAAAGGGGTTGCAGTCTGGTTTTCATTTAAGGTATCCTTTACATCTTCCTGGCTGGTTAGAATATATTAAACATATACAGGGTGGCCACTGAAAAACTGAAGGATTTGAAAAAGTCATAACTTATTCATTTTCAATTTTTTTTATTTTCTTTTTTACAAGTTAATATAAATTTACTATTTCAAAATATTCAACAGCACTTGCAGTACGCTATTTGATTTCAACACTTAGCCAGAGATAACAACAACTTTTTGAACAACTTTATAATGAGTAATGAGGCCTATTTTTGTTTAAACGGGTACATCGACCAACAAAACTGCAGATTTTGGGGTACTGAAAACCCCAGGGAATTACGTCAGTATCAATTGCATCCCCAAAAATGCATTGTTTGGTGCGGTGTTATGGCTGAAAGAGTTATCAGCCCCTATTTATTTGAAAATGAGGAAGGTCAACTAGAAAGAATCAACGGGGCCCTGTATAGGACAATGCTTGAAAAATGTTTACGCCCAACGGTCGAAGATAATCAGGAGGTATGGTTCCAACAGGATGGAGCTACTGCGCACACTGGCAGGGCGACAATGGCAGTGTGCGCAGTACAGCCATGTAGATCCTTCAGCCTTTCATGGGCCACCCTTTATTAAAAATCTCGTTGTAAAAAAAAGTGAAAATTATAAATTATAACACGAGCTTATATGTACAAAATCGTACACGTTTGTATCCGACTCGTACACGTTTGTATCCGACTGTAAAATTTCGACGGAAGTTATGACGTCACAAGCTAAAGTGTGCGTTAATACGTATTTCGACAAATAATTGAAATTTTATTATCAATATCGATTAAGCAAAGTTATTGCAAATAAAAAATAAATAGATTCTACTCACCCCTTCTTCTATACTCCTCAGAGTTCATCTTCTATTCTCTTCTTCTTGTTCTGTTCTGTGAAAATAAAGAAAAAATCTATCAGTTACAATTTCTCCAATTCTCGTTCCACTATATTTCTTCCTCGTTACATCTGTTATTCGTTTTCCACTTTACATATCGCTGTGGAAATCTTTTAAAACGCATTCTATAAATTTTTCCAAACCATCTCATGATTTATTTCTTCATTCTACGTAGAACATCCGTCTCAAACAAAACCCTCATTTGTGGGTGGTAGGCGTAGCAGTGGACGATTAAGGAAAGTATGGTTAGATCAAGTGAAGGATATTTTGAAAGAAAAAATATTAGAAGAAAACATAGGTGTATGAAAAGGCGAATATACTCGTATGTGAAAGAGTTAAAATATGTTTGTCGAGATTGGGAAGTCTGGTGATATGTTATCTCTGCCTACCTCAGCAACGGCATGTTGGTATGTAAAGTGTTTTTCAAATTTAGCGTTTTTTTTTATTCTTGGATAAAATACAGATGGCGTCGCGG
Organism: Odontocerum albicorne; assembly: GCA_949825065.1. NCBI lineage: Eukaryota > Metazoa > Arthropoda > Insecta > Trichoptera > Odontoceridae > Odontocerum > Odontocerum albicorne. The sequence continues at coordinate 13,701,010 of OX463867.1, forward strand.
CGAACTTGCCTGTGTCTTGTGACATTTGAGAAGTGTAATGTATGACATTTATAAAAATGGAGTCGTATACAATAAATACAAAAACGCGTTAAAATTGTTGAATTATTTTATGCATTGTAATCTCCGGAAACGGTGATGCTAATTGCCCACCAAGATCATGTGATCTGACACCGTTGGACTATTTTCTCTGGGGTTACGTGAAAAGCCAGGTCTATAAATTCTTATATTGAGGAATTGATCGGGGGTCATTCGACCCCCGATCAATTCCTGAGCTGAAGGATAAAATTATTCGCGTTATTGGTGAGTTACAATCGCAATTATGCCAAAATGTCATCGAAAATTTTGACAAAAGAGTGGACATCTGTGGAACTGCAAGAGGTGGACATTTGCCGGATATTGTTTTTTGTGTTTAAATACTTCAATGACCAATAAAAAGTTTTTTTGAAATAAAAGCAAATCGTGCATATTATTCAAGAATTAATAAAACTATAATAAAAAAAAACGCTCAATTAGAAAGAAACTTTATGTACAATATATAAATTCACATTTCTTACATTTTTATCTCACCTTATCAATTTTGATGAATTCCCATTTCAATGTTTCTACAGCCGATCATTATTCCATTCCAAGTCATAAAAAAATATTTTATCAATAAACTTTTAAAACACTCCTTTTTAAAGTAACATTTTATATTAAAACTAGTATAAAAAATACTACTTGATGCACCAATTTATTTAAATACATTTTTATATATATTTTTAACACGATTTTCTTTGATTTGAATAGAAAATTCTAGAAATTTCTTCTTTAAAATGTGACACGGTGACGGGGCTCGCCCCAATAGTAGCGCGATACTGTCCGACACAATGTTCAGTATGAGGTGGATATTTACTAATCCTTTAATCCTCTAACGTCTGGCGTAACTTTATCGAGTTTCCAAAGTACCTTTACATATTAGAGGAATACTTGAAAAATATTCAGCAAAATGAAATATAAAACAGTTATTGCTTTTAATTATCATAATATATTCATTGCAAAATTGTGTATATTTGGATGTAGCAAGATGCCAAATGGAAGTAACGTATGAACAGTACTTGGCCAATCTAGGATCGTCTCAGCCCCAGGTCCGCTGGCATCTCCAATTCTTTATCTTCGTCTCCAAGTAGCTGTCAGTTCATGGATAGCGGCCACACCCTGGAAACTTCTTGGGTCCGCAGACTAAACTTGGTGGAGAGGCACAGATACTGCTCACTTCTGCTTTTGTGTTTTCTTTATCCATTCGCCTACCGACCGATGGGTGATTCCGATCTAGTGACGTCAAAGTATAGTTTTGTAGTATTCGAAATTCTCCGTAATTCGTTCTGGCAACTATCTGAACAGTTTCAACTCCAGACTTCAGGCTACTTCATAAATATACGAGTATTAAACTACGCTATGAGTCAATTTGCTTCTCGCGTGATGTCGGACCTTAAGTCCGTTGTCGCTACTATTCTTTTCCCACTCAGGCGTGTCGCCACCTGATAAGGAATTCTTTTGAAGAATTTCTTTTTCATCACTACGTGGCTCATAAAAAATAAAAAAAGTTTTCGATCTCCTTCTGTAGATCGCATTGTATGGTAACATCACAAAGTTAATATGATTATTTAATGATACGATTATTCAAACTATGTATTTATTTAAATTAATTGTTAATTTTAAATACGCATTTAACTTTACTAAAGATTTCAAGTGAAGTATGAATGTATGGATCAAAACTAAAAACGTTTGCTGTACAAAGTTTCATTCCCTATCGATAGATGGTACTACAATCGTTTACGCTTACCACGCGGATAGTTCCAACTGGCTTATATATACTCTGGGTGCCGAATTTGAAGCATACTTACCTGGCGTAGGGGACACCGTGATCACTAAGGCGGTTCCCCCAGGACGAGGCTCTTCCATTGCACTTCGGTTGGGCTGACACCTGCGATTATCCCTAATGTGGATAACTCGGGCGCGTAATTTTTGATAGTGGGGACTGCGTACGCGCTGTCCCCTCTCTTAAACTCTCCACAAACTCTACAAAGAGCTCAACACTAATATAACTTGTAATTCGTAGTTCGAACTCATCTTCTGTAAAAATGTTTCGAAATACGTAATTTCTCTACTGGAACAGTTAAGACATCTGTCTCAACCTAGGGTTGTGGGCTGGATTCTAGATATTTTACAAAAAGGATTTCAGTTAAGTCCTCTAGCATCTTTCTAGTTGGTTGGAAGAGATTGCTATGTTGTATGAATGTACTGTATGTATAGAAAATATAATAAAATACAGTGAGGATAGATCACCTAATTTTCCTATCACGACCTACTTCCTTCGCCTCCACATTTACACATCTTCTCATACAGTTCATTCTGTTTCTTCTACACCTACTTCCTTTGCCTGCTCCACATTTACTCATACAGTTCATTCTGTTTCTTCGCACCTATTTCCTTTGCCTGCTCCACATTTACTCATACAGTTCATTCTGTTTCTCCTGCACCTACTTCCTTTGCCTCCTCCACATTTACACATCTTCTCACACAGTTCATTCTGTTTATCCTGCACCTAACCCTTCCATCTTTCAAAATGTCATTAATTTAGTCTAACCATACTTTTGTCGGTCGTCTTCGACCACATTTCCCACTCATATATCATATACTTGGATTGTAAATTTGTTTAGCACACGCACGCTCACGAGTTTTGTAAATTTGTTTAGCATACGCACGCTCACTAGTTTTATTCAATGTACTGATAAATATCTTGTCTTCTTACGATTTGTATTTCCAATTCCCGAAAGAAACGTGCCGCACATCAAAATAAAAAATCGTTTTGTACAATGGCGCACTCCATGGCCTAGATGGTTAAATGTCTGTCTTCCAATCCTATCTAATATGGGTGTTATGGGCTCGATTTCCGTTAGAACCCAATTCTTTGAAAAATGAAGCCTGTCTCGTTCTCACTTAAGGCTTGTTTAAACACCTTTCTGTTTGGTCGAAAGAATACAACGTGGCGGGTTTTATTGGCAAATGGTAATAAAACCCGCCACGTTGTACTGTATACCACGAAAGTTTAATATCTTAACAAAATGTAATTATACAAATTTAAAAAGAAAAGAAAAACAACGCTGAAAAAAATTTCACATTCTTTTAGCCCTATGTTGCCTAGTTAGTAATGTGACTGTCATAATTGCGCCCCTGAGGTTGCGGTTTCGATTCCGTTTTGTTGTTCCACATTAGAATAAAATTAGTTAAGGTTTGTTTTTCACTTAAGGCGTCTTGAACATATTTCTCGTTGATTGGAAGAGATTGCCACGTGGCAACTAACCAAAATAGCAAGGTTGTACTGCATAAAGCGGAAGTATGATACAATACTAATTACAACCTTCTGTAGTGTGACAAATAATCCACTCGGCCAACAAATTTTCATAGTTCAGTGAAAAATTTGACATTCTTTAAGGATTACCCTCTGAAATCCCCTCTATTCCAACATACTTCCTATTACACTCCTGTTGTTTATAGCAGTGGTTCTTAACATTTTAACACTCGCGACCCCCTAAAAATTTTAAAGTATTTTTGCGCGCCCCTCTATTTTTACTTATATGTCATGACATCACAAAGTGAAACACATGTATGTTTTAAGATTTAAGAAAAAAAATGTCCATGTTTCACTTCATTCCGCATTCTGCCATATATTGTCACTCCCCCAACGTTTCCCCTATCTTTTTCGTTGTGTGTGCGGCCCATCAACATACTCGTATATGTGCAAGAAAAAAAGGGGGAAGTAAAAAATGTTAAACACCAATTAAATAACAATAAAACCTTTGTACAAGGGATAATTCATGAAGTCTTTATTCGAAATACGTAACATAATATGGTGGTTCCATGTTCCGCACACATCTCAAAGAAAGGAGCCTGAGAACCCATCATAAAATAGCAAATAAAATATATAATTTCGTAAAACAAAATATGGTTACAAGTTCCTTTCTTTGAGATGTGTGCGGAAGATGGAAACATGTGTGCGGACGATTTTTAATAGATGTGCGGCCGCACACGCGCACACCTTAGAGGGAACGTTGGTCACCTCGTGTATTCTACGGCGATTGCCATTAAAATGAATTATTTTATTGAAACTTTTCAACTCGCCTCGCTCTCGTTCATCGTTCAATATAGAAGTTCAGAGCTCATTTTGACGAACTTCACTTTTATCTAGTCAATTTTCTGATGTAATACATAGGACTTAATCATGTGACGTACAATAAAAACCAATATCTAATTAACGGAAATTATTGAAACTAAACGTTTTTTATCTTTCCCTTCCTGTGCTAAAAAAATCCGATCGTTCCGGTGCTGTGTATTCAATACACATGTAAAAATGAGCGATTTAAAATCGAAAAAATAAGAATATTCATAGCCAATCGCTTAAATGAATTAAAGTGTAGTTAAAAGTGATAATAATTGAAATTTAATTGCTGGAAACATGAAAAAAAAACATCGGTCGACGTTCACAAAACAGGCGAAGCGACCACCTCAAACTAAAGCCCGCGAGCTACTGAAGCGAGCGAACTGAGATTTTATTTCTCCCGTTCCCATATACCGAAGTAGAGTTAGAGTGAGTCGTGAATAGCGTCGCTTCCTCACACAAAGCTGTTTTTTTAGAATGAATATACCTACGTCACACACTGGCACACGTTTGATTGTATTGGTGAATTTATTCCTGATTTTCACAAAATATCTCTGATGTGGCCGATAAGTGCTAATTATCATTAATATTATTTTTTCATTCAATGCGTAAATGTATTACGGAGGAATACCTAAAATCTGAACCCAAAGACGGTAATTTCGACCTGAAAGACATGGAGCGTTCCGAACGACCAGTGGACTTCGATGAGGACCGCTTAAACCATATTATTCATGAAGATCCCCTTCAAACATTTTTCATCACCATTTTAAAACCATTTTTCATCACCAGTAATGATGCGGTAAAAGAACCTTTTGCTTGTGGCCATGCGTAGCTCGATGACGCGCGAGCAAACCAGCAGAAATTGTCGAACGTTGATTTTTGTTGTTTTCACTCAAAACATGTGGAACCCAAGCGCCGAACTTCTGGACTTTTTCCATTGATTTAAGATGGCGGTATACAGTCATGCGACTAAAATTCATCTGCTTAGCCAATTCCACGGTGGTTTGAAGGGGATCTTCATGAATAATATGGTTTAAACGGTAATCATCGAAGTCCACTGGAGGTGTCGAAAATGCTCACTTTTGTCTACTTGACATTCCATTTTGAAGGCTTGTAATTAAATTAAATAATATATGTAACGTAAAAACAAACACAATATCTTGTAGAGCAGAAAATTTTCTTTCGAATGACGTATAACCTTTACCATTTTGTTTTACTTTTGGTGCTCATTTTTTAATTGAAAAAAAAAACGGAAACAACTTATGTTAACACCACTTGCTCTACCTCTTCCATGCATAACTTTTATTCATTTCATGCACTTGTGTACTTGTCAAAGAATTCTTCACCTGGGTCCCAGACCACTTCCTTGAGGTACTCCGAATTTCACAGAAAGAGTGACTAAATATATTATCACCCACAATATTTAGCTTTTGGTAATGTGATATGAAATATGTCAATATCCAAAGCAGTCCCGTTCAAAAGAGTTAAGGCCCCTCGAACAGTCATAGCGGCTGGAAGACCCGTTCTTGCGTATGTTATTGAGAACAGTTCTTGCCGGCGCAGTCTAGTGTAACATAATTGTTAGAAACATTTAACGCTAAACTTTGTAGTAATGCTGGACAGCTCACAATTTTGCACTTTGATGCATTGAAATATAATTTATTATTGTGACTCCACTCACAAACGTTGTTGAGATCTGACTGTAGGTCTAAGAACGGTATAACCCTTGTGGCGGTCGTCGCGGAATATTGTCGCATACTTACGGTCAATGACCGATGAAACGACCTTCGGATTCCTCGATAAATTATAGTAAACAGTCCGAAGGTCACATGCCGGCCGAGCGACCGCACCACACGCCAGAGAGAGAGAACGCACCAGTTCCGTATTTAGATGAATACCTACATACGACAAGAACCGTTTCTGCATTCACAGAAGCGAGACGTAAGCATATCGCGAGCGCACTCTCGCGCACATTCCAAAAAGATATAAATACCTACGTTACTATAAAAATAAACACTCTCTCTTTCCGCATTGCGATTTAACGAGTTTATTTATTTATCAACAACCATCATCATCTCTTCCTTAACGACCGATTCCCTAAACCCTTTTATGCTTCCCTGATGATGAGGTGAAAACCTTGAAACCGGTAGTGTTACACCATTATATGAAGAGGAATACACAGTATTGGACTAAACAAATTACAATTATCTTAAAATTGATTCAATATTTTTAATCATAACGAAACTTTTAATCATAACGAATCTTTCCACAAAATCACTCAGCATCCTCTATTATTACTTGTGTTTATTTTTTATTTTTTTATACTTTTTAATGTTAACAATGTACCATATACACAGAACACCCCTACCTTGTAAGGGGTATGTATGTTCTAAGGCAGTTACCATAACTTTCACAATCCTAGATATGACGTCGATTAAATTGATTAGATAAAAATGAAGTCTGCCAAAATGAGCTTTGAACTTCTATATTTAACAAAGTATAAGAGCGAAACGGAATTGAAAAGATTCAATATAAATAAATAAATCATTTCTTGACAATTTCCGTAGAATACGCGGGGTGACAATGCATGATAGAATACTATAGAAGATAAGGGATGAATACAAACCTAAGGCAGATGTGTTGAGCAAGATAGAGAAGAACACATTGTAATGGTTTGGACATGGGGAACTAATGAATGTGAAAGACTTAACAAAACAAATATTTAGTAAAGATGTGAGTGGAAGGCATGGTAGAGAAATACCAAGGAAATTGTAGTCAAATCAAATCAGTCTTCATCCACATATAGATTGTTCCTGTAACCTGTAAGTCTTCAGCCTTTGGAGATGCCAATGGTTGGTAGAGTAATCACACTGTTGAACCATGTGTGTCTTCATATAGACGTGTTTCACATGTCGCTCAGCTCCTTCAGGAAAAACCTTTTAAATTTAATGACTTGTGGAAAAGGTTTATGTGAGCTCTTGAGTGTGGTGTTTTTTGTTGTTTTATATTTATATTTTTATAATATTTCTTGTTTTTTTTATGATTATATGCGGTATATTGTGGGATGAACGTTTTGGTATGTCTGGAGTGATGAAGTGTGAGTAGTTTGATTCGCGTGATGTATACGTATGTAATTGAGTGTCACTGTTTGTCAGGTTGATGAGAATGTTCAACGGGGTTTTTTATATAATCAAAAATCGGAAAGAAGTATCGATTTATTTTTATATACTATATGTCCTCAGTGAGATACAGGCAAATGCCTAGTTTACTGGGGATACGACAAATGAAAGGCAACAAACCCAGATCCATTAAAATTGTGTGTTCAGATTAAATTATCGGTATGTTGTTTATAGTTAAGGCATTAACGTTGTGGAGGTTTAAAGACATTGTAATTTATGTAAACAGTGTTTGATAAAAATAAATTACAATAAATTATCGGTTGTTTTTACGCAAATTATATATCATATATTTTTGTCATGTGTAAAATAAATAAAAAAAATGTAATACTTGAAATAATATTTTTTTAAAATTTTATATAACTTGCCATATTTTGTCACAATATTTCATATACTATAACATACTATATACATTTTTACTATTGTTTTCACTAAATAAGTCTTAAAATGTTGAACTGTTTAATACATGTTTTTTTTGCACATGTTATATTTGATCCTTGTACGAATTAGGGAAACCTGTTATGTGTTAAGGACATGATTTTTTTTGAATAAATGGAATTTAAATATATCCACACCATCTTACAGTGTCTTTTTTCATTTTACTTAAATACATCAACCTTAAGTTCCCATTCATCCCTAATCACTTCATTCTGTATTCTGTTATACGGGGGTCATTTTTTGTTTCAAAGTTGGTGCACCTGGTGTGTGGGGGGGGGGTCCTAACGGTCAGTATGGTCCCGCGTGTTTGTCGACTATTTTGTTCAGTCACAGTAAATTCTTCCGATGAAGAAGGTCGTCGTGCGCTCCCGCCAACTCTCGTCCGTGCGAGACCCGCGCGGTCATCAGTTTTTTTACTTTGCACAACAATACCGCCGCGAATATCCATCGGAAGCTCGTGGAAGTTTATGGTAGTGATGTGATGAGTCGACAACATGTCACGAAGTGGGTTAGGTTGTTCAGAGAAGGTCCGTACTGATACTCACGACGAGGCAAGACAGTGATTTCTGACGAATTTGTGCAAAAAATTCAAGAATAAGTTCGAAATGACCGCCGTGTGACGCTTGACAACCTTCACGAAGAATTTCCTGACATTTCTCGAAGTCTCCTTGGTAATATTGTGTCGGAAAAACTTGGTTTCAAGAAGTTGTGCGCGAGATGGGTGCCCAGAATGCTCACACCGGAGCACCGTCAAAATCGCGTGACCGCCGCCCGTGAATTTTTGGATCGTTTTGCACAGGAGGGAGAAGCTTTTCTGGACTCTATCGTGACGGGGGATGAGACGTGGGTGTGTCACTACACCCCAACAATTTGACACTGGCATACAAAAACTGGTGCTCCGACTACAGAAATGTCACGATCTCGACGTCGATTACGTTGAAAAATAGTTGAATATATTTGTGAAGTATCCTGTGAATTTCAATTAAATACAAGCATTTTTCGATCCTACATAAATGTTGTAACCTTACTTTCTGGATGACCCTCATACATTGACATCCCATGTATTCTTCTAAGTGCAATTATTTCTACAGAATTCGTCAGTCTCTTTCCAGCCTTTTTTTCATTTGATCTTGTCAATTTAATAAACTTAAAACCATTGATAACAAAAAAAATAACATTTTCATTTAAGTCAATAACTGAAATATCCTCGTTCACACTTTACACGGCGGTGCAAACGTCAGTGAAAAATATTTGACCTTAACCCTTCCCTTACGGTGATAAAAATAATACGCGTGCTCCGGTGTTGGGTAGTGAGTACGCAATAAAAAATTAGCGATTTTAAATCGGAAAAATAAGAACATTCATAGATAATCCCCTTAATTAATTATAATTGACGTTAAAAATTATAATAATTGAGATTTATTTTCTGAAAACATTAAAAACCCATCTGGCAACGCTCACGGAACGGGCGTACGTCTAACCTATTTGCAAGCATAGAAGCTACTAGTGGTGCGGAACGTCAGTCGCATACCCCGGCGCTTACGCTTATGCTTGCGACGTTGAGACAATTCAGCTCCTCGCAATTCAGTCTAGTATGCAAGAGTGAGATGCGAATATAGTGTCGCGCTTCCCGCATACTATTCACCTATCGTCAAGACGAGGCACTCGCAGCGTTTAAATGCGAATTTGTTTTCGATCTTTACAAAACACCTCGATGTAGTCGATAAATTCTGATTATTATTAATATTATTTTTTAAATCAATGCGTAAATATATTATGGAGGAATACCTAAAATCTTAACCTTGTATTTGTAATATTTATAGAGATATTGATGGTTATTAAAAGCAACGTGTAGAAGATACCCAACACAGGGAAGGAAAGGTTAAAAAGTTTCATGGTCACCAGCTGATTGCATTACTGTCAAGTTTGGACGAGGTTTCCTGTCCACTGTCACTAAAGAGATTTGCAGCGAAAGGTAATGAGGTTTGAGGATTTCAAACTGACACAACTTCCCGGCAGATGTGAGAGTATTTTAATAGGCTTGCGAATTTCAGTTTACTGAAAAATAGAATCTCCTTTAAAGGATAGTGTTTCTCAAACTATATCTTTGATCAGCATGTTTATTCGTGATGGAACTAGTTTTAAAATATATTGAAATAATGGTAGCGATAGGGCACAAGGTAAATGGAGCACTTTACATGATACACAATCACCGTATTATATACTATCACGACGATTAATGCGAACATAAAAATAATAATAAAATAAAAATTTCTAAAGCGCTGTTTAGAGAACAGACGCTCCTAAAGATCAAATGAAGGAGAGCGATAGGAGACAAGGTGAATGTAGTACTGATCCTAATGTACAATCATTGTGCAAGATCCTTAAGACAATCAGACGAAGAACAGGAGAATCTTCTCTTCTTCCTGGTGTCGTATCAGGTCTCCTCAACGTTGACTATCATCTGAGAGTAAACATCTATGTCTCCGACAGCCCGAAAAAGATCCCCAGCGCGTCTTATACCAGTTTAATCACGTATATTGCGGAGCCAGGAGATTTGCCTCCTGCCAACACATCTTCGACCCTTTATTTTGCCTTGGATGATTAGGTGCATTAATTTGTACTTTTCTCCTCTAAGTACATGACCCAAATATGTCAGGACACCTTTCGGATTTTAATATTAGTCAGCAACTGTCTATCAGCTTTGGCTCTTTGAAGAACCCTCGTGTTGCTGACCATATCCGTCCAGGGTATCCGTAGCATTCTCCGGTGCATCCACATTTCGAATGCTTCCAGTCGGTTCATACTACCAACTTTGAGGGTCCATGATTCCACCCCATGCAATAACACTGACCAAACGTAACATTTGACTAACCGTTATCGAAGTTTCAAGTTTAGATTATCATCGCAGAATACGCTTCTCATTTTATTAAAAGCCGCACGAGACGGTTCAATTCTGCACTTGACTTAGGTTTCTGGGTCGAGGTCTTCCACTAGGATACTTTCGAGGTATTTAAATTTTTCCACTCTCTCTATATCAACACCGCTCAATGTAAGACGTGCCAATAGGAGAATAATAATAAAAATACAATTTATATAGCGCCGTTTAAAGAGCAGACTCTCCTCAAGGGCGCTCTAATTTGAGATTCGAATCCACTATCATTATTAAAAATATTACAATTTTTTTTTAATAAATTTAGTGTAAGGATATGCAAGTAGTTGCTGCGGCCATTTGATAAGGTACTTTCTGTCGTCTGTATAAGTTCAGAATAACATATTTGGTAAGAAAACTGCAGAAAACTTTACACATGAATACGAACTACAAATGAAACCTCTGTTGATCTTCAGATATGTGATAGTAAACCATCTTTTGTAGTTGTTGAGCCTCGTAATCGAGGATCCCGTCTCTATCCCAACGTCAAGTCAGTTGGAAGCGAAGCTGTGTCGATGAATTTTTCTTTTCACCTCTTTAAATAAGTGATTAGTTGCACACCAGCAAACTTACCGGCCATACCACTGTACTGGATCCGATGGCACGCATGAAGTGACACGATCAGAGCACAACGCTATTTTTTTTTCTGAAATAATACATATGACCGAAGTTATATGTATCCTTGTACCCCCGAATACTAGGCCGAAAAAACGACTGTTTCATTCAAGAGGAGTAACACAGTGCAGGATTCGAACTGACGAAATTCGAGATCCCAACGTCAATTCAGTTGAGAAGTGAAGCTGTGCCGTGTAGTTTGTTTTTTAAGAGAGTGAGTCGTTGCGCACTAGCAAACTCATCTGCCACACCGCTGTACTGAGAATTCAGTGGAATTATGACATTTTGAATTGAGACGACCGGACCACACTGGCATTTTTTTTTAAATAATAGATATGTCAAAAGTCATAAGTATTTTTATACAACCGAAAATTAGATGGAAAAATGCCTGTGTCATTCAAGGGGAGTAGTACAGCGCGGGATTAATCTAGTGTCCTTTTGCATGGACGTCCAGTGCGTTACCGCGCGGCCATGCACCTAAACAAGGTGCAGCAGTATAAAATACATTTAATTATAACCTCCCTTAATAAGGGTTGTTTTCAATTGCTTATTAAAGCTACGTACGCCGCCCATATCTCTAGGACAAGCAACGGCAAGGGCCCTGTCATGATGCCCCGCCCTATTGGATCGATTTGGAACAATCAATTTCTTTAATGGGATCGAAATCCTTATATTTTTACTGATTTTAAATAAAACAACGCAGAAAAGTAATTAAAAAAATATACGGATGTTATGACTGGAATCAAATAATAAAAATAAAATAACAATTTATAAAGCGCCGTTTAGAGACGAAACTCTTTTCAAAGTTGCTCTATCTCGGGATTCAAACCCACCTATGACTTCAGTCATATCTATTTGTATGAAAAAAAAAATGTTTAGGAAAATAATACATGATTAGGATACGACGAAACACTGCGGATTCAACGCTTATAATGTGAACAAAGCATCATTAAAATACTTTGGACATGTAGAAAGAGTGAATGATGGAAGATATAGAAAAATAATGTATATAGTGCACAAAATGTGAGAAACCTGATACGAATAAAGTTAAAAAAGCGAAGTGTGAAAAGGCTTTAAAATAGAAAAATAGATAAAGCATGACGAGTTGTATTAACGTTGCAGAAATATATATACAACGATAAAATGAACTGGAAATCTGTTTTCTCTCCCTATCCCAATATGGGTATTATGTGATAGTAATAATTATTATTTCCATATTACTTATAAATAACTCACAAAACACTTGTTTGTTAGAAATATCGACTAAGCTAGCATACCTCAAGTCAAATGAGTATTTATTAGTTAATAACCTCTTTTAAATATCGACTAAGCTAGCATACCTCAAGTCAAATGAGTATTTATTAGTTAATAACCTCTTTTAAATATCGACTAAGCTAGCATACCTCAAGTCAAATGAGTATTTATTAGTTAATAACCTCTTTTAAATATCGACTAAGCTAGCATACCTCAAGTCAAATGAGTATTTATTAGTTAATAACCTCTTTTAAAAATCGACTAAGCTAGCATACCTCAAGTCAAATGAGTATTTATTAGTTAATAACCTCTTTTAAATATCGACTAAGCTAGCATACCTCAAGTCAAATGAGTATTTATTAGTTAATAACCTCTTTTAAATATCGACTAAGCTAGCATACATCAAGTCAAATGAGTATTTATTAGTTAATAACCTCTTTTAAATATCGACTAAGCTAGCATACCTCAAGTCAAATGAGTATTTATTAGTTAATAACCTCTTTTAAATATCGACTAAGCTAGCATACATCAAGTCAAATGAGTATTTATTAGTTAATAACCTCTTTTAAATATCGACTAAGCTAGCATACCTCAAGTCAAATGAGTATTTAGTAGTTAATAACCTCTTTTAAATATCGACTAAGCTAGCATACCTCAAGTCAAATGAGTATTTATTAGTTAATAACCTCTTTTAAATATCGACTAAGCTAGCATACCTCAAGTCAAATGAGTATTTATTAGTAAATAACCTCTTTTAAATATCGACTAAGCTAGCATACCTCAAGTCAACCGAGTATTTATTAGTTAATAACCTCTTTTAAATATCGACTAAGCTAGCATACCTCAAGTCAAATGAGTATTTATTAGTTAATAACATCTTTTAAATATCGACTAAGCTAGCATACCTCAAGTCAAATGAGTATTTATTAGTTAATAACCTCTTTTAAATATCGACTAAGCTAGCATACCTCAAGTCAACCGAGTATTTATTAGTTAATAACCTCTTTTAAATATCGACTAAGCTAGCATACCTCAAGTCAAATGAGTATTTATTAGTTAATAACCTCTTTTAAATATCGACTAAGCTAGCATACCTCAAGTCAAATGAGTATTTATTAGTTAATAACCTCTTTTAAATATCGAATAAGCTAGCATACCTCAAGTCAAATGAGTATTTATTAGTTAATAACCTCTTTTAAATATCGACTAAGCTAGCATACCTCAAGTCAACCGAGTATTTAGTAGTTAATAACCTCTTTTAAATTCTATACAAGCAATATACAGAGTGGCGTGATATTTCTACAAACATGGCTGGATCAAGTTAACGAGATTTTAATGAGAGAATAACATAATATTGTACAATATATATGACGAGATGAATAAATGTGAACGAGGTAAAATTTGTATATTTGGATGATAAAAAAGAGATATGTTCTCTCTGCCTATATTCGCAGGTATCAGGACGTTATTATATGTGTTTATGTGTGTTGTTTAACACTTTTGTTGTATATAGTACAACGCGGTGCGCCAATTACCATATGGCAATCTATTCCAATTAAATAGAAATATGTAAAAAAAGCTTATGTGAAAATTAGACGTGAAACATGTTTAAAAAATTTTAACTCCAAAGAGAATCGAATCCTCAACCCTTGCCTTGAACCAAGTTTGTTATGGGTGTCGTTTATTTATTTAAAAAAAAACTATATTTATTTTAAACACAAATATTTTATCTAAAATCCCAACAACGACATTGCCTGTATTGTCTGTCCTTTCATTTATACATATCTCTGAAACAGTTAAAAAAATAAGGTGTGTCCTTTTTGGATAAAATAACGTTCATTTTTAATTATTTATTTCTTTAATGCTTTATCGTAAAACAATCTGGCGGGCTTACTGTCAGAAATATTTTCCAACTTACCAGTCAAATGTTGACAGAGGAAGTTACTTGGTCGTAAAATTGTTTAAATCTTAATTCAACTGTACAAAATGTATGAACAATATATACGAGTATATGTACATGATAAAAATATAAGTGAGATGTCGTGAATCAAAGGAAAAAAGGAAGGAATGGTAAGAGAGGAAAGGAAAATCGGGAGTGAAATACAATTACATCATTGACTTCAAATTAAGAGTTTTTTTAAGTCGCTTTTTAAAACATGCCGAAGTGACGGAACAAGTCGAACATTAGTTGATAACTGGTTCCAGAGTCTCACTGCATGTACATTAAAGGACGACGTAAAAAAAACAGTGAACTGGGAAAGCCAATAAACAATACCTACTTGATCAAAACGCAAGTCCATAATCGAAAAAAAAATTATATATATGAAATTAAAACTTACCAAATTTCTTTGAAGTTTGTTTTACACAATTTCACAATATAATGTACGAGTATATTAAATAAAGCAAGTGGAAATAATTTTCTTTATTTTTTTTAGAGAATATAAATGGATTGTAAAAATCAATTAGTATCCGTTCTCTCTTTTGAAAGATGAGAGAGATCCTCCCATGCAATGGAGCAACAAGTAACGCAGGGAGTTCCTTATATAGGGGTGGTTTTTTCTTTTAACCCTGGCGGCGAGATGAGGAAACTGTAGGATAGGGGTTGTCAAACTTCGAATAGATTCCTCATGATTTTTTTAATATAAAAATTAAATTTTGATATATATATATATATATATATATATATATATATATATATATATCTATTTTTTTTTAAACATTTGATTTGTTTTGTGTTATCGACGGATTTATTTAGTTTTAAATATAATTTTGATCCTTTAATTAATAATTGAGACATTTTAAAAAGTGTGACAAAGAGACACTATTGTCTTCGATATCACTCATTAAAACGTCTTGGTCTCCGTCACCGGAAGACGTCTGTCAAGGTTGCGAGTTTGATTTTCGTTTGTAACCATTTAAAAACCGAAAAAAAAGGTTTTTTTCTGATTTTCTCATAAACATCTTTCTGGTTAGTTGAAGGAAATTGACGCATAGCAGTAGCCCCGTAACGTTGTGCAAATAAAGCGTTATATATTATGTATCGATTGGGCGCTGCTATACCTGCCAGACGTGATTTTTTTTTATATTAGTGAGCTCGAGTCTCTAGTAAGGGCGCTCTTGTGAAGAGTTAGCTCTCTATAAGGCGTTCTGGGTTCGAACTGGTGAAATTCGGGATCCCAACGTCAATTCAGTTGAGAAGTGAAGCTGTGCCGTGGAGTTTGTTTTTAAGATAGTGAGTCGTTGAGCACTAGCAAACTCATCTGCCGCACCGCTCTTCTGAGAATTCAGTCGAATTATGACATTTTGAAATGGGACGATCGGAGCACACTGGCATTTTTTTTAAAAGAATAGATATGTCGAAAGTCATAAGTATTTTTATACAACCGAAAATTAGAAGGAAAAAATGCCTGTGTCATTCAAGGGGAGTTAGCTCTATAAGGCGTTATATAAAATTGTCTTTTAAAAAAAAAAAAAAATAATTCAAGTTAAGAAATACTGGAGTAGGCACAGCACTCAAAGTTTCGTCATTGCAAGTGTTGGCTTAATGGTCCAGATTTTGAATGAAGATTTCAAGGTAACTATGAATTGAAGAGTGTGCATGATGAGATGTATAAATGTGGAGGAGGCGAAAGTTGTATGAAATAGAAAAGATTTAAAAGAGAGTTGAAATTTTATTTTATAAGAGATTAAAATTCACAAATTTCGAGACTAGTCTATTTACAATGAAGCTGCTAGAGTTGATAAAGTGCCTGTATTTCAACAATTGGGTTGCGAGTTCGTTTCCTGTTCAAACCCAGTTTTTTTATGAGATTAGTCTGATTTTCAACTCAGGCCTTTAAAGCGTCCTTCTGGTTGACTGGAGGAGATTACCATATTGCAAAAAATCCATCAAGGTTTATTTATTTAACACTTTTATTGCAATACAATCTGGCGGGCTTATTGCCAGTCGGCAATCTCTTCCAACCAACCAGACAAAAGTAAATGAAGCAAGTTACATGGTCGCATAAATCATTCAAATGACTATCCATCCCCACGAAATCCATAAACACATACGTGAGCACATGCCCACGAACCCCACAAAGACGGACAATCTCCCGAACATTATTTTTCATATAATAGTGAGATATCATCAATCAAAAGGAAAGGAAGGGATGGTGGAGAGGAAAGGAAAAGAAAAATCAGGAAGTGAAACACGTTATTTTACTGACTATAAATTAAGAAGTTTTTCAGTCGCTTCTTAAAGCATGCCAAGGACGGAGCGAGTCTTATATTGGTTTGTAACTGATTCCAGAGTCTCACTGCATGGACAGTAAAGGACGACGTAAAGAAAGAGGAGCGGTGAACTGGAAAGGCCAATAAACAATCTCTGTTTGAGCGTAGCGCTAATCCATGATTGGAAATAAGCTGAAAATTTTCAGGTTGTAAGGTATGAAACGAAAGCCTTATAAAATAATGTTATATTTTCTTCCAAAATATCATTCGCTTGATATATCTATACTTTCCTTGATCTTCCTCTATTTCAATGTACACCCACATTAACACTGTATATTTGTAATTTGTTTTATTAAACACTGTTTTTTCTACTTTATGAAATGGTATAACCCTACCGGTTTCAAGGTTTTCATATAATCGTCAGGTCAATCGTTTATTCCCCTCATACGCCTTCCATTCACATTTGTTATGTACATTTTCTCAGATTGTTATTTGTCTTCTGTCTTCCCCTCACACGCCTTCCATTCACATTTGTTATGAATATTTTCTCGGATTGTTATTTGTCTTCTGTCTTCCCCTCACACGCCTTCCATTCACATTTGTTATGAATATTTTCTCAGATTGTTCTTTGTCTTCTGTCTCCCCCTCACACGCCTTCCATTCATATTTGTTATGTACATTTTCTCAGATTGTTCTTTGTCTTCTATCTCCACCCTCACACGCCTTCCATTCATATTTATTATGTACATTTTCTCAGATTGTTATTTGTCTTCTGTCTCCCCCCTCACACGCCTTCCATTCATATTTGTTATGTACATTTTCTCAGATTGTTCTTTGTCTTCTGTCTCCACCCTCACACGCCTTCCATTCATATTTGCTATGTACATTTTCTCAGATTGTTCTTTGTCTTCTGTCTTCCTCTCACACGCCTTCCATTCATATTTGTTATGTACATTTTCTCAGATTGTTCTTTGTCTTCTGTCTTCCCCTCTCACGCCTTCCATTCATATTTGTTTTGTACATTTTCTCAGATTGTTCTTTGTCTTCTGTCTTCCCCTCTCACGCCTTCCATTCATATTTGTTTTGTACATTTTCTCAGATTGTTCTTTGTCTTCTGTCTTCCCCTCACACGTCTTCCACTCACATTTGTTATAAACGTTTCGTTTATATTTTCTCATATTGTTCTGTGTCCTCTATCTTCCACTAACGTTAGTGTTTCTTCACTCATTCGTTCTACATACCCCAATCATCTCACCTTACTCATATTCATCTAACTCCCTACACCAGAAACAAAGTTCACATTCGTCCCTAATAACTTCATTCCGTAAACATTGTTACTCCATTTACTCTTCTCAATGCAAGCATTTCTACAGCATGTATTCCGCTCCTCTCAGTCTTTCTCCACGTCCACGTTTCACTACCATATAACAAAGTTGGCACCAAAAATGCTATTGCGATTTTTTGTTTAAAGAAATTCATATTTAACCTGATACTATGGTTCCGTTTTCTTTCCGAGAGAGTCGAAGTATCCTGTGTACCAGTGTTTCTTAACCTTTTATCACTCGCGGCCCGCTGAATATCCTAAAATATTTTCGCGGGTCCCTAGTTTTTAATTAGATAATAATCATTAAGATTTATTTTAAAACATTGATTTCATTTACTGATAATAACAACAATAAAAATTTTAATAAAAATAACTTACCTATTGGGCCCCCCAAAAAAACCCTTTCGCGCCCCCCCGATTAAGAATCGCTGCTCTGTTAACAGAGTTACATTATCAATTACAGATAATTAAAAAACACCATCATATTTTTTAGACGTTATCAAAAAATTTGATAAATCGTTTGATTTACCAGAGAATAATACTACCTTGATCAAAAAGTTTTAGGACCGGCCACCGTGTGGCGCTGTCAGTAACCCGATTGGAATTCTTCTTTTTTTGTTAGATTACCACATCTATTATTGACACTTCTCTCCAAATTTCAGCGTCATAGCTTGACATTTGTAAAAATTACGTTGTACTGAGTACATCTACCTTTGTGCGTGTTTTCGATTTTTTACAAGTTTGAAAATGGCATCTACTGTGCATCAACAAGTTTGCATTAAATTTTGTGTGAAAAACGGATTTAACGGTCCGCAGACCTTGGAAATGTTGGAGAAGTGTTTTTCGGTGGCACGAACGCTTCAGAAGTGGTCGTGAGTCGGTCGAGGATGACGAACGCAGTGGCAATCGATAACCGATGAAAACATCGATAAAATCAAAGAAATGTTGGTTGAAATTTGACCATTAGAGAGCTGGCAGAGGACTTGAACATCGCTTATGGATCCGCTCAAGACATTTTGGTTAGTGATTTGGGCCTCAGACGTGTCGCTGCAAAACTGGTACCAAAACACCTCAATTTTATGCAAGAAAGGACTGCGTTGAAATCGCGAAATACCTAATTTCCATGAGTTTTTGACCAAAAACAACACGACTACTATCCAGCAGCCTTCGAATTAACCTGATCTGGCTCCCTGCGACTTTTTCCTGTTCAACCGACTTAAAAAACCGCTTTGCGGAACGCGTTACAGCACCCGAGAGGATGTCATGAAAAACCGAAGACGGCTCTGATGGACATACCGAAAATTGAGTACCAGCGGTGTTTCGAGGATTGTATCAAGCGCTGGCGTAAGTGCGTTGCAGTCGATGGGGAGTACTTTGAAGGGGACCATATCGATTTTGATGAATAAACTTGTATTTTCGATTTTATGAAGAAAGTCCTAAAACTTTTTGATCAAGGTAGTAATACAGCTAAATATTGTCTTGATTTACATTTATAACAGTTTGACGCGCGGGTTTCTGCGCGGTTGTGCGTTGTCATACTTTGTTATTTTTTTCACATTTATTTTTTTTCATTTATTTGTATAATAAATAAACGGTACTCAAGGGTCGTTTGATTATTTTATTTAATAGTGCATTATTTTGAATTCTTGTTCTAAGTGAGATAAAGTTTATGATAAAATTTCAGTGAAACTGTTTAAAATTTCAGTGAAACGGTTTAAAATTTCAGTGACACAGTTTAAAATTTCAGTGAAACAGTTCAAATTTACCTTAGTGCACGTATCGCCACAGCATTAATCTTACTCTAAACCAAGTGCAGGTTTCACTTCCATATCTCAAGATGGGCACCAACACTCTATTATGTATTTTCATTATAGCTACTGTTGATATTGTGCGGTTGTACAATATATAACAATAAGTGATCCGTGTCCTTTGTTCCCTGTTACTACCCTTCTTTCAATGCCCCTTTCAACTCCGCCCATCACACATAAACATACTGCTCAGATAACAGAACTCATCAACCTGCTCCAGTTTCTCTGAGTTAACCCATACATCACACACACTTTTTACCACACCTCTTTCTATAACTATAACCTTTGATTTCGCTACATTCATTTTCAAACCTTTTCACTAGACATCTCTCATACAGCTCACATATCATATTTCTTAAAACATTGTTTATAGTTAAGGCATTAACATTGCGTAGGTTTAAAGACATTGTAATTTGTTTTATCAAACACTGTTTATTCCACTTTATATAACGGTATAACCCTACCGGTTTCAAGGTGCACACTTCATCATCAGTCTTGTTTGTGCTTCCCTGATGATGAGGTGAAAACCTTGAAACCGTTAGGGTTATACCGTTACAGTGGACTTCGATGAAGACCGCTTAAACCATATTATTCATGAAGATCCCCTTCAAACATTTTTCATCACCTCTTCCAGCCAACTGCGCAAAACTACATAAAATAATTGCAAATTATTTAGTCAATCAATGTTTATTCCACTTTAAAAAACGGTGTAACTCTGCCAGTTTCAAGGCTTTTATCTCACCATCAAGGGAGCACAATGTCTTGTTTATGTTCCCCTGATGATGATGCGAAAATCTTGAAACCGGTAGGGTTATGCCGTTATATAAAGTGCAATAAACAGTGTTTGAGTAAACAAATTACAAAAAATACAAACTTAACTTATACAATTAAAAAAAAATTGATTTCATTTGAGTATTTGGACTTTCAGGATGAATGACGTATGGAAAAGATTTGTGTGGGCTCTTGAGTGTGGGTTTCTTCTTGTTGTTTTGATTTTTGTTGTTTTGTATTTGTGTTTCTGTATATTTTTATTCTTATGATTGTGTGCGGTATATTGTGGGATGCACATTTTTAATTTTATTTTTGTTTCATTTTGGGTTCATTTTTGGTTTTACTTTTACTTTTGTTTTTGTTTTTATTCTTATGATTGTGTGCGGCATATTATGGGATGAACAAATTTGGTCTTTCTGGAGTGATGATGTGTGAAGAGTTTGATTCCGCATGATGTTTCCAGTTGTAATTGAGTGTCACTGTTTGTCAGGTTGATGAGAACGTGCAACGGGGTTTTGTTTTTGTGTAATCAAAAATCGGAAAGAAGTATCGATTTATTTGTTCATGCTAAATATCCTCAGTGAGATACAGGCAAAAGCCTAGTTTACTGGGGATACGACAAATGAAAGGCGACAAACCCAGATCCATTAAAATAATGTATGTCCAAATTACTATAAATTACCTGTTGTGTTTTCGCAAATTATGTATATTTCTTGGCATGTGTAATAATAAATAAATAAATAAATTCATTTTTATTAACTCTTTCACGGCGGGGGACCACTTAACTGGCCCATACATAATACGTGCCGTCCTGGCGAGCGGCCATTTAAGTGGCCACTAACTTTGCGTGTCGATATCTCAGTCAAAATTAAATCTTCTTTAAAAATTTTAACCTGAATATAAGACAAAACGTGTCCTCTAGTGACATCTCTTTTAAAATCATCAAAACTTCAAGTACTTGATCCATAAGAAGGATTTAAACAGACCGATTCGAGGCCGTCGAAATTTAAAGCATTTTAAATATTAGCGCCACACGTTCGGGTATGTTGAAGGTCATATTTCTAATGACGATTTCACCCGATCAATATGACGTATTTTGCGTCGATATTTTTTTTGTAAGTACGCGTATTGCGTATTGAATTAATTGCCTTTTTCATTGTTTATGGATTATTGTTTTCTTCGATTATTGCTTCTTATATTGTCGCACTTTATTTATAGCTTTGATTTGGATAATATTACGTGTGTATAGTGTCAGCTAAAAAATGCATCGGCGCACAGTTCCACAGTAATCAGATTCGGGATAATGGTGAGTCATATTTTTATGTAGATACAATATAAATTTATTGACGTAAAACACCGCCGCCTGTGGGACACACGAAAGATACTCGAGCCATCGCCGTAAAAAGGTTAACAAATTAATTACTAGTATAATTAAAATAAATAACAAAATTATAAATCTAATATTAAAAATATTTACAAGTGCATTTAAAATTATATATACAATTTCCTTTAAATTTCCAATTAAATCATTTATACATATCTCTCTTCGATTCCAGGGGAAAAAGTTAAATATCTTACGATAACACTTAATTAAATATTGTGCAACTAAAAAATATTACACATTATTAATTGTATATCACAAGTCAGAAAATATTACAAATCATTAATTGTATATCACAAGTCAGAAAATATTACAAACCATTAATTGTATCACATCGATCAATAAGTCCCGGAACTAACTACTAAAACAACATTTGTTTGCCAAAATTCTTCTTTATTCATCAACATAGTCTCCTTCAAGGGCGATACATTCATTCCAACGCTTTCCTAACTTTTCTATGCCAGCTGTGTAGAATTATTTATCTTTGATTTCAAAATAGGCGTTAGTTTCGGCAATCTCTTCTTCATTGGAGCCAAATCTCTTTCCCTTGAGCATCTTTTTGAGCATACCATCGACAAATGGTTGTTTTCGACGGAGCAGAGCCCGAATAACACTTTTCAAGCCATCGCTGAGTTTAAACGGTATTTTTTTCCATTAAAAAGTAATGTTTTATCAACACACGAAATTTGGTTTTCATGCAAAATAGTGTAAACACTACCTAATGATATCTTCAGGATGGCAGCTATCTCGCGCAACTTTACTTTGCGATTTTCCATCACGATTTTGAATTTTTTTAATGTTTTCTGGTGTAACAGCCTCATTTGGACGACCAGAGCGTTCAGCATCATTTGTGTCTGTACGACCACGTTTGAAATCAGCATACCACCGACAAATGGTTGTTTTCAACGGAGCAGAGCCCGAATAACACTTTTCAAGCCATCGCTGAGTTTGAACGGTACGTTTTTCCATTAAAAAGCAATGTTTTATCAACACACGAAAATTGGTTTTTTCCATTGTTTTGAAAATAGCAAAAGAAGCGTCACTTAAACCACTGTAACTCGATGACACAATGACGGAATGTCATGAAAGTTTGACACATAACTTCTAAAGGTTGGTACTAACTGAGAATGGTATGGATTTGTTATTAGAGACGCCATCTGTTGGTTAGTTCCGGGGCTTATTGATCGATGTGTTATATCACAAGTCAGAAAACATTACAACTCATTAATTGTATATCACAACTCAGAAAATATTACAACTCATTAATTGTATATCACAAGTCAGAAAATATTACAAATTACAACCTTCATAAACTCCACATCAATAATTGTGAGAATGTAACAATTGGGTAACTTCATATTTAGTTAGGTCCATATTTTTATCGTATATGTTGTTGGGTTTAGGAGAGTCCTTCTCCAGCAAATACCTGTTGTCTCGTCATGACTAGGAGACTAGTTATTCTATTTTCATTTGTCTTCATATTTTTTTTGTGATTTTCAATAATTTATTTGGTAGTATTTTTTTCTTTCAGTGGCGTAGTATACATTAGAAAAATTCTTTCAGTATCGTAGTACACATTAGAAATATTCTTTCAGTGGCGTAGTACACATTAGAATTATTTTTTCAGTGGCGTAGTACACATTAGAAATTTTCTTTCAGTGTCGTAGTACACATCAGAATTATTATTTCAGTAGCGTAGTACACATTACAAATTTTCTTTCAGTGGCGTAGTATACATTAGAATTTTTCTTTCAGTGGCGTAGTACACATTAGAATTATTCTTTCAGTGGCGTAGTACACATTAGAAATTTTATTTCAGTGTCGTAGTACACATTTGAATTATTATTTCAGTAGCGTAGTAAACATTACAAATTTTCTTTCAGTGGCGTAGTATACATTAGAATTTTTCTTTCAGTGTCGTAGTACACATTATAATTATTATTTCAGTAGCGTTGTACACATTAGAAATTTTCTTTCAGTGTCGTAGTACACATTAGAATTATTATTTCAGTAGCGTAGTACACATTGTAAATTTTCTTTCAGTGGCGTAGTATACATTAGAAATTTTCTTTCAGTGGCGTAGTATACATTAGGAATTTTCTTTCAGTGGCGTAGTACACATTAGGAATTTTCTTTCAGTAGCGTAGTATACATTAGAAATTTCCTTTACCGTGTTGTTTAAGAATTGTGTTGATTTTAAGAAGTAATTGATATTTTAATGAGTAAATGTTGGCATATAAAGATCACTAAAGCCTTGCTAAGGGTGGAAAAAAATAACTTTACAACTTTTATATCAAACATCTTTATCATTATTTGTCCTTTTTTTTACCCACTGCTCAGTGAGGACACCCCTATGTCTATCACTTTGCTGTTTTCAAGCATGTTCACCTAATCTATTGGTAAAGACCTGGTAAGTTTTGTTATATAATAGTATTGGCTACCTCCGTTTGTTTGCCACACAGCTTTATATTTTATAATGAATTTTAAAAAAAATGTACATTAATGGTTTGTTTGAATCTTGCGAATATCAGTAAAGATTCGAAGACAAATTGGTATGCTAAAATCCGCTATAAGTCAGATAAATATACGAACTAAGCGGTCTTTACTATCTTAAGTATTCTCCATAGCACTGTATGGGGTGGAAACATGAGAAACAAGAAAACAAACATGATACATGCCATCGAAATGTGGTGGGTTTGTGGTAACTGGAGGCGTGGAAGGATGACGCACAAGAGGAAGAGTCCCAATGCGTTGAACTCAACTGGAGTGAGAGACGCAACTGGACTACCCTTAACAACTGTCTTTAGAGCTGCGGAGTGCGGGGATGGATGGAGAGGAGTCGTTGGAGGCTAGCATGGGAGTCACGATGCTCAGTCATGATCTACACGACAGGATGGCAATGAAGGTAATGATAACCACGTGACTCCCTTATGTAAGAAAAGTGAGACATATTTGTACGAAATTTGATTTAAAATACTAATTTCTTAAGTAAAAGACAATGATTAAGAGTAAGTATTTAGTATTCAGGTCAGGTTATGAATTCAGGAATTGGACTCTCTGTATTCTACAGAAGGGTGTTTGGTTCTAAAAAGAAACAAAGTTAATAAAAGGAAGAAAAGAAATATGATAGATGTCTTCGAAATGTGGTGTTTTTTCGTATTCCATGGACTGCAAGGTGCATTAACGTCTCTATCATTCAAAAAATGGAAATTATCAAAAGCCTTTTGAAAATAAAAAGAAAATGAATCTTAACGTTCTTTGGGTATTGAAAGAATGATGCAAGTTAACAAGCTGGTGATCACGGGGACAGTTGAAAGTAAGTGATAGATTGAGAGAAGTGTTATCTTTGGATATGTTGATTGAAATAATGATGCAAGTTAACAAGCTGGTGATCACGGGGACAGTTGAAAGTAAGTGATAGATTGAGGGAAGTGTTATTTTTGGATATGTTGATTGAAATAATGATGCAAGTTAACAAGCTGGTGATTAAGGGGACAGTTGAAAGTAAGTGATAGATTGAGAGAAGTGTTATCTTTGGATATGTTGATTGAAAGAATGATGAAAGTTAACAAGCTAGTGATCACGGGGACAGTTGAAAGTAAGTGATAGATTGAGAGAAGTGTTATCTTTGGATATGTTGATTGAAAGAATGATGCAAGTTAACAAGCTGGTGATCACGGGGACAGTTGAAAATAAGTGATAGATTGAGAGAAGTGTTATCTTTGGATATGTTGATTGAAAGAATGATGCAAGTTAACAAGCTGGTGATCACGGGGACAGTTGAAAGTAAGTGATAGATTGAGAGAAGTGTTATCTTTGGATATGTTGATTGAAAGAATGATGCAAGTTAACAAGCTGGTGATCACGGGGACAGTTGAAAGTAAGTGATAGATTGAGAGAAGTGTTATCTTTGGATATGTTTATTGAAAGAATGATGCAAGTTAACAAACTGGTGATCACGGGGACAGTTGAAAGTAAGTGATAGATTGAGAGAAGTGTTATCTTTGGATATGTTGATTGAAAGAATGATGCAAGTTAACAAGCTGGTGATCACGGGGACAGTTGAAAGTAAGTGATAGATTGAGAGAAATGTTATCTTTGGATATGTTGATTGAAAGAATGATGCAAGTTAACAAGCTGGTGATCACGGGGACAGTTGAAAGTAAGTGATAGATTGAGAGAAGTGTTATCTTTGGATATGTTGATTGAAAGAATGATGCAAGTTAACAAGCTGGTGATCACGGGGACAGTGGAAAGAAGGCATGCAAGAGGACGGTGTCTTATAAATAATAATAAATAAATACAGGTTTATTGATAGCAACATAGTATGTACATAATACATTTAGACACATTTCAAGAACACATTAAAAAGAGAATACATTAAAAAACAGAAGCTATCAAAAGGTCTGGGTTCATCTAATAACATCTCCCCGGCCAAGATACACCCCACTAATATAGGGCTAGCCCAGCCACGGGGACACCAGATGTTTTTCAGCCCACACCCTTGAACACGTAGAACAAGAAGATAAAAAAACACAGAAAATAAATAAATGACAAAAAAAATACATTCAAGAGAGAAGACATTAAAAGGTCCGGGCTCATCCCACAAACATTCCCCCGGCCGAGATACAGGATTTTTTCAAACACTGTTCTTTTTTCATAACAACGTATTTTTAATTTTAAAACGCACCATAATCAATTTGTCCCCTCTTTACACAGCTTTACTGCCAAAATTGAACCATATCAAAATATAGTAGATGCCGATACAAGTTGTAAAGTTAATTTTTGGCCAAGAAATATAAAGGGTCGTTCAAATTGAGCAGTTTTTTAATTCTAATTTTTTAAATTGTTGAATAAAACACACAATTTGCTTTGATTTCGAAAAACTTTTTATTGGTCATTGAAGTATAATGTATGATATTTAAACACAACGAACAATATTTGCCAAATGTCCACCTCTTGCAGCTCCACAGATGTACACTCTTTTGTCAAAAATTTCGATGACATTTTGGCATAATTGCGGTTCTTACTCACCAACAACGCGAATAATTTCGTCCTTCAGCTCAGGAATTGATCGGGGGTCATTCTTATAGACCTGGCTTTTCACGTAACCCCAGAGAAAATAGTCCAACGGTGTCAGATCACATGATCTTGGGGGCCTTAATTAACATCACCGTTTCCAGAGATAACAATACATAAAATAATTCAACAATTTGAACGCGTTGTTGTATGTTATTGTGTGCGACTCCATTTTTATAAATGTCATACATTACACTTCTTAAATGTCACAAGACCCAGGCAAGTTCGCGACGCCATCTGTGTTTTATCCAAGAATTTAAAGAAAACGCTCAATTTGAAAGGCTCTTTATTTTTTAAATTAATATACGTACACAATATTATTGTCTATTTAGAAAAAAGGTATAAGTCTTTTTTACAGAATGCTCAATTAGTAATTAACCTAAAAAAAAATATATTGTCTCAAACGAGTCGATAAAATGTTAAAGTCTTATATTTTTTTAAAGAACGAATGTTGAGTTATCTGAGGAGGTGCCGAAAGAACCTGGCGGGATCAGGAGACCTGTAAAAAGCATAACCAAATTAATTAGATAAATTTAATCAGTTTTTTACTCACTTGTGGATATATGTATTTAATTCAGTTTTTTATTTAATTAAATATTACACATAAATATACAAAACCTCTGCATAAAGTGTAAACTGACTGTCGTTTGGGAATAAGGCGGAAATCGAACTGTCTAAGGCAAATCATGTACAAATCTTAGAATCGTCTGGAAAAAAGATGGAAGTCAAACAGCTCAAGGTAATGCCTGTACAAATCTGCGCCGCTTTGTAGAAAATGTAATCTAAGTGTCATTTGCGAAAATAGATGGACGCCGAACTGCTCGAGGCAAAGCCTGTACAAATCTTAGCCCTCTTGCACAAACTGTACAAGTGTCGTTTGGGAATAAGGTGAAAGTCAAACTGACCAACATAAATCCAATACAAATTTGCGCCTTCTTGCACAAAGTTTAATCTAAGTATCGTTTGGGAATAAGGTGGAAGTCAAATTGTCTATGGTAAAGCCTGTACAAATCTTAGCCCTCTTGCACAAACTGTAAGCAAGTGTCGTTTGGGAATAAGGTGAAAGTCAAACTGACCACGATAAAGTCAGTACAAATTTGCGCCTTCTTGCACAAAGTGTTATCTAACATAAGTGTCGATTGGGAATAAGGTGAAAGTCAAACTGACCAAGATAGTCAGCACAAATTTGTGACTTTTTGCACAAAGTGTTATCTAACTTATGTTAGTGTCGTTTGGGAATAAGGTGAAAGTCAAACGGACCAAGATAAAGTCAGTACAAATTTGCGCCTTCTTGCACAAAGTGGTAACTAACATAAGTGTCATTTGGGAATAAGGTGAAAGTCAAACTGACCAAGATGAAGTCAGTACAAATTTGCGCCTTCTTGCAAAAAGTGTTATCTAACATAAGTGTCATTTGGGAATAAGGTGAAAGTCAAACTGACCAAGATGAAGTCTGTACAAATTTGCGCCTTCTTGCAAAAAGTGTTATCTAACATAAGTGTCGTTTGGGAATAAGGTGGAAGTCAAACTGACCAAGATAAACCCAATACGAATTGGTGCCTTCTTGCACAAAGTTTATTCTAAGTGTCGTTTGGGAATAAGGTGGAAGTCAAATTGTCCATGTTAAAGCATATACAAATCTGCGCCCTTTTTCACAAAGTGTAATCTAAGTGTCCTCTGGGGAAAAGGTGGAAGCTAAACTGTCAAAGAAAATATTGTAAAAACCAGCGCCTCCGAGCTCAAAATGTCGTTTTGGAATAGGGCTTTTCCTCGGGGGCGCAGGTGTGCTCATGCTTTCCTCTGGAGAGCTTTGCTTGAGAAGTTAAGCTGTCCAGAGCAAACCATATATGAACCTGCGCCCCCTTGATGGTGGGTAGGTTAGTGCCGTTTAGGAATAAGGTAGAAGCCTAACTACCAAATTAAAGCCTTCACAAACCTGCGTTACTTGCACAGAGTGTAAGCAAGTGTCGTTTGGGAACAAAGTTTTACCTTGGGCAGTTAGGCTACCCATGGTAAAGCCTGTAGAAACCTGCGCCCCCTTGACAACATGTAAGCAAATGACGTTTGGAAATGAGAGGGCAGTCAAACTGCTCAAGGCCTAGTTTATATCCCAATGCACAGTGCATATCTTCATCCTTATGTACCAAAGGGTAAGGTAAGTGTCGATTCGAACTAAAGCCAACGCAATGTTTTCAATCGCGTTTAGATATATATTTTATGGCTATAAACAGAAATCTTATCAACAAGACCACGAAGGCTGTCGTAAGAATATCTAAAGCCATGCACTGATTAGAACGTGCTCACGCGCATGAGCCGCTCATATGCTCTAGTCAGTATATGGCTTAAAAATAAATATGTCTTACCAGCAACACACGCAGTCATGAAGCATACGGCACAGCCAGCGATGAAAGATCTGGCTGCAACAGAAGCGATGTCTGCACGTCTCGAAGGAGCCATAGCACTGAGGGCTCCCACCAAGATGCCCACACTGCTAGGATTGGTGAAACCGCAAAGGGCGTAGGTGGCTATCGCTTCTCCGCGAGCCTGGAAGAATAAGGAACATGACTATTTTTTTTTAAAGAATTGAGACAGGTTCAACCCATTTTTATCAACTTTCCTTCTACCCTGACGACAGACCTTGTCGTCGCTACTATTATTTTCTCACTCAGGTATGTCGCCATCAGAGGAGTCCCTTTGGGTAGTTCTATGTACGTGTATTTTTTTATTTTTTTTAGCCTGGCGAGTTTATTGCCATGTGGCAATGGCAATCTCTTCCAACCAACCAGAAATATGTTTTAATGACCCCTTAGTTAAAACCAAAATGGAATTTCCTTTTTTTTTTTAACTGGGTTCCAGCGGGGATCGAACCCGCAACCTCCGGATCAGCAGACAAGCGTCTTATCACCAGGCCACGGAGGTCGTCATATATTGTATGTGTCATGTTAATATTTCATGTTAACACTTTCAAACGAGAAACGAACCCACAACCTCCGGATTGGGCGATAAGCGTCTCACTAACTAGACCACAAAGGTTGTGTTTATAGAATAGATATACCGAGGATAAAATGCAAAATGTTATATATCTAACGTATTTTTTGCTTTAAAACAATTATTTCCAACCAACCAATTTTTGTTTCATAATTACGAGTATTATTGGTATCCTATTTCTCAAATGTAATTTAATAAAATAATATATACGCGCACGCGCACAGTCACGCGCGCACGCGCACTGGTAGTACAAACATTTGCCAAAGGCTTTACCTGTATACAAATTTATATCTTAAGAACTCATCTAATTTATATATTATAACTATGAACTAACTTCATTTTAATATCCTACGTGTCCTTTTATTTTTAATGACCTTAATATTTAATTTCGTAGGACTAGTTAACACCTACATACTACTTGTAATTAGATAACAATTCTTACAACTATATATTTGAATGAAGCTTTGTATATAACTGGGTTAAACCTGCGTATATAAGCTTTATAAAAAATAAATTAATTAATATTGCTGATACAGACGCTAGAAGGCTGTAGACTTCTCATCAGCTCATGATGCTACTCATCAGATCATGATTCTAGTTACAGAAAGAAGTCCCTGCTCTTTGTACTGCCCCATCCTAATATATAACTGGGTTAAACCTGTATACATGGTTTATAAGCTTTATAAAAAATAAATTAATTAATATTGCTGATACAGACGCTAGAAGGCTCTAGACAACTCCTCAGCTCATGATGCTATTCATCAGCTCATGATGCTACTCATGATGCTACTCATGGTGGTACTCATGATGCTACTCATGATCCTACTTATGATGCTATTCATGATGCTACTCATGATGCTACTCATGATGCTACTCATGATGCTACTCATGATGATACTCATGATGCTACTCATGATCTTACTCATGATGCTACTCATGATGATACTCATGATGCTACTCATGATGCTACTCATTATGCTAATCATGATGCTACTCATGATGCTAATCATGATGATACTCATGATGCTACTCATGATGCTACTCATGATACTACTCATGATGCTAATCATGATGATACTCATGATGCTACTCATGATGCTACTCATGATACTACTCATGATGCTACTCATGATGATACTCATGATGCTACTCATGATGCTACTCATGATACTACTCATGATGCTACTCATGATGCTACTCATGATGCTACTCATGATGCTACTCATGATGATACTTATGATGCTACTCATGATGCTACTTACAGAAAGAAGTCCCTGTTCTTTGTATTCTCCCATCCTTTGGTAGGCCACAAACTCGTTCACAACTGTCTTCAGTCCAATCAGGCTACCGACCACTTCGCATTCTTCCCACGGCACTCCTGAAAATTTATAAATAAATCAGTAATGCTGGTGATTATATTATATTATAATAAAAGGACAATTTATATACCACTGTTTAAACAGTTCAGTTAAGTTTGATCCCATCTCCCCCTGCGCTGTTATTAAGGTCAAAATAAGTCCCCATACAGCGCGATGCTTTAGGAATTGTATACATGTTGTATATATTGTGAGCCATATTGTAACACACAGTGTTTTGGGGTGAAATATTGAAATTAACATTGTTGTTTATAATGTTGAGACTTAAATTAAATTAAAAAGATTTACACAATTTTTTTTATAGTATTCATAATTTTCGGCTTCATCTTGAATTATTCTTAAACTTCCTATAGACTCAAGAGTCTGTTACTGCAGGATTGTCCTCCTGTGATGCTGAGCTCCAGCTATCTCTCCATCGTTTCGGGGGTCTCCCTGGTGGACGCCGTCCATCCGGCACCCCATGCAGAGCTATGTATGGAATTCTTGTGGAATTCATTCTCTGTACATGTTGGTACCAGTATCGTCGACGCTGTCGTCCCTATCTAACCATATCTTGGACCTCACAGACCTCTCGGATTGTGATGTTCCTTACACGATCACGCAAAGTCTTCCCAGCAATAGTGCGTAGAGTTCTCATTTCTGTTGTCCTTAGCATACTTTTTGTTCTGAAAGTGTCCGCCCTTACTTCGATGCCATATGTGAGGAGTGAATTCAATTCTGAACAACAAGACTTTGAGCAAATTATTGAGCATATTCATATGGTTTTCTTGGGGAAAAAATGCGGTGGTTTCCTATTGTCTTCCTCACCATGTTTTAGGAATTGTATACATGTTGTATATATTGTGAAGCATACTGTTAACACACAGTGTTTTGAAGTATAGTACTAGATTGCATGGAAAATGTGTACTTGTGGGTGTTAAATAGTGCCAAAGCGCCATTATTTTAATACAGAAAAAAAAAGAATAATTATATACAATTTCACCCCTAAAATAATAATGATTCCACTTTATCTAACATAATTAACTAGATTCTTATCTCTCCACCAAGGGGTGGTAGATTTAATTCCTATTGGTGCGCATTAAAGTGGTTCCTGTCTGTTTTTCACTTAAACATATTTCTGTTTGGTTAAAAGAGATTGCCATATGATAATTAAGTTATTCTTACCCATGATCCAACTAAGAGGGATGAAGACTTTGCCAAAGATCCACTCGAAACTGAGGAAGTCCCATCCGATAAGACCCCCAAACCACCCGAGCATCCCATTCAAGAAGGCCACCGTTGAAACGAAAGCCACCAGGTTGGCTGTGATGCCCAACACTAAAGGTATGGCGTTTGATGCACCCATTGCAGCGGCATCCAACACTGAAGAATGTTCACTAGAAGAACAAGAAATTTTTCAAAATCCTTGATAGGTCAACTGATCTATCAAGCAAACTTTGGAGGAATTGAGAGAATCCAGCAGCGCCTTATTAAAAAAAAAAATTCACCTGGCGTGTTTATTGCCATGTGGCAATCTCTTCCAGCCAACCAGAAAGATGTTTTAATGGGTCCTGAGTGAAAACCAGACTGGAATTCCATTTTAAAAAATCTGGATTCTAGCGGGGAGCGAACCCGCCACCTCCGGATCGGCAGACAAGCGTCTTACCACGCCTTAATACTGCTATGTAGTACGTTTATTTAATTTTAATAATAACATTAATAATACAATTATATTTTATGAAGCGCCATTCAAAGAATAGACTCTCCTCAAAGGTGCTTCAAATCAGGATTTAAGCCCACTTTTATTGATGAATTAAGAATATTGCAAAAAATAAGTTAAAATTTTTAAATGGTGGCTGCGCTTTTTTGATTGGGTATTTACTCGCATCTGCATATGTTTAAAAAACATATTTGGTAAGAAAACCGCAGATAATTTACCAATTAAAGACGAACTACAAAGAAACCTTAGTAGATTTTCCGATATGTGAGTTATACGTTCGGCTGAATTTTGTCTCACCCCAGCATTGACCTGACGATTGAGAAATCTCAGTAAATTAATGGCCGGCTTCCAATAAATTGATTTCTATTTGACGCAGCATTCTTGCAGCCCTGCACCTTTTTATTTTCATCGATGGGCAATGAAACATGATATTCAGCACCGTTTGATCCGTCAGACAGTAGTTAGGTTAGGTGAATTTTCACGGATAACTTCTAGTTACGTAGTCCTGTGCCACTTCTGCAGTCTCCGTATCTAAGAAGGTAGATCCTAGCACGTATAAATTGATCTCTCTTTGGCGTAGCATTCTTGCAGACCTTTACCTTTTTATTTCCGTTGATGGACAATGAAACAGGATGTTTTGTACCGTTTGATCCGTCAGACCGTAATTAGGTTAGGTTAGGTGAGGTTAGGTTGAATTAGGTTACGTTAGGTAAAGTTAGGTTAGGTTAGGTTAGGTGAATTTTCACGCTAGTGATCATAATAATTATAGTAAAAACATCTCACCTGGTTACACTTTGTATTGTATTTACAGCAGTTTTGGACTTGGTGGTCTCTGGGTAGAACATTTTGGCGTAGCACAAGGCTGCGGGGGCTGACATGACACTGGCGGTGATCAGATGAGCTGGCTGTACACCGAACGATATATACGCTGCCAACACAGTGCCTACAAAGAATGTATCATACGATCATAATAAATTGAAAAACAAATAACGCTGCTCTTGGCTATGTACCAAATGGCATTCTCAACAATTGAAGACTCAATCAAAATCAAGAAAATCTTTCTCAGTGTCTGTTTTGACGAATTCTTATTTTTGTGAAAGGTTTACTAAAATTGTTATATCTAAATAAATATTAAAAATATTTGAATGAAACTTTATATATTTGTTTAAAATATTTTCAAAATTAAGGTTAGTGTGATGACTTTGCCAGCTCCATCACATACCTTAGTGGAGAGCTACATCACATACCTCACACATGTACCGGGTCTCCCTTCTCTTCTTGTGTGCAGCTAAATACGTAATAACACATATTTAGACATGGCTAACTAGACTATGACAACTTCTTTGGACGAATCTGTTTTTTTTTCTTCATTTTTTAGACCCGGAGACTAGAGGATAGTTCAACATGAAGATAATTCGCTCTCTAAACAGAACTGCCTAAAAGTGTTCCTCAAATAAATGAAAAAAATGGTTCGAAAAATGTAAACGTCAAGCTGTAAACATAGATAAATGGTTCTCTTCAAGTTGAATTCTAAAGCTGTAAACGTTATGCTGTATACACAGATAAATGGTTCTCTTCAAGTTGCATTCTAAAGCTGTAAATGTCAAGATGTAAACACAGATATATGGTTCTCTTCAAGTTGCATTCAAAAGCTGTAAACGTCACGCTGTATACACAGATAAATGGTTCTCTTCAAGTTGCATTCTAAAGCTGTAAATGTCAAGATGTAAACACAGATATATGGTTCTCTTCAAGTTGCATTCAAAAGCTGTAGACGTCACGCTGTAAACATAGATAAATGGTTCTCTTCAAGTTGCATTCTAAAGCTGTAAATGTCAAGATGTAAACACAGATATATGGTTCTCTTCAAGTTGCATTCTAAAGCTGTAAATGTCAAGATGTAAACACAGATATATGGTTCTCTTCAAGTTGCATTCTAAAGCTGTAAACGTCACGCTGTATACACAGATAAATGGTTCTCTTCAAGTTGCATTCTAAAGCTGTAAATGTCAAGATGTAAACACACATATATGGTTCTCTTCAAGTTGCATTCAAAAGCTGTAGACGTCACGCTGTAAACATAGATAAATGGTTCTCTTCAAGTTGCATTCTAAAGCTGTAGACGTCAAGATGTAAACACAGATAAATGGTTCTCTTCAAGTTGCATTCTAAAGCTGTAAATGTCAAGATGTAAACACAGATATATGGTTCTCTTCAAATTGCATTCAAAAGCTGTAAACGTCACGCTGTAAACACTGATAAATGGTTCTCTTCAAGTTGCATTCTAAAGCTGTAAACGTCAAGATGTAAACACACATATATGGTTCTCTTCAAGTTGCATTCAAAAGCTGTAGACGTCACGCTGTAAACATAGATAAATGGTTCTCTTCAAGTTGCATTCAAAAGCTGTAGACGTCACGCTGTAAACATAGATAAATGGTTCTCTTCAAGTTGCATTCAAAAGCTGTAGACGTCACGCTGTAAACATAGATAAATGGTTCTCTTCAAGTTGCATTCTAAAGCTGTAGACGTCAAGATGTAAACACAGATAAATGGTTCTCTTCCAGTCGCATTATAAAGCTGTAAACGTCACGCTGTAAACACAGAAAAACAAATTACAATGTTTGTCTATAGTTAAGGCATTAACATCGTTTAGGTTTAAATACATTGTAATTTGTTTTTATCAAGCACTGTTTATTCCACTTTTTATGGAAGTGGAATAAACAGTGCTTGATAAAAACAATTCCACAAGAAATGGAACAAACAGTGTTTGATAAAAACAAACTACAAATTTGTATATATTATTTATAGTTATTGCATTCAGTTTAAAGACATTGTTATTGGTTTAAGTCGAACACTAATTATTCCACTTTATACAATATAAAGTGCAATAAACAATGTTTGACTAAAACAAATTACAATATTTGTACATATTTATTATTTATAGTTAAGACATTAACACTGTGGAGGTTTGAAGAAATTGTTTTTTTTTTGTTTTTGTCAAACACTTAACATGACAAATAATTACAATATTTGTTTTAACTTGTTATATGTGCATTTGTTTGTAAAATACACTGCTGTGTCGTAAATTAAATAAATAAATTTAATGGAATATTAAACCCAACTTTAGAAACCTCAAAATGTGCCAGCTATAGTAACGCCCGAGCGTGTATTTAGATTGTAGACCGGACTATAAATTAGTTTTTTTTGTCATGTATTTCTTTTTATGAGATATCAAATACGAGGCATATCCAGAAAGTAAGTGTACTGAATTTTTGTAGGTTACAATTTTTTTTATTTAAACAAAAAAATTACGTGGTTACCGTAGTACATATGTAAGCTATTTTTCGACATAGTCGCCATTCCTCTCAATGCAGGTGGTGAAGCGGGGTATCAACTTTTTGATGCCTTCCTCGAAGTAGTTTCCCGCCAACCCCTCCGTCCACTTCTCCACCTCCTCCTTTACCTCCTCGTCGGTTGAAAACCTTTTTCCATGTGCAGCTTCAGGGAGGTATAGAGATAGTAATCTGAAGGTGCTAGGTCAGGG
Source organism: Odontocerum albicorne (assembly GCA_949825065.1). Classification (NCBI taxonomy): domain Eukaryota; kingdom Metazoa; phylum Arthropoda; class Insecta; order Trichoptera; family Odontoceridae; genus Odontocerum; species Odontocerum albicorne. The sequence goes on from OX463867.1 coordinate 13,737,808, forward strand.
GAATGCGCGAGATGGTTCAGGACATCCCATTTAAACGAGGCGAGCAGTTCCTTCGTGGCGTTGGCCGTGTGTGGTCTTGCATTGTCGTGCAGCAGGCAGACTCCCTTTGTCAGCATGCCTCTCCTCTTGTTCTGAATCGCCCTCCGCAATTTTTTTAGGGTCTCACAGTATCTTGCAGAGTTGATGGTCTCCCCTTGAGGCATATATTCAATTAAAATTTTGCCTTGACAGTCCCAAAACACGGATGCCATGATTTTCTTGGCTAAAATTGTGGTTTTGAACTTTTTGGCGGAGGGTGAAGAGGTGTGACGTGACCGTTTTTAAACTCGCGACACCACTTGTACACACTCGTACGATTCATAGCTTTATCACCATATGCAGTTTTCACCTCATTATAAACCTCAACCAGATGTTTTCCCTTCCAAACGAGATAACGGATGACGCCGCGTGTTTCGCACTTGGCGGGAGATTGGATTGGCATTTTTCACGAATCGTGTTGTCGCGTCGACACTTCTCAACATACTGACCTCGAACCGGTCTCGTTGCGGAGGGGAAGGGTCAGGCTACACGGAAGTGTAGCCAACATGTCGAAAATAAAATCCATCCGGTCGTGAGAGCCTCAGTACACTTACTTTCTGGATACGCATAGTACTTACCCGATACTGTCGCAAATCCAGAAGACATAATGGCGTGGAATTCTGATTTTGTCAAGTCAGCTATGTAAGGTTTAATGAGGAGTGGAGATTCTGACTGAAACACAAAACAATCAAAATATAACCTGAACCTTCAATTAAATATCACTTGAATTTTATTTTTAATTGATCGTGGATTGATTTCAAACATTGTATCTTTGTATTCAGGTCTTTCAATGAAATGTCTCCGTTGTATCTTTCGAATCCGTGTCTCAGAGACGTTCTTTCACAGAGCAGTATAACTTAATTTTTTTATATACTTGTATATATAAACAGTACAATTATATAAGTTTTGCACTTTAAATTTTAACCTTTTGCACTTTAAATGTATTCTTTTACAAATCAAATTCACAATTTTGCAAATCAAATTCAGCCTTTTGAAAAACGAATTCACCATTTTGGGAAACAAATTCACCCTTTTGGGAAACAAATTCAACCTTTTGGAAATCAAATTCACCCTTTTGGAAATCAAATACGCCCTTTTGGAAAACAAATTCACCCTTTTGGAAAAAAATATCACCCTTTTGTGAAACAAATTTAACCTTTTGGAAATCAAATTCAACCTTTCGCAAATAAAATTCAACGTTTTGAAAAACAAATTCACCCTTTTGGGAAACAAATTCACCCTTTTGGGAAACAAATTCAACCTTTTGGAAATCAAATTTAATCTTTTGGAAATAAAATTCACCCTTTTGGAAAACAAATTCACCCTTTTGGAAAAAAATCCCCCTTTTGGAAATCAAATTCATCCTTTTGGAAATCAAATTCAACTTTTTGAAAATAAAATTCATCTTTTTGTAAAACCAACTCACCCTTTTGGGAAACAAATTTACCCATTTGTTAACAAATTGAAAAATGTATGATATAATTCAAGGGTGTGCATACAAATACTTATTTAATTGTAATCAACCATTTATCATAATTCATAATTATGGATACAAAATTATGACGAAATGTGCGGAACTGGTCTAGTGCCGCAGAACAGTCAAGGGTGAAGCTACTATAGTAGTTACGGACTGATTACCATTCCCAAGAATATGTTGGCAGAGCAGATAACACTCTCGCAGACAGTGGTGCCCATGGAGATCTGGAGCAGCCAGCCCAGTTTGAGGCAGAACCACTGCATGGCTCCCAGGTAGAACAGGATCTCTATCATCAGGCTGAAGAAGAAGATCACAGATAGCACCTGGAATGGAAGACATAGTCAGTTCAAAAGACGTTCAATTGATTTGTAAATGGATATTGAACCAACAGTGCCACTCAGTTGGTTCAATATCCTCAATATAATATCTTAACTATGGAACTGTTATACTATTGTTGTTTTTAGCTTGAATAACACATATTTTTTAATGCAATTTGCTATATAATATCACCTTGAGAGAGATTTTATTGTCAATTTTCAACTTTTTATTTTATATTTTGTTAGTCTTGTATTGTTAATTACATTACTTGTATATTGTTATGTGTAATCATGATATCTTGAAAGATATATGTATTATAGAACGTTACATTTTTTGGAGGTTATTGATATGTTATCTTATGATTTTTGGAGGTTATTGATATGTTATCTTATGATTTTTGGAGGTTATTGATATGTTATCCTTTATTTTTTTATTTTATTTTGTTATGAAAAGGTCACTTAGATGTCGTTTCTTTTTTTAAATTTAATAAAAAAAAACTAATTCTTTAACCCTACAATGCGCGATTTTTTTAATTTAAAAAATAAATATATATTTATGCATTAAATATGTACTGGAACATGAAAAATACAATAAAACTTTTTTTTTTGTTTTTATATACGAGGCATATCCAGAAAGTAAGTGTACTGAATTTTTGTAGGTTACAATTTTTTTTATTTAAACAAAAAAATTACGTGGTTACCGTAGTACATATGTAAGCTATTTTTCGACATAGTCGCCATTCTTCTCAATGCAGGTGGTGAAGCGGGGTATTTTGATGCCTTCCTCGAAGTAGTTTCCCGCCAACCCCTCTGTCCACTTCTCCACCTCCTCCTTTACCTCCTCGTCGGTTGAAAACCTTTTTCCACCCATGTGCAGCTTCAGGGAGGTAAAGAGATAGTAATCTGAAGGTGCTAAGTCAGGGGAATGCGCGGGATGGTTCAGGACATCCCATTTAAACGAGGCGAGCAGTTCCTTCGTGGCATTGGCCGTGTGTGGTCTGGCATTGTCGTGCAGCAGGCAGACTCCCTTTGTCAGCATGCCTCTCCTCTTGTTCTGAATCGCCCTCCGCAATTTTTTTAGGGTCTCACAGTATCTTGCAGAGTTGATGGTCTCCCCTTGAGGCATATATTCAATTAAAATTATGCCTTGACAGTCCCAAAACACGGATGCCATGATTTTCTTGGCAGAAATTGTGGTTTTGAACTTTTTGGCGGAGGGTGAAGAGGTGTGACGTGACCGTTTTTAAACTCGCGACACCACTTATACACACTCGTACAATTCATAGCTTTATCACCATATGCAGTTTTCACCTCATTATAAACCTCAACCGGAAGTTTTCCCTTCCAAACGAGATAACGGATGACGCCGCGTATTTTGCACTTGGCGGGAGGTTGGATTGACATTTTTCACGAAACGTGCTGTCGCGTCGACACTTCTCAACGTACTGACCTCGAACCGGTCTCGTTGCGGAGGGGAAGGGTCAGGCTACACGGAAGTGTAGCCAACATGTCGAAAATAAAATCCATCCGGTCGTCAGAGCCTCAGTACACTTACTTTCTGGATACGCATAGTATTTATATTTTAAAAAAAAGAGTAAGGTTTATATATGAATCACGCATTTGTAAGTTAATTATATGATATAATGATATAAATGAAATTATATATTTAACTTCACTTATTTTACACATATGTACTAAAGAATAAAAGAAAAAAAAATAAGATTACCTTGATCACCAATAATAAAGTAATTTGATTTCAAACTGGAACAAATCACAAAAGTCATCTACGCGCAACAAGTCAAACTTCAACTGCCAAATTGACCGGTAAAACAGTTTTCTATTAAACCTATGTGGTTTTAAAGCATGGAGATTACTGTATCACATTTGTAACAGCGCATGAGTCGTTGTTTATACCACTCAACACAAAAATATTTAGAAAAACTTTGGTTGATTCATATGTGCATCATTGCGCACTGTAGGGTTTAAAACAAACATTTGCCAAATGCTATACCTATACACAAATTTTTAACATAACGTTTAATCTCATTTATATATTGTAACTAGGGACTGACTTCATTTTGATTTCCTACATGTTATTTCTATTTTTAATAATCTTAATATTTCATTTCTTACGAATAGTTAACACCTACATACTAACTTATAACTAGATAACAATTTTTACAACTAATTATTTTAATACTTATGATTTAATACGTACATGTCCACTCGTTCAGGCTACTTGTATTCCATCACATTCACTCAGACCTTGGCCCTCCTAGCTAATACTGTAGGTGGACTAGTCGGGCAACAGATGATGCTTCGGAAGCCTGTACTTATAACGGAAAGGCAGATTGGACTTACTCTCGTAAGTTCCTAGGACAGCAATTAGAGGATTGTTGTGGTTCTGTTGACTTAGGTGTTGATAAGGATAAATATATCTAAATTAAAGCATAGTCTACATCATAACTATACTCACTTTGAAAGCAAATACTCCGATTTCATTGACCAAATACTGACTGTATACGAAAGAACTTCCTTCATCAGCGTACGTCAAGAAGGCAGCAACCTGGAAGTGAAAAAATATATTAGGTTATTAAGAGGATCGAAGAGATATCGGGAGAAGGTAAAGGGTCGTCCAAATTGAGCGGTTTTTTAAAATTCTAGGACAAAACACAGATGGCGTCGCGAACTTGCCTGGGCCTTGTGAGATTTAAGAAGTGTAATGTATGACATTTATAAAAATGGAGTCGTATACAATATGTTACAACAAAGCGTTCAAATTGTTGATTTATTTTATGTATTGTATAATCTCTGGAAACGGTTATGTTAATTGGCCACCAAGATCATGTGATCTGACACCGTTGGACTATTTTCTCTGGAGTTACGTGAAAAGTCAGGTCTAATAGAATGTATCTCAATCAATTCCTGAGCTGAAAGACGAAATTATTCGCGGTATTGGTGAGTTAGAACCGCAATTATGGCAAAATATCATCGAAAATGTTGACAAGAGTGGACATCTGTGGAGCTGCAAGAGGTGGACATTTGGCGGATAGTGTTTTTTTTTGTGTTTAAATGTCATACATTATACTTCAATTACCAATAAAAAGTTTTTTGAAATCAAAGCGAATTGTGTGTTTTATTCAAGAATTATAAAAACATTAAATAAAAAAAAACGCTTAATTTGAGACCCTTTAGATGTTGTAGTTTCACAACGTCCGTCAGAGTGAACTTTGGTGCGAAATGTTAGCCAGAATATTCGTCTTTTGCTCTGGTGTTGTATTTTATTACACTTTCGTTGTATACAGTACAACCTGACGTGTTTATAGCCATGTGGCAATCTCTTCCAAGTAATCAGACAAATGTTGATTGATAGGAATCATTTATAAAAAAAACTTGGTTCCAACGGAATTAGTTCTCGCAACCTCCGTGCTGGGAGACCGATGTTTTACCAATTAGGCCACGGAGGTCGTCATCATCTATAACATCATATTTTCTTGCAAAATCTGGATAAAGAACAGAGCATTGTCAAAATGCCACACAAAACCCTATTACTGAGAGAAATGAAACATCAAAGAAAATTATCAAAAAAGTCACGTAATATTTGATACTCGTATATTAAAAGATACTTAATATTTGATACTCGTACATTAAAAGATACTTAATGTTTGATACTCGTACATTAAAAGATACTTAATGTTTGATACTCGTACATTAAAAGATACTTAATGTTTGATACTCGTACATTAAAAGACACTTAATATTTGATACTCGTATATTAACAAATGATAAGTATATATTTTCTTCTTACTTTGTCACCAAGACACTGGAATATACTTCTCCCTACATCCCATCTGATGGTCAATAGACCGAAGACGAACTGTAGGACCATCCCTGAAATAAACAAACCTTTCATTAATCATTCAGTTGATTTTTCTTCCGAACAGTGTTTCCTTCAAGCCTTCAAGCGTGGCTAGAAGGTTTGCAGCTCATGAAATATTGTCGAGCACTACACAGCATTCTCCACACAACATCTCTATTTTTTAACACACAACATATATATCTCGTTCAACTATCACAAGGACGACCTCCGTGGCCTTGTTGGTAAGACGTTTGTCTCCCATCTCGAAGGAGGAGGGTTCGATTCCTGTTGGCTACCAGATTTTTTTAAAAAGGATTCCAGTCTGGTTTTCACTTAAGGCCTCTTTAACAGCTTTTATTTATTTATTTAACACTTTTATTGCAAATACAATCTGGCGGGCTTATTGTCAGGCGGCAATCTCTTCCACCCAACTAGACAAAAGTAAATGAAGCAAGTTACGTGGTCGCATAAATCATTCAAATGATTATCCATCCCCATGAAATCCATAAACATATACGTTACCACATGCCCACGAACCCCACAAAGACGGACAGTCCCCCGAACATTCTTTCTGGTTGGTTGGAAGATATTGACACATGTCAATAAGCCTACCAAGTTGTACTGTATGCAAAGTGTAATACAATACAATACCAAGATATTTGTTTTATAAAATACTATAAATAAAAAAATACTGCTTATTCAGTCCGCCTTTACCGAGTCTTAAGTTTCTGGGGAATCAGAAGATACGAGGAATCAGTTTCGTGCGTGTTTTAGTCAATTAGAACAGACGAGGAATCAGTTTCATGCGTGTTTTGGGCAATTATGGTATAACAGACGAAAAATCAGTTTCGTGCGTGTTTTAGGCAATTAGAACAGACGACAAATCAGTGTCATGCGTGTTTTGGGCAATTAGAACAGACGACAAATCAGTTTCGTGCGTGTTTTAGTCAATTAGAACAGACGAGGAATCAATTTATCAATCTCATATCGGTGTACTTCTTCTTATTAATGAAATGATCATTTATCAATCTCATATCGGTGCACTTGTTCTTATTAATGAAATGATCATTTATCAATCTCATATCGGTGCACTTCTTCTTATTAATGAAATGATCATTTATCAATCTCATATCGGTGCACTTGTTCTTATTAATGAAATGATCATTTATCAATCTCATATCGGTGCACTGGTTCTTTTTAATGAAATGATCATTTATCAATCTTATATCGGTGCACTTGTTCTTATTAATGAAATGATCATTTATCAATCTCATATCGGTGCACTGGTTCTTTTTAATGAAATGATCATTTATCAATCTTATATCGGTGCACTTGTTCTTATTAATGAAATGATCATTTATCAATCTCATATCGGTGCACTCGTTCTTTTTAATGAAATGATTATTTATCCATCTCATACTGGTGCAATTGTTCTTTTTAAAGAGATGATCATTTATCAATCTCATATCGGTGTACTTGTTCTTATTAATGAAATGATCATTTATCAATCTCATATCGGTGCACTCGTTCTTTTTAATGAAATGATTATTTATCCATCTCATACCGGTGCACTTGTTCTTTTTAAAGAAATGATCATTTATCAATCTCATATCGGTGCACTTGTTCTTATTAATGAAATGATCATTTATTAATCTCATATCGGTGCACTTGTTCTTTTTAATGAAATGATTATTTATCCATCTCATACCGGTGCACTTGTTCTTTTTAAAGAAATGATCATTTATCAATCTCATATCGGTGCACTTGTTCTTATTAATGAAATGATCATTTATTAATCTCATATCGGTGCACTTGTTCTTATTAATGAAGTGATGAATAGTCAGAAATAAGAACAACTACTAGACACAATATTGATAAAGCAGGAGAAAGTCAATATAAATGAAGAAGCAGTATTCAAGCAAGAGTCTAAGATGTTGATTTACTATTTCTAAGAAAACAATATTACCCTCTCCTGATATAAATCCAATTTAAATTTATGGGCTCTTTGTAAAATCAGAACCCAAAAAACAGACTGTATGACCAAACAGAAGATGGTTGAAGTAGTAATTAACGTGTGGTTTCGGGATGAGAAGATATTAGAAAACTGAAAAAAAAAATTATTGAATTCATGCCAAAACGTGTACAGTACCCGACAGTAAGTAATACACATCGGGCTTAAACTCAAAATGTATGAATGACAGAAACGACGCTCTACAAAGCCGAAGTTAGCCGATTATGACCGACAGTCTCTTTCTTAAGGTCTCGGCCACACAGGTAGGAGCCTCGCTTGATGCTTAGAGCTACGTTGCGAGTTAGGCGATATATCCTAGCGAACCAACGTACCGCATACTATCGCAGTGGCCATACTGCACGCTTCGCGCCACGTTGCATGACGATTAGTCATCGAGTGAATCTCCTAGCGAACAGACGTGCTGGTTAATTTTATTGTGTCACCGTGATTTACAAGATGGCGGAAGTTGTAATAAAAGCTGCATTTAAAAGAGAGCCTTTGTGGAACCCATCGAGCAAATTATAGAAAAAATTACCTGTAATAAAATCAATTTGGAATGAAGTTGCACAGAAAGTAAATAAAGATAAGGTAAGTTGTAATGATATTGGTTAGTTTTGAGAGTGACATCGTGTGTTGACTCAACCGCTCCTAACTGTCAAATGAATTTGTGCGTAACACTTTGGTGTGTCGAGGCATGAAGTCACCTAGTATATGAGTCACGTAAAACCTAGCTTAGCACCTAACGAAGCACTTTGGTGTGGCCTCGGCCTAAGAAAAAGACTAACATCGGCTTTGTAGAGCGTCGTCTCTGTCATTCATACGTTTTGAGTTTAAGCCCGACGTGTATTACTTACCGCCGGATACTGTACAAGAGGTTATAAAAATGAAATGTGGAAAAATTGCTTATGTTAGTAAAATATTGAATATTTTATTAATTTAAAATAAAGAACGTTGCGTTTCTTCTTTCTTCTTGGAACTTTTCCACTTATAGATCGATTGTTAAATTGTTGAAACTTAATCAGTTGAAAATTTAAATTGTCTAGAATTGTCATTTTTTTAAATTGGTTTATTATATTGACTCATAGAATTGCATAATGACTTTAATTTGTTGGATTGCATATTAAATTTTTTTTATTTAAAATACGAGGGTCATCCAAAAACTAAGATTACAAGGGCTCCTGAGGCCGGGTGAATTTTTGTTTCAAAGTTGGTGCACCTGGCGTGTAGGGGGGATCCTAATGGTCAGTTTGTTTGGCCCCGCGTGTTTGTCAGCCATTTTGTTCAGTCACAGTAAATTCTTCCGATGGAGAGGTCGTCGTGCGCTCCCGCCAATTCTCATCCGTGTGAGACCCGCACGGTCATCAGTTTTTTGACTTTGCAGAAGAATATTCCGCCCCGAATATCCATCGGAAGCTCGAGGAAGTTTATGGTAGTGATGTGATGAGTCAACAACATGTCACGAAAAGAATAAGGTTGTTCAGAGAAGGCCGTACTGATACGACGAGGCAAGGCAGTGATTTCTGACGAATTTGTGCAAAAAATTGAAGAACAAGTGCGAAATCACTGCCTTGTGACACTTGACAACCTTCACGAAGAATTTCCTGACATTATTTGAAGTCTCCTTGGTAATATTGTGTCAGAAAAACTTGGTTACAAGAAGTTGTGTGCGAGATGGGTGCCCAGAATGCTCACACCGGAGCACCGTCAAAATCGAGTGACCGTCGCGCGTGTATTTTTGGATCGTTTTGCACAGGAGGGAGAAGCTTTTCTGGACTCTATCGTGAGGGAGGATGAGACGTGGGTGTGTCACTACACCCCAACAATTTTCCAACGATCAGGAGGTCGAGGAAGCTGTGAAGAAGGGGCTGAAAGAGCTGGCAGCGGAGGTCTATGACACTGGCATACAAAAGCTGGTGCTCCGGTTACAGAAATGTCTCAATTTCGACGGCGATTACGTTGAAAAATAGTTTAATATATTTGTAAAGTATCCTGTGAATTTTAATTAAATTCAAGTATTTTTCGATCCTACATAAATGTTTTAACCATACTTTCTGGATGACCCTCGTATGTTAGGAATGTTTATGGCCAATAAACACTTGTTTATACTATTTTATCTTTGTTCACACTAATTCGCTAGTATTGTTTGATGATTACAGTAAAATATTACATTATTTTATGAATTGTATTTTAGTATTAATTCCTGAATAAAATAGAATTAAAATTGTCAATTATCAACATGAACGATAAGGCTTTATCTGATTGATGCATTTGAGCACAGTTACAGTGAAACCCCATTTTTTTTGCCTGAAATTCCCGTTTTCCCGCTATTTACGTTCAATTTTTACAACCCCTTTTTATTTAAGTTCATTTAGTACCCGCTTTTACGTTTTTATTTCCCGCAATTTATGTTTGATTTATTTTAAATTAAAATCAATTTATAAACATATTTAATTAAATGCGCGACGATTTAAAATATTTGAAATGAATATTAGGAAGCAGAAATATGTTGTTTCTATTTATAGACACGTGTGCACCTGCACCTGCAGCGCTCATGGTCAAGGTTACACGAGTCGTGTCATACGATGCAATTGGTGGGAAATTTAGCGAATCAGAGGCAGGCAGACTGTATGATATATTTGGTCAATCTGTGCTTGTGTTTTAAACGAGTCGGTCGTGTATATACAATTTCAATTGTCGTGTATTTCGTGTGTCAATTTACATTTCTTTTAATTTTTCGTTGAATCCCTTCAAATAGTGTCCCAGCAAAGAAAAACATTATCGATTCAAGAGAAAAGGAAAATTCTCAAAAAAGTGAATAAACACGTTGGTTCACGTGTTTCGCTCGCGCGTGATTTGGGGATACCCATTACAACTTTGGTTACGATAATAAAAAATCGCAAATCAATTGAAAAAAGTTTTCCGATTTGCGTGATTATCTAAATAAAAAATAATTTTTCCTTTTTTTTCTAGTCCCGAATCTACGTTTTCCCTCCAATTACGTTTTTTTATCAGCCCCTTCGAAAACGTAAAAATGGGGTTTCACTGTAATTAATTGTTAACTTGTATTTTCAATAGGAATTTTATCATAAGTGATCGATTATTTGATTTTATGACTAGCAACACAATAAACTTTCGACTTATAATTGTGTTATATTTTTTCATTTTATTCGAATAACTTTAAGATAATATCTAAAACATTAATAAGGTAACAATCAGGCGCTGATTTAAAATTAATCAGGCACTACTGTTTATGTATTTATTATTACACATGAATAGAAATATACATAATTTGCGAAAAAAATAACAGGTAATTTAATTTGGAGATACACTATTTTAATGGATCTGCGTTTATCTCCTTTGATAACTGCCAGATGTTGATACGCGGGTTAAAAAGATTGGACACCCTTATTTGCAGAATTATTTCTATACCTGCTTAGCCTTATCACACCCCAAAAGATAATAAAATAAGATTTTGTGACTTATCTGTAAAAACTGAATATCTTGTTGATGCATGTGTACGAGGCCGCACAAATGTTGTACGTACACAAAGATGATAATCCTTATCGGGTAAGGATTCCTACTATTTAATATGTGCATAGTAAAATGTGGTTTTGTTTAACTATTCATTTTATTGGGTTTTGTCATTTCATTTATTCCAAATTGTTTATTAATATTTATCCCAAAAGGTTTGTTAATATTTATTTCAAATGGTTTATTAATATTTATTACAAATGGTTTATTAATATTTATTCCAAATGGTTAATTAATATTTATTCACAATGGTTTATTAATATTTATTCCAAATGGTTTGTTAATATTTATTCCAAATGGTTTATTAATATATATTCCAAATGGTTTATTATTATTTATTCTCAACTGTTTATTAATATTTATTCCAAATGATTTATTAATATGAATTCCCAATGGTTTATTAATATTTATTCCAAATAGTTTTTTAATATTTATTCCAAATGGTTTATTAATATTTATTCCAAATGGTTTATTAATATTTATTCCAAGTGGTTTATTAATATATATTCCAAATGGTTTATTAATATTTATTCCAAGTGGTTTATTAATATTTATTCCCTATGGTTTATTAATATTTATTCCCAATGGTTTATTAATATATATTCCAAATGGTTTATTAATATTTATTCCAAATGCTTTATTAATATTTATTCCAAATGGTTTATTAATATATATTCCAAATGGTTTATTAATATTTATTCCAAATGCTTTATTAATATTTATTCCAAATGGTTTATTAATATTTATTCCAAATGGTTTATTAATATATATTCCAAATGGTTTATTAATATTTATTCCAAGTGGTTTATTAATATTTATTCCCTATGGTTTATTAATATTTATTCCCAATGGTTTATTAATATATATTCCAAATGGTTTATTAATATTTATTCCAAATGCTTTATTAATATTTATTCCAAATGGTTTATTAATATGTATTCCAAATGGTTTATTAATATTTATTCCAAATGGTTTATTAATATTTATTCCCAATTGTTTATTAATGTTTAATCCAAATTGTTTATTTATATTTATTCCCAAATGTTTATTAATAGTTATTCCAAATGGTTTATTACAGAAAGTGGAATAAACATTTTTAAAACAAATTACAATGTCTTTAAACCTCCACAATGTTAATGCCTTAACTATAAACAATATACGAGAATAAATCAATTTCTTTTTTTACATTTTCTTTATTTATAATAGTTAAGACGTTGACATTGTGGAGATTTTAAGACATTATAATTTATTTTAACAAACACTGTTTATTCTACTTTATGTAACGGTATAACTCTATCGATTTCAAGATTTTTATCTCATCATCAGTCTTGTTTGTGCTTCTCTGATGATGGGGTGAAAGCCTTGAAACCGGTAGGGTTATACCGTTACATAAAGTGGAATAAACAGTGATTGATAAAATAAATTTAAAAAAAAAATCTGATTTCAGGGCCTGTAATATAAAAGCACTGGTTTTTGGTATTATTATCTGATAAGAAAATTCTGTTTATCTCTGTTAATCATACATAAAAGTATTTTTTTGACATTAGTCATTATTATGATTAATTAAGCATTTAAAACTTCCGCAGTTGATATATGTATTTCAATTTTCCTTTGAAAAAAAATAGCGAACATTTAAGAACTAATATAAAAGAGTTCAAGTCTATGTTATAAACACGACAAAATATGTTTGAAATGCCTATTTTTCAATCTCTTGCAGTGACTACCGCTTCGTTCCAAGTCAACTATCTTTAAGCAGAAAAATATAGATAATTTCTCGATGGAGAATTTGTAAAGGAAGCTTTCTTGGAAATAACTGTGTTCTATATTGTTTTTATATTTGAGCTGATGAATGGCCCAAACCGTAGATGCATATTCTAATTTGGTTCTTATTAGATAATTATATAAGTTTCGGAGGATATCGGTGCTGTTAAATTCTCTTGATATTCTCATTATAAAACCGAGTAGTTTGTAACAGTCCGATATCAAACGTGAGACATGGTTAACGAACGTGAGTCCGACATCAAAGGTTACGCCCAAATCCTTGAATTCAGAAACTCTGTTTAGTGCCACTCCCTGTATAGTATACTGATGGTGGATTGGTGAAAACGATCGACTATAAGATACACAGACACATTTATTAATGTTGAACAGAAGATGATTTTGCTCACTCCAGGAGACTAGGGAGTCTAGGTCCTGTTGTAACTTTGCACAGTCGTGAGGTGAATTGATCTTTTTGGAAATTTTCAAGTCGTCAGCGAACAATAAACATGTCGAGTGACTTATGGAATTTTGAATGTCGTCTATTAATATGAAGAATAGTAGGGGGCCTAATTTGGATCCTTGTGGTATACCAGATCTTGCGATAAATTCCACAGAAGACTTGTTACGGATTGTTACGTATTGAGATCTTTCTTTTAGGTACGATGCAAATAGTCCAATTAGATTATCGCTGAAGCCAGTGTTAAAGTGTTAAATCTCGCGAAGCTGATAGGTACATATGTAGATAGCAACAATTCTTTTACGAAAAAACGTCACCCCTGATCTACACAGGATACTGTTGACTGTTGAATAAGTACAGAATATATGACATACCCCAAGCAACCGGTCTCCAAATAATCCTGCTTGGACTCTTGGAGAAGACGAATCCAAGGAAAACCAGCGTAAAGAGGCCGATGAGAGAAATGAGTCTCTCTCTGGAGTCCGCTGTGTCCACTACCAAGTAGACTATCAGCGCCGCCAGCAGGATAAGGTACAGCCCCCATCTTACTAATCTGGAAGAGAATAACATAGTATTTGATTGTTGGGACAGGAACTAGTTGAAATTTTATTAAATTTCCGAACATAACATTTGATTAACACTTGCCTTACTGTGCTAAAAAATTCCGCCAGCCACGGTGCTGGACGCTAAGCGTCCAGTGAAAAATGTATGTTTAAAATAAAAATTATGCAGTCTGCTAGGTTATTTTTTTGTAATTAGCTATAAAAATCATTTTATTATGTATTAAAACGTCGAATAATCAAATAAAATATAAGTCCTGGTCACTCGTTATACGAATACATCACAGGATGGCAAGTGTTAAAAAAATAACAAAAATTTTCTTTTTTATCAAAAAGTATTTATTTAATCATTAATATTAATATCACCCCCTTCAAAATAATCCCCATAGGATAAAATACACTTTTGCTAAAAAAAAAAACCGATCCGTAAAACATTTGTGTACCGCACTTTTTGGGATAGCCCAGCGCAATGCTGCCTTTATCTCATTGATGACCGCCAAACGTTGTGCTTTAAATGTCTTCTGCATTTTCAGGAACAGGAAAAAGTCGCAGTAGGTCATATCTGGTGAATATGGTGGCTGCGGTATCACGACTGTTTTTGTTTTGGCACGAAAATTCATGAATTAGTAGTGAAGTGTGAGAGCCAGTGCATTATGGTGGTGCAAAATCCAGGAGCTGTTTGCCCACAATTATTCGTTGACCGTTTTAGTCCATGCACTAATGATTATATCACGAATAATTTGTTTTAGTATTTGAGCGCATCATCTTTTAATGTCAACTATTAATTAATTAACTGTTAACGGTTTTGTGCCATAAACTGTAGTCTATGATAGATTCCGGTGCTGGAGAAGGATGTTATAAATTCGACGGACAGCAAAGCGAACTAACCCCTCCATTTTCGAAGAACTGAGAACCACCTAAAGATTGTCGACAATATGCCTTCGGCGAGTCCTCCGATTCTTTGGGTGCATTGCTCGTGGCCATGGAGACAGTTTGGAGAGGTCTGTGGTTACTGGAGGCGTGGAGGGACGACGCACAAGAGGAAGAATCCCAATGCGTTGGACTGACCAAGTGAGAGACGCAACTGGACTACCCTTAACAACTGCCCTTCGAGCCGTGGAGTCAAAATGCTCATATTGAGAAATTCTGCTATTTAGGTTGTATTCTCTCACATGATGGAATAGGTTAGAGGGATATCGAACGGCGTTAACGGATAGGAAACAAAGTCAATATGGCAATAAAACATTTATACTCGAACCTGATGAAGTATCAATATCTGCTAAGATTCACACAAACATTTAAGTACCAACTTTGCAGTATGGGAGCTAAACGTGGACGTGGAAAAATATTGATAGAAGCCGAATAAATGCTGTGGAAAGGCGTACACTGAGAATGTACCGGACAGGGTACAAATTAACTGTATCGTAGGCACGTTGGTTGCCGCGTCGCGCTCAGAGAATCGAGATAGCGAATTCCCAAGCGAAGATCCAGAAGAAGAAGAAGGTAGCGGGGTGGAGAGATTCCTCTCAGGCAGGTCGAAGTAGGTAGCGGGTCTCAAGTAAAACAAGATATAGTCGGTAGTACTGAGAATATAATTTTTCGCAAACAGGGGGCCCTCTATATTAATGGTCAGTCGGCCATCACAAGCGCTCATTACCCGCGAAATACAACAACTTTCGAGGTTTTGAGCGGTGCTTACGCCGACCGGGCCCAGACCTACTCCAACGCATCGCCCCACAAGTCACATATTTCCTTTGCGGTCGCGAACGCAATCGGAGTCAAACAAACATAAATTTTACATACAAAGATTAAGAACATATACAATGATTATACACAAAATATCTCAACATATACATAATCATTTTAACATACAGATTCCACATAGTTTACATTTCAATTTAATATACAGATCTACACATCAATATCCTTTTCCATTATACCACACACACAAGCGCACAAGGGTGACGGCACACGTCCGATACAGAGAATAATACATGAGGTGGTAATGGCGTGTAGCAATAGGAAATAAAAACAATGGGGTACAAAAACATATATACTCGAATCGGACAGTATCAAAAATTGCAAATATGATAGTCTACAACAGTATTGTGGTGATAACTGTGATATATAGGAGTGAAACGTAGACATGGAAAGTGATTGATGGTTGTTGAATGCCTGAGAAATGCGTCCATTGAGAAGGATATATGGGGTGACTTTCTGCCTACCCCAAAAGGGTTAAATATTTAATTGATCTAAATATATCTTATTCTCCCTACCTGTACTTCCATAATCTGCAATAAGTGTTGTAGATTGGCTTAAGGATCATCCTGCTGATAGCCTTGCCGAAAAAAGGTTTGACGATGATGAAGTAGATCAGGAAGAAGTAAATGATAGACAGGAAGATGAGGAGGAAGCCGAAACCTGTACAGAACTTCCATTCTCTCAATTTATCTGGAAAAGAGATAAAGGTTAGAATCTAACATTTGAGATAGGCAATGTGTTTTGAGACTAAGGTATTTTGAAGTGTTGTACCGGGTGGTTTAGCGTATGATTTCGACGTTTCAAAAACGTTGCAGTTTTTATCTTCCAGCTTTGTTTGTGGTCAACTTTGCCATAAGTAGATAGCAGAGTTCTAAAATAAATTTTCCGAGTATTTATGTATCTCACGTGTTTCGTCTTTGATGTCAGCGATTACCTTTTCCACTGTTGTGTCATCTGTGCGAAGAGTGTTTATCTATGCATACTTTGAGGAAGTATTTGAATAACTGTCTTCACTTTATGTTGTTTGTTTATGGGTCCTGTAGCGTGGTATGGTCTGCCTTAAAGTGTTAGAAATATGTGTAACACGTGCAGCTTTAAAAAACACTTAAATACAATACTTTTGGAAGGTCTTGCTTAAGGTCTTTGATGTGTAAGAAAGCATTTGCCTTAGGCCAAGGCCACACCAAAATGCTTCATTAGGTGCTAAGCTAGGTTTTATGTGACTCATATTCTAGGTGACTTCATGCTTGGCCACACCAAAGTGCTACGCACAAATTCATTTGACAGTTGGGAGCGGTTGAGTCAACACACGATGTCACTCTCAAGACCATCGAATTTCATTATAACTTACCATCTTTATTTACTTTCTGTGCAACTTCATTCCAAAGTGATTTTATTACAGGTACATTTTTGTATAATTTGCTCGATGCGTTCCACAAAGGCTCCCTTTTATACACAGCTGTCATAAAAACTTCCGCCATCTTGTAAATTAACCAACACGTCTGTTCGCTAGGAGATTCACTCGATGACTAATAGTCATGCAACGAGGTACGAAGCGTGCAGTGTGGCCACTGCGATAGTATGTGGTACGTTGGTTTGCTAGAATAACTCGCAACATAGCTCTAGCGAGGCTCCTTCCTGTGTGGCCGAGGCCTTAGACTTGAAAGAGATAAACATCTGGAACTCACCATATTTGTACCAATAGTCTAATGCGACGAAGAAGTATGCAAAGACCAGCCCGTTGAGGATTGCTAGCATCGTGTACCTGATGATAAGTTTGTTCTTGGATGTGAAGTTTGAGAATCCTGTTCCCAAGGCGATGAAGGCTTTGCCCACGAAGCCTGGATTTGAAGGTATTTCATCATCATCGGCATTCTGGAATAGGTGATTAATTTATATATGGTAGATGAATGTTGAAACAGTATTTCAGTACTTTGATGTGCGGGAGTGAAATATGGACATGGAAAAGAAACGAGAAAAGAGAACTCTGCGCGCTATTGCTGGGAAGACTTTGCGTGATCGTGTAAGGAACACCACAATCCGAGTGGTCTGTGAGGTGCAAGATGTGGTCAGATGGGGACGACAGCGTCGACGATACTGGTACCAACATGTACAGAGAATGAATTCCACAAGAATTCCATACATAGCTCTGCATGGGGTGCCGGATGGACGGCGTCCACCAGGGAGACCCCCGAAACGATGGAGAGATAGCTGGAGCTCAGCATCACAGGATGACAATCCTGCAGTAACAGACTCTTGAGAGTCTACAGAAAGTTTAAGAAGAAGAAGAAAAGAAACGAATAAATTATGTAGAAATGCGTGCACTTAGAAGAATAAATAATGTGGTAATTTATGACAGAAAAAGGAATTGAGTAGTTAGGAATGAACGTAAATTTTAAGTTGATATATTGAGTAAGATGAAGAAGATGATATACCGAAGAGGTGTAGCAGTGACATGGGTGAAGAGGGAGATTGAAGACAATCAGAAAACGCTGCTCTATTTTGTGGAACGTAACATTACGGACAAGGCGAACGTGGACAAGATTGTTAAACAGATGGAACAGGTGTAACAGAATTGTTTACAGGTATACGATAAACAGTGGTACGGGAAGAGAGTTCGACAGCCAAATGAATATAGGAAGAGGAGACCAAAAAATACAGTTCCACACGAAGAAGATGACAGTAAGTAATCTTTTTATATTGCTTTATATGTTATTATCCGTGGATCATCTTCGTTAGCCGTATTACTCGATACTCTTTAAAAGTCATCCTGTCGTGTTGCCAAGTCCAAAGTTGATAGAGAGTTGCTGACTAATATTAAAATATGAAAGGTGTCCTATTTGGGTCATGTCCTTAGAGGAGCAAAGTAAAAATTACTGCACCTGATCATCCAAGGCAAAATAGAAGGCTGAAGAGGTGTTGGCAGGAGGCAAATCTCCTGGCTGCGATATATACGTGATTGGACTGGCATAAGGGGCGTTGGAGAGCTTTTTCGGGCTGCCGGGGACAAAGATGTCTACTCTCAGTGATATTCAACGTTGGGGGGGGGCTGACATGACACTAGGAAGAAGAAGAGCACTATAAGATGGTTTGGACATGTAAAACGAATGAATGAAAAAAATATAAATATACAGAGCAAATATAAGTGGAGTGCGTGAGAAAAAAAGACCAAAGAAAGTTTGGTTCGATCAAGTTAATGATATTTTAAAAGAAGAAAATCAGGCAATCAATGTTAAGTGAATAGTTTAAAAATACAATTGGAATTCATTGTTTTTGGGTTCAAATCGAGAATGATTTGATTGAAAGACAAGCAGCGTTCTAACAACTAGGATACGGATGTACAGTACCCGGCGGTAAGTAATACACATCAGGCTTACCAAAGAGACTGTCAGCCATAATCGGCCAACTTCGGCTTTGTAGAGCGTCGTCTCAACAAATCGGTAAATTTGTTTTCCAAAAGGGTGAATTTGTTTTCCAAAAGGGTAAATTTGTTTTCCAAAAAGGTGAATTTGTTTTCCAAAAGGGTGAATTGGATTTGCAAAAGGGTGAATTTGTTTCCCAAAAGAATTTCCAAAAGGGGGAATTTGTTTAACAAAAGGGTGAATTTGTTTTACAAAAGGGTGAATTTATCAGCGAAAGTGTTATTTGCTCTCCCAACATATTCTTAAGAATTCCGCCTTCTTTGAAATATTGACACTCTACAAACTGTCCTTAGTACAGATATCTACACAGCATAAATATTACTTTTAACCTTTGTCTGTCAAATTCTAGTTTTACTTCCATATATCAAGGTGGACACCAGCACACTATAAAAGTATTATCATTTTTGCTATTATTGATATTGCGCGGTTGTTCCACATAACATTAAGTGCTCCGTTTATATACAGGTGGCCCTCGACTATCACAATTCTAATTCAGCACATTATTTAAAATAATTTTTTTTTAATTTTTTGTCGATAATGCGAAAATTGTTCGCTTCCATGCAGTCACTCCCACTTTTTTGGAAGAACTATAATATATGGAATGCAATAAACAATATTGGAGACTCGTGGACTGAAATAAAAGAGTTAACAATGAAAGGTTCCTGGAAACAATTATGCCCACAAATGACGAGTGATTTTATAAATTCTGAAGAAACTCCGGAAACTATCACAGATGAAATAGTTAGCCTAATGAATGAACTAAACTTGGACGTCAACAACGAAGATGTTAATGAGTTGATTGAATCTCACTCAGTACCTCTGTCAAATGAATACTTAATTGAGCGACAAGAGTTAAATGAAATACACAATGGAAGTGAGGAAGAAGAAGCTGATAAAATCGTCAAGACTTTGACAATCAAAAATATGAATGAAGCCTTCATGCATCTTGACTAATTTGTGACTATCATGGAAGAATGTGATGGAAGACCAATGGAGAACGTATATCTCAAGTACGTAGGGCGATTGAGAAAGACATAACATGTTATAGCACTCTTTATCAAGAAAAGAAAAAAAATGTAGTATTCAACTAAGCTTATAAATAAAACACCTGAAAGCACTTAAACACGCCTCGTTAACTTAATTATGTATATTGATAGATAAATATTTTTAATATGTTATTGATAGATAAATATTATCATTGATAAATAAATATTTAAAAATACAATTTTTTATGTTTTTTTTACATTCCTGTACTTTCGAACATTCAACATTCGCACACATTTTCAGGAACCAATTAATTCGCCTGTATTTTAAAATTGAAATAAACAAAAAAATACCTCCTGAGATTTGTCCACTCCATATGGGAGCATTGAATCTTCACTTGGAATTGTCTTTGTCTTGAGTTCGAAGTCATTCTGAAATAAAAAAATAAAAAAAAAAAATATATATATATATATATATATATATATATATATATATATATATATATATATATATATATATATATATATATATATATATATATATATATATATATATATATATATATATATATATATATATATATATATATATATATATATATATATATATATATATATATATATATATATATATATATATATATATATATATATATATATATATATATATATATATATATATATATATATATATATATATATATATATATATATATATATATATATATATATATATATATATATATATATATATATATATATATATATATATATATATATATATATATATATATATATATATATATATATATATATATATATATATATATATATATATATATATATATATATATATATATATATATATATATATATATATATATATATATATATATATATATATATATATATATATATATATATATATATATATATATATATATATATATATATATATATATATATATATATATATATATATATATATATATATTTTAATTATCTGTTATGTTGTTTATGTTGTTTATATATGTTGACAACGGAAATAGATTGGACAGATTGGAGGCCCTAGAAATTTCTAAGTCAGTATACCGATCAGAGCATCTGCTGAATACTTATTTCCCCAAAATCTCCCCGCTCTTGGCCGAAATTATACCTAGCCTTCCTCTCACCCCTCCCGCCTCCAACCGTTGAAGTGTCTATATCGGTGCCAGTCCGAACAGCATTTAGTCTTGTTTACGCTCCCCTGAAGATGAGGTGAAAGCCTTGAAACCGGTAGGGTTATACCGTCATAAAAAAAGTGGAATAAACAGTGTTTGTTAAAATAAATTACAATATAATTATCTGTTATTATAAAATATTAAACAATAAAAATGGAATGTCAAGTAGATGAAAATGAGCATTTTCGACACCTACTTCTGTTCGCGTTCAATCGAGGGAATAAAAGTGCCAAAGCTGCTCGCGATATTTGCGAAGTGTACGGTGAAGATGCTATGAATTAAAGGACAGCTCGTCGATAGTTTTTGAGTTTCAAAGACGGTAATTTCGACCTGAAAGACATGGAGCGTTCGGGACGACCAGTGGACTTCGATGAGGACCGCTTAAACCATATTATTCATGAAGATCCCCTTCAAACCACCGTAGAATTGGCTGAGCAGATGAATTGTAGTCACATGACTGTATACCGCCATCTTAAATCAATGGGAAAAGTCCAGAAGTTCGGCGCTTGGGTTCCACATGTTTTGAGTGAAAACGACAAAAATCAATTGTCGAACGTTGAGTGTTTTCTAATACGCTGAATTTGTTACGAGAGATAATACATAATGCAATATAACGTTAGCAAACAAAGTCAACGGGGTACTAAAATATTTTATTTTTTTATTTTTTTTATCCACTTGGCACGGTTTTCTCCTGTTACACAAAGAGGGTCTGCTTCTAGCGTTAGCTTATTCGTTAGGTATAATATCAGCCAGGATTCTTCTCATACTGCTAGGCGGTACCGAGACTATATCCACAGTGTCATTCAGTTGGTTCAATATCTCTTTACCACGCGTGGCTGAGTGTTTAGCCATGATATTCCTTCTGTAAGTTGGTATGTAGAACAGAGGGTGATTCCTGGCACGGCCATATTTATTGGGTGCATATAAACTTAGTGCTTCTAGAATCGCGGGACAGTTAAAGGAACCTTGGAAAACCTTTATTAGGAATATCAGAATGGATTCTTGCCTTCTTGTTTCGAGGCTTCTATAGTTACACACCGTGAGAAGGTCGGCATGGTGAGCATATTTTGGGTAAACCCCCTTTGTTCTGTACCATAGATATCTGAGGATTTTTTTTGTATTTGTTCTATATTGTTTTTATATTTGAGCTGATGAGGAGCCCAAACTGTAGATGCATATTCTAATTTGGTTCTAATTAGATAATTATATAAGTTTCTCTGGATATCGGTACTGTTAAATTATCTTGATATTCTCATTATAAAACCGAGTAGTTTGTAACAGTCCGATATCAAACGTGAGACATGGTTAACGAACGTGAGTCCGACATCAAAGGTTACGCCCAAATCTTTGAATTCAGAAACTCTGTTTAGTGCCACTCCAGTCAGTGAAACGTAGACGTTTAAAAATACTGAGAGGAACCGAATTACTACTATTAAGAAGAATACATGGAGTGACAATGTATAACAGAATTTAGAATGAAGTTATTAGGGATGAATATGAACTTAAGGCTGATGTGTTGAGTAAGGTGGAGAAGAGCACGTTGAGATGGTTTGGGCATATGGAACGCATGAACGACTAACAAAACATATATACTGTACAAATGTGAGTGGAATACGTGTGAGAAGACCAAGGAAAGTATAGTTGAATCAGGTGAATGATATTCTGTAAGAAGAAAAAGTGGAAAGTCAGTCATTCAGAGGTAGAGCAATTACACTGTTTAACCGTGTGTGTCTTCATATAGACGTGCTTCATGTATCGCTTAGCTCCTTCAGGAAAACCCTCTTAAATTTAATGTAGTACTTGAAATAATAACATTTTTATATACTATTTAAAATGCTACATTTTGTCATAATGTTTTAGTGTAACATATACATTTTTACTATTGTCCTAATCAAATAAGTCTTGAAATGTTGAATGATTTTATACATGCTTCTTTTTTGTACTTGTTATGTTTGGTCCTTGTATGAATTAGGGAAACTGTTATGTGCAAAGGACACGAAAAATAAATTAATAAATGGCATTTAAATGGAGTTTAATTAATAAATGGAGGTCCAGTAACGACGACGAATTAGTGTAATAAATAAATGGAGGTCCAGTAACGACCACGAATTAGTGTAATAAATAAATGGAGGTTCAGTAACGACGACGAATTAGTTTAATAAATAAATGGAGGTCCAGTAACGACGATGAATTAGTGTAAGAAATAAACGAAGGTCCAGTTACGACGATGAATTAGTGTAATAAATAAATGAAGGTCCAGTAACGACGACGAATTAATGTAATAAATAAATGGAGGTCCAGTAACGACGAAGAATTAGTGTAATAAATAAATGGAGGTCCAGTTATGACGACGAATTCGTGTAATAAATAAATGGAGGTCCAGTAACGACGACGAATTAGTGCAATAAATAAATGGAGGTTCAGTAACGACGACGAATTAGTTTAATAAATAAATGGAGGTCCAGTAACGACGACGAATTAGTGTAATAAATAAATGGAGGTCCAGTAACGACGAAGAATTAGTGTAATAAATAAATGGAGGTCCAGTAATGACGACGAGTTAGTTTAATAAATAAATGGAGGTCCAGTAACGACGAAGAATTAGTGTAATAAATAAATGGAGGTCCAGTAACGACGAAGAATTAGTGTAATAAATAAATGGAGGTCCGGTAACGACGACGAATTAGTGTAATAACAGAATATTTTTTTTATACGTAATTCCACAAAGTTTTATCTGAAATTTTGATAAACTTTTATCTACTTAGAAAATTGAATCCACTAATTAAATTGATTTTCGCTATACGTGTTTCTACCTCGTATCTTGATGCTATCTTCAGGCGGAAGAATCGAATTCGACTCCTCTGAGTGAAAGACAAGTGTTCTTTCAAGTCGGTTGCAGAAATCACTATCAATATCATCATGCATTTTATTCTCACCTGATTTTCTTCGTCAGACTGGAATCCTGGATTGTCAGCCATGATTGGCGAATTGGCACGCAGACTGAACGAGAAGCGTGGACGGTTGTATCTCCACTTTTTTATCATGCACCCTAACTCCTGCCTTCGTCATCTGCTTTTATCCCTTTCTGAAATTTAAAAAAAATGTAGAAAACAGTGTTTTATTTAAAAGTGGACAGGAAAGTGTGAAAGGAACAACAAATATAGTGTATGAGTGAGTAACGAAAGATTAGAGCAAATTGATAAATTATGTTATTGAGGTAATATTTTCTCAGATAATTTATTTATTTATTTAACACTCTTATTGTAAATACAATCTGGCGGGGTTATTGCCCGGTGACAATATCTTCCAGCCAACCAGACAAAAGTAAATGAAGCAAGTTACGTGGTCGCAAAAAAAAACATTCAAATAACTATCCATCCCCACGAAATCCATGAACACATACCTGAGCCCACAAAGACGGACAATCATCCGAACATACCTTTTCATATAAAGTCAGACATCATCAATTAAATGAAAAGGAGATGGAGAGGAAAGGAAAAGAAAAATCAGGAATGAAACACGTTATATAACTGACTAGAAATTAAGAGATTTTTCAGTCGCTTCTTAAAGCATACGAGGACGGAGCGAGTCTAACATTGGTATGTAACTGATTCCAGAGTCTCACTGCATGGACAGTAAAGAAAGAAGATCGGTGAACTGGAAAGGCCAATAAACAATCTCTGTTTGAGAGTAGCGCTAATCCATGATCGGAAAGATGCTTAAAATTTTGGACGAGACAGGAAGGGGCGGGGGCGGGACAGTTAAGGATATTATACAATATAGACAGTATATAAGCTAGGCGTCTACTTCTAACGTTCAACCAGTTCAATGCCTTCTGGCATAAAGTTATATACTCGTCTTTAGTAGGTTGAAAATAAATCTTCGACAAACATTTTTAAGACGCTGTAATTTGTCCAGCTGTTCCTCTGTAACATCCAAGTAACAGACGTCCGCATAGTCCAGAATCGGAAAGAGCAGAGATTGCACGAGTAACATTTAGGTTTAAGTATGCAGGAATCTTTGCAACACTTTAAGGGAATGAAGGCTGAAGAAGATCCTTCGGTTTACCTCATGTATTTGATCTCGCCATGAGAGAGTGTTATCTATTAGCCCTCCTAGGTTTTTAACAGTTTTATGTAATGGTATGATAGAGCCATCAAGTAATATTGGAGGAAGTAAATCAGTGTTGAATTAACCGAGAAGCTGAGGGCTGCCAATGAGGATTGCTCGAGATAATGGATAGGAAACAAAGTCAATGGGGTACTAAATCGTATATGTATAATTGAACCAGACAGTATTACATTCCACAACAGTATTGTGGTACCAACTATTAATGTATTGTATTACACTTTCATACAGTACAATCTTACGGGCTGTGTGGCAATATCTTCCAACCAACTTGAAAGATGTTAAATGTGGCAGAAGAGAGTGTAGCTGTGAAGCGAGGAAAAGGGCGGCTATAACAAGAGCGGCTATAAGACAAACTATAAATGCTGAACAAATATATGAACACTACATGAACACTAAATCCTACACTATTATATTGTATTACACTTTCGTTGTAAACAGTACAACCGTACATGCTTATAGCAATGTGATAATCTCTTCCAACCAATCAGAAAGATGTTAAATAAATAATAAATAAATAAATACAGGTTTATTGATAGCAACATAGTATGATCATAATACATTTAGACACATTTCAAGAACACATTAAAAAACAGAAGCTATCAAAAGGTCTGGGCTCATCTAATAACATCCCCCGGCCAAGATACACCCCACCAATATAGGGCGAGCCCAGCCACGGGGACACGATCGCGTATACGACTCCATTTTTATAAATGTTATACATTACACTTCTCAAATGTCACAAGACCCAGGCAAGTTCGCGACGCCATCTGTATTTTATCCAATAATTAAAAAAAAAACGTTCAATATGAAAGATCCTTTACAACCGCGCAATATCAACAGTAGCTAAACTAAAAATACAGTACCCGGCGGTAAGTAATACACATCGGGCTTAAGAAAGAGACTATCGGCCATAATCCACTAACTTCGGCTTTGTAGAGCGTCGTCTCTGGCATTAATACACGTGTTCCGTCGCGATTTGTCAGCCGTTGTCAAGCGTTCCAGGAACAGAGACGACGCTCTACATAGCCGAAGATAGCCAATTATGGCCGACAGTCTCTTTCTTAAGCCCGATGTGTATTACTTACTGCCGGGTACCGTACACAATAGGGTGTTAGTGCTCATCTTGAGACATGGAAGGGAAACCTGCACTTGGCAAATATATTAAATTAATATTAATTCTGTGGCGATACGCGCACTAAGGCAAATTAGAACTTACGGTTTCACTGAAATTTTATCAGAAACTTTAACCCACTTAAAACCAGATTAAAAAATAATATCTATATGCAATATTAAATAAAATAATCAAACGGCACTTGAGTACCGTTTATTTATTGTACAAATAAATATGTGAAAAAATAACAAAGTGTAACAACGCACAGCCGCGCAGAAACTCGCGCGTCAAACTGTTATAAGTGCAATATTTAGCTGTTTTATTATTCTCTGGTAAATCAAAACGATTTATCAATTATATTGATAACGTCTAAAAATATGATAGTAATTTTTTAATTATCTTTAATTGATAATATAACATATTTATAATCACTGTGCATGCGTCACGCTGTAATTACAATTTAGCGACGATTGTACGGCGACAGCGGAATTCTGAAATTAGTCATGAATTTATTTGTACGAATTTTATAAAATCTGTTTCCGTCAATCCTTACCATTTAAAACAGTGATCTAGTTAACAGAGCAGCGATTCTTAATCGGGGGGGGCGCAAAATTTTTTTTTTGGGGGGCCCAATGGTAAGTTATTTTTATTGTTGTTATAATCAGTTAATGAAATCACTGTTTTAAAATTAATGTTAATGATGATGATGTGAGTAAAAACTACTGGGCAGTGAAAATATTTTAGGATATTCAGCGGGCCGCGAGTGATAAAAAGGTTAAGAACCACTGGTCTACAGGATATTTCGGCTCGTTCGGAAGGGAAACGGAACCATATCAGGTTAAATATTAAAAAAAATTAAACAAAAGTTCACAATAGTATTTTTGGTGACAATATTGTTGTATGGTTGTGAAACGTGGACGTGGAAAAAGACTAAGAGGAGCGGAATAAATGCTGTAGAAATGCTTGCATTGAGAAGAATGCGTGAAGTAACAATGTATACGGAATGAAGTTATTAGTGACGAATGTGAACTTTGTGCTGATGTGGGGAGTAAGATGAATATGAGTAGGAAGGCGTGAATGGAAGGCGTGTGAGGGGAAGACAGAAGACAAAGAACAATATGAGAAAATATTCATAACAAATGTGAATGGAAGGCGTGTGAGGGGAAGACAGAAGACAAAGAATAATATGAGAAAATATACATAACAAATGTGAATGGAAGACGTGTGAGGGGAAGACAGAAGACAAAGAACAATATGAGAAAATATTCATAACAAATGTGAATGGAAGGCGTGTGAGGGGAAGACAGAAGACAAAGAACAACATGAGAAAATATTTATAACAAATATGAATGGAAGGCGTGTGAGGGGAAGATAGAAAACAAAGAACAATATGAGAAAATGTACATAACAAATGTGAATGGATGGCGTGTGAGGGGAAGATAGAAAACAAAGAACAATATGAGAAAATGTACATAACAAATGTGAATGGATGGCGTGTGAGGGGAAGACAGAAGACAAAGAACAATCTGAGAAAATGTACATAACAAATGTGAATGGAAGGCGTGTGATGGGAAGACAGAAGACAAAGAGCAATCTGAGAAAATATTCATAAAAAATGTGAATGGAAGGCGTGTGATGGGAAGACAGAAGACAAAGAGCGACCTGAGAAAATATTCATAACACATGTGAATGGAAGGCGTGTGAGGGGAATACAGAAGACAAAGAACAATCTGAGAAAATATTCATAACAAATGTGTATGGAAGGTGTGTGAGGGGAAGACAGAAGACAAAGAACAATCTAAAAAGTTAAAAACAAAAATATACATCCGTATAATTCATACACTCCGATACACCAAAAAAACAAACGCAAATCGAAACATCAACATATTTACAGATATCTCGAAAAGTTTGAGAGAAACAAAGCCAAAGAAAGGAAAGAGAGAAAAATAATCAACACGAGTCATGGATTTATGGTTCGAACAAACAAAAACGGTCTATAAGAGATATTTTAAGGGATTGACGCGATCGTCTTTTCGTTTTTGCATCTGCAGCTCTTTTTGATGTTATTTTATAATTTCGATTCATCTCTGTAATACTTGGAATTAAAATTCTGATAACAAAAATGATAAGTTTAATCGTTTTCTTGATTGTTTATGAAATCTTTGATAAAATAAAATATTAATGAAACTTAACTCAGAATAGAGAATATATCTTATCGATATATATCTTTATATGGATACACTATTAAACATATCTTGATTAAGTATTTAATTACTATTGTTTGCGAGAGTTCTATTGCCTCTTCACGTGCGTCAATGAAGCCAACACGTACAATGACGAAACTTGAATTCCATTTCTACGCCGGTACAGGCGGCCTTTCGACTTTTACACAATTCGTTATTTCGCAGAGAATGAATTCCACAAGAATTCCAAACATAGCTCTGCATGGGGTGCCGGATGGACGGCGTCCACCAGGGAGACCCCCGAAACGATGGAGAGATAGCTGGAGCTCAGCATCACAGGAGGACTATCCTGCAGTAACAGACTCTTGAGAGTCTACAGAAAGTTTAATAAGAAGAAGAAGTTATTTCGCACATTTTTTTAAATTAATTTTTAAAGATTTTTGTCGATGATGCAAAAATTGTTCGCTTCCATGCAGTCGCTTCCACTTTTTTGGAAGAACTATAATATATGGAACGTAACAAACAATATTGGAGACTCGTGGACTGAAATAAAAGAGTCAACAATGAAAGGTTCCTGGAAACAATTATGCCCACAAATGATGAGTGATTTTATAAATTCTGAAGAAACTCCAGAAACTATCACAGATGAAATAGTTAGCCTAATGAATGAACTAAACTTGGACGACAACAATGAAGATTTTAATGAGTTGATTGAATCTCACTTAGTACATCTGTCAAATGACTACTTAATTGAGCAACAAGAGTTAAATGAAATACATAATGAAAGCGAGGAAGAAGAAGCTGATAAAATTGTCAAGACTTTGACAATCAAAAATATGAATGAAACCTTCATGCATCTTGACTAATTTGTGACTATCATGGAAGAATGTGATGGAAGACCAATGGAGAACGTATATCTCAAGTACGTAAGGCGATTGAGAAAGACACAGCATGTTACAGAACTCTTTATCAAGAAAAGAAAAAAGGTGGTATTCGACTAACTCTTGACAAGTTTATAAAGAAAACACCTAAAAGCACTTAAACACGCCTCGTTAACTTAATTATGTATATTGATAAATAAATATTTTAATGATATAAAACAAATTAGGTCTGACAGCTATAGTAGCGCCCGAGCGAATTATGTTTAACAACACTTTGCATACAACACAACGTTGTGGCACTCCTGTCATGCGGCAATTTTCTCCAACTTAGGAAATAAAATCAAAGCAAGCACTAAAACGTATAAGCTCTAACCGGACAGTATCAAAATCTGTTAAGATGATAGCCCACAATAGTATTGTGGCGCCAACTTTTATGTATGGGAGAGAAACATGGGCGTGGAAAAATACTGAGGAGAGCCAAACAAATGATGTAGAGATACGTGCATTGAGAACAATACACGGAGTGACGATGTATGACAGAATACGGAATAAAGTGATTAGGAATGAATGTGAACTTAATACTGATGTGTCCAGTAAGATGAAAAAGAACACGCCGATATGGTTTGGGCATTTATAACGAATGAAAGCAGAAAGACTCTCGAAACAAATTTATAATTCAAATGTTAGTGAAAGGCGTGCTATACGAAGGCTAAGGAAAGTACAGATTGATTTAGTTAATGATATTTTGAATGATAAAAATGTATGTGGAAGAAACGAAATATGTGTATCGAGACAGAAGTCTCTATGTCACCTCTGCATACTCTAGCAGGGTAAAGGTGTGATAGTACGTATGTACGTATGTTACGTATACCATGCTCGATAGTATTGTATCAGCGAAATAACTTTTGGAGTCAACAACTTTATCTCAGAGAATACTTTAAAGATAAAATTCTTGTCTTAATCAGCATTTCGTAATATCCTGTTGTTCTTAATCTACTGACATATTTGCGGATATGAGATACGTATACATCATTACGCCCCCCGTTGGAATAGTCAGGTAGAGCATTACGCCATGCTCTCTTTGGAAAACTCAGATGGAACATCACGGCATGCCCCCGTTGGAATAGTCAGGTAGAGCATTACGCCATGCTATCTTTGGAAAACTCAGATGGAACATCACGGCATGCCCTCATTGGAATAGTCAGGTAGAACATTACGCCATGCTATCTTTGGAAAACTCAGATGGAACATCACGGCATGCCCTCATTGGAATAGTCAGGTAGAACATTACGCCATGCTATCTTTGGAAAACTCAGATGGAACATCACGGCATGCCCTCATTGGAATAGTCAGGTAGAACATTACGCCATGCTATCTTTGGAAAACTCAGATGGAACATCACGGCATGCCCTCATTGGAATAGTCAGGTAGAACATTACGCCATGCTATCTTTGGAAAACTCAGATGGAACATCACGGCATGCCCTCATTGGAATAGTCAGGTAGAACATTACGCCATGCTATCTTTGGAAAACTCAGATGGAACATCACGGCATGCCCTCATTGGAATAGTCAGGTAGAACATTACGCCATGCTATCTTTGGAAAACTCAGATGGAACATCACGGCATGCCCTCATTGGAATAGTCAGGTAGAACATTACGCCATGCTATCTTTGGAAAACTCAGATGGAACATCACGGCATGCCCTCATTGGAATAGTCAGGTAGAACATTACGCCATGCTATCTTTGGAAAACTCAGATGGAACATCACGGCATGCCCTCATTGGAATAGTCAGGTAGAACATTACGCCATGCTATCTTTGGAAAACTCAGATGGAACATCACGGCATGCCCTCATTGGAATAGTCAGGTAGAACATTACGCCATGCTATCTTTGGAAAACTCAGATGGAACATCACGGCATGCCCTCATTGGAATAGTCAGGTAGAACATTACGCCATGCTATCTTTGGAAAACTCAGATGGAACATTACGGCATGCCCTCATTGGAATAGTCAGGTCATGGAATAGTCATTACGCCATGCTCTCTTTGGAAAACTCAGATGGAACATCACGGCATGCCCCCGTTGGAATAGTCAGGTAGAGCATTACGCCATGCTATCTTTGGAAAACTCAGATGGAACATCACGGCATGCCCTCATTGGAATAGTCAGGTAGAACATTACGCCATGCTATCTTTGGAAAACTCAGATGGAACATCACGGCATGCCCTCATTGGAATAGTCAGGTAGAACATTACGCCATGCTATCTTTGGAAAACTCAGATGGAACATCACGGCATGCCCTCATTGGAATAGTCAGGTAGAACATTACGCCATGCTATCTTTGGAAAACTCAGATGGAACATCACGGCATGCCCTCATTGGAATAGTCAGGTCATGGAATAGTCATTACGCCATGCTCTCTTTGGAAAACTCAGATGGAACATCACGGCATGCCCCCGTTGGAATAGTCAGGTAGAGCATTACGCCATGCTATCTTTGGAAAACTCAGATGGAACATCACGGCATGCCCTCATTGGAATAGTCAGGTAGAACATTACGCCATGCTATCTTTGGAAAACTCAGATGGAACATCACGGCATGCCCTCATTGGAATAGTCAGGTAGAACATTACGCCATGCTATCTTTGGAAAACTCAGATGGAACATCACGGCATGCCCTCATTGGAATAGTCAGGTAGAACATTACGCCATGCTATCTTTGGAAAACTCAGATGGAACATCACGGCATGCCCTCATTGGAATAGTCAGGTAGAACATTACGCCATGCTATCTTTGGAAAACTCAGATGGAACATCACGGCATGCCCTCATTGGAATAGTCAGGTAGAACATTACGCCATGCTATCTTTGGAAAACTCAGATGGAACATCACGGCATGCCCTCATTGGAATAGTCAGGTAGAACATTACGCCATGCTATCTTTGGAAAACTCAGATGGAACATCACGGCATGCCCTCATTGGAATAGTCAGGTAGAACATTACGCCATGCTATCTTTGGAAAACTCAGATGGAACATCACGGCATGCCCTCATTGGAATAGTCAGGTAGAACATTACGCCATGCTATCTTTGGAAAACTCAGATGGAACATCACGGCATGCCCTCATTGGAATAGTCAGGTAGAACATTACGCCATGCTATCTTTGGAAAACTCAGATGGAACATTACGGCATGCCCTCATTGGAATAGTCAGGTCATGGAATAGTCATTACGCCATGCTCTCTTTGGAAAACTCAGATGGAACATCACGGCATGCCCCCGTTGGAATAGTCAGGTAGAGCATTACGCCATGCTATCTTTGGAAAACTCAGATGGAACATCACGGCATGCCCTCATTGGAATAGTCAGGTAGAACATTACGCCATGCTATCTTTGGAAAACTCAGATGGAACATCACGGCATGCCCTCATTGGAATAGTCAGGTAGAACATTACGCCATGCTATCTTTGGAAAACTCAGATGGAACATCACGGCATGCCCTCATTGGAATAGTCAGGTAGAACATTACGCCATGCTATCTTTGGAAAACTCAGATGGAACATCACGGCATGCCCTCATTGGAATAGTCAGGTCATGGAATAGTCATTACGCCATGCTCTCTTTGGAAAACTCAGATGGAACATCACGGCATGCCCCCGTTGGAATAGTCAGGTAGAGCATTACGCCATGCTATCTTTGGAAAACTCAGATGGAACATCACGGCATGCCCTCATTGGAATAGTCAGGTAGAACATTACGCCATGCTATCTTTGGAAAACTCAGATGAAACATCATGGCGTTCCCCCATTGGAATAGTCAGGTCATGGAATAGTCATTACGCCATGCTCTCTTTGGAAAACTCAGATGGAACATCACGGCATGCCCCCGTTGGAATAGTCAGGTAGAGCATTACGCCATGCTATCTTTGGAAAACTCAGATGGAACATCACGGCATGCCCTCATTGGAATAGTCAGGTAGAACATTACGCCATGCTATCTTTGGAAAACTCAGATGGAACATCACGGCATGCCCTCATTGGAATAGTCAGGTAGAACATTACGCCATGCTATCTTTGGAAAACTCAGATGGAACATCACGGCATGCCCTCATTGGAATAGTCAGGTAGAACATTACGCCATGCTATCTTTGGAAAACTCAGATGGAACATCACGGCATGCCCTCATTGGAATAGTCAGGTAGAACATTACGCCATGCTATCTTTGGAAAACTCAGATGGAACATCACGGCATGCCCTCATTGGAATAGTCAGGTAGAACATTACGCCATGCTATCTTTGGAAAACTCAGATGGAACATCACGCCATGCCCCCATTGGAATAGTTATATAGAATATCACGTCATGCCCTCATTGGAATAGTCAGATAGAACATTACGCCATGCCCCACTAGAATAGTCATCAGATAAAATATTACGGTATACCCCCATTGAAATAGTTATATAAAACAACCCGACACGCCCCCATTGGAATAGTCAAATAGAACATCACGCCATGCCCCACTAGAATAGTCAGATAAAATATCACGGTATGCTCCCATTGGAATAGTTATATAGAACATCACAACATACCTCCATTGGAATAGTCAGATCACGGTATGCCTCAATTGTAATAGTTATATAGAACATCACAACATAACCCCATTGGAATAGTCAGATAAAACATCACGGTATGCCTCGATTGGAATAGTTATATAGAACATTACGCCACACTCCCATTGGATTAGTCAGATAAAACATCACGGTATGCCTCCATTGGAATAGTTATATAGAAAATCACGTCACGCCCCACTCAAATAGTCAAATAAATCATCTCGGTACGCCCCAATAAGAATTGTCAGATAGAAAATAACGCCATGCTCTCGTTGCAGTATCCACGCATTTCTATCCATTCACACGGCTCTCACTTCGTTCACATCCATACATCTCGTCAAATAAACACTTCTGTTTCTCATCATGTTATATTTCCCTAAGTAAAATTTTAATATACTTAGGTGATACGTTCCAAGACCCCCATTGAATGCCTGAAACTGCTGATAGTACCAAACCGTATAATCGAGTATACTATACACACATACCCAAGATAAAGTTTCATTTATAAATGAACCACAGTAAGAAATTAACAACAATACAATAGTCCCTCCTTATCTGCGGGGGATACGTTCCAAGACCTCTGCAGAAACATCAAAGATTTGGCAGCTTTATTACCTCGATTGAACGCGAACAGAAGGAGGAGTCGAAAATGCTCACTTTCGTCTACTTGACATTCCTTTTTGAAGGCTTGTAATCAAATAAAATAATATATGTAACGTAAAAGCAAACACAATATCTTGTAGAGCAGAAAATTTTCTTTCGAATGACGTATAACTTTTACCATTTTGTTTTACTTTTGGTGCTTATTTTTAAATTAAAAAAAAACGGACACAACTTATGTTAACACCCACTACTTATGGTAAAGTTTAATTTATAGCAGGGGTACCCAACGTTTTACGATAACGTAATTTTTTTTATAATTGGCATAAGAGAGAGATCCTACTCTCAATAGACCAACAACAAGAGTCGAAAGAATACGCCTCTCTCTCTCTATTGTGCTTGGTATGGGATTGCGAAACGTCAACGAGTAAATAAACGAAACGATATTTATTATAATTTATTTATGACCCAGTACCAAATACTTTAAAAGATGTGTGCGAAATTATAAATGAAATAATGAATTTAGGCCGTTTTTTATAGAAGCGGAACAAAAGTCCCCCGAGGGCATATGCCGTCTCGTCTACACATTCCAATACCAGTGCCGGCTCTAGATTTTTTTTAAAGTTCTGCGCGAGGTTTTGCTTTTGGGGAATTTAATTGTTCAATAATATCCTTTTAATCAAACGCCAATGTATCTTTCATTTTAGAAATATACGTGGGTCGTCCAGAAAGTAAAGAACGTTTTGGCATAACTAAATAAAAACGAAACATATCAACACAAAACTTTATTTACAAAGTCACAGTACCTTACTCTATTTTTCAATATAGTCACCATAGCTGTCAAGGCACTTTTTGTAACGTGGAACCAATATTTCAATTCCGATGTTATACTCTTCTACCGCCAAAGATTTGAGCCAGGATGTCAATTCTTGTTTGAGGTCTTCATCGTTTGCGAACCGTTTCCACCTAAAAATCCTTTAGTTTCGGGAATAAGTGAAAATCACTCGGTGCCAAGTCAGGGCTGTAAGAAGGATGCCCAAAAATTTCCCACTTAAGACGTTGAAGTTCTCGCTGTTTTCGTGCTGATGCATGAGGTCGCGCATTGTCATGTATCAAAACCATCTTTCCCGACAACATACCACGTCTCTTATTTTGGATGGCGCGTCTACTCGTAAGTCGTTGAAGAGTTTCACAATAGACCTCTGAGTTTATTGTGTGTCCTCTTGGCATAAACTCTGCGTGAATCAAACCCTTTCGGTCCCAAAAAACTGTTGCCATTACTTTTATGGTGTTGAGATTCGGTTTTTATTTTCCGACCACACATTTTTTTGTAGCCAAGGTGCTCTGTCACTATTTCATGTAGGAGCGATCGTGAAATTTGTGGGAAAGATTCATTTACTGCGCTTAAAGTTGCCTATAAATTTCGACAGGCCGAACATTTTGTGCATTCAGAAAACGTATGACACTACTACGCACTTCACATTTGGCGGGATTTTCGATGGGCGTATCCGTTTTGAAAGGTTACAGAACAAAGACGCACGACCGTTCAGCAATGAAATTCGGCTCGCACTGAAGCGAGGAAAGGAACTAACTGGCACGTATACGATCGCGGTTGTAGGAGATCGGCGCAGGGCGTGGTGCGCAATCGTTCTTTACTTTCTGGACGCGCCTAGTATATGTATACAACCGACAGACTTTTGATAACATCCAGGATGTGAACTCTAACATACTTTTGTCATGTTGACAGAAAGAAAATTTAAGATAGCGCAAATATTAAAAAAATATATTTTGTACTTTTTCTAAGGCTTGTGCATGGACGGCGTAATTAGGAGACCATGTTGATGAGTTGAAACTAAGGTAGCTGCGTACTAAAGACCAAATAAAAAGCAGTACAGAAAAATGCTGGACAGTTCTTAGTACAAATTCCAAATTTTTTAAACTCTCTCGAGTAAATTTGTTCACGTGTTCTATAAATGAAAGTTTTTCATCAAATGTAATTTCTAGATCATTTATTAAAGAAAAAAACGTTATAATTTATATTGATTTAACAAACACTCGTATTTCATTGAATTTTATATTTCTTTGAAAACTAATAGACTTGCATTTATTCAGGTATCAGTGCAATTTGTTGTTGTTGATATACCATTCTTGTAGTTTATTTTAAAGGTAAATAATATGACAAGATTAGTTTAATTTGGTTTAACCTTCTTCTTTTTGATCTTATTTTAGGTCTGTTGGCCTGTTATGGTCCTGCATGTTTGTTTGCCTATTGCGACGTCGACTGCCAGCTGTCTTTCCATCTTTTAGGAGGTCGTCCTGGAGGTCTGCTTGCTTGGGGGATACTGTCCCTGGCCATTCTTACGGCTCTTGGTTCCGCCATTCTGGATACATGTTCGTTCCAGAACCTTCTTCTCTGTCGTCCCCATCTGACAATATCTTCCAATTCGCACGTCCTTCGGATTTCTGTGTTACGTACTCTATCACGAAGGGTTTTGCTAGCGATACTCCTGAGTACCTTCATTCCGCTGGTTCGAAGGAGATTTTTGGTTCTGACAGTGTCGGCTCTGGACTCTATGCTGTATGTCATTATGGGGAGGACACAGGTCTTGGTTTAACCTGGAGATGCTATATCTTTATAAAATGAAATATAATATCGATGATTCAAACTAAAATGTTGAAAATACAATACTATTATATTTGACATTTCTTTTGTTAGCTTCATTTTAGAGCCCCTTTCATCTTGCCCCTGTGTCTGTGCACATTTTGCCTTTACCTAGTAACGGCCCTGTCTATTTACAGATCATTCACCTCAGCGAAATTTATAACGTTTTTTTGTGGCCTGTCTTTTGGGGACTGATTGTTGGCAACTTTCTTTACCGTTTTATATTCTGTGAACAGACATTTTGCAGGTTGAAAATATTTTACTTTAGATCGGTTAAACCGGTTTCCACACTCCTACAAGAAACACGCGAAACCTTTTACTTCTCAAATGTGAATCATTTTAGCAACTCGAACATTTTCTGAGGAAACGTTTTTTTTTAGTGGAACCATTCTTCTTCATCCCGTCGGAACTGTCGAACTTCACTAAAGCAGTGGTTGTCAACCTGCGGTTCGCAAAAAAGTTGTTGACGTTTAACTTGTGGTACACCTAGACCAGGGATTGCGAACCTATTTCTTCAACCGTGTCAAAGAATAGGACGACCTCCATAGCCTGGTGGTAAAACACTTGTCTGCCAATCCGGAGGTTGCGGGTTCGATCCCCACTGGAACCCAGATTTTTTAAATAGAATTCCAGTCTGGTCAACACTTAGGGCCTATAAAAACATATTTCTGGTTGGTTGGAAGAGATTGCCACATGGCAATAAACTCGCCAGTTTAAAAAAAAAAAGAATATGTCAAATTCTTTAAAGTAATCTTCGCGTGTCAGATAAGTAACACGAAAATTAAAATGAAGGATCAAAATATGGAGTTTTATTGTCACTACACTAAAAAAATAAGATAATATAACAGTGAGATTTTAGTTGTTGTTTATCTGATGCCAATTTACTAATTCGCGGTTTGAACTTGGAGTTTTGCAACAAATAGTTTTGCAACAATTTAGATATTTTTAATATAAGTATATATATTATAGTATTCGCCAGAATATCACAACAATATTTAGAAATAGCTACTGACTTTGTGCTCTCCTTTATTAATATAAATAACGTAATATAAACAAAACATTAAGGACAATACTTTGCCTCTGGAGTTGAGTAACCCTGCATCAACATGTAGGAATGTTTTAATTCTGCAAAGCAACTTGCATCTCTCGTTCTACTAATGAGACCATGTGTTTTCTATATCTCAATATACGAGTATATCCATAAAATTCCCACAAAATTCTCAAAAAATCCAATATTTGTTCTATGTATGCGTTATTCCACTAAATACAAATCTGAGTTCTTTACCTCTATAAAATAAGTCTTGGACAATTACGTAACTCTGTTTGGTGAAGTTTGTTAATATTTTGTGGTATACATTGAACTTAAATATACATATAATTATTAAATAATTTTAAAACAATGACTGAAATTTATTATTACTACTGCTTTTTGTATCTTCATGTTAGTTTAAGATAAAGTTTTGTATTATTTGTCAATAATTTTAAGTACTTGTATAACCTGCCACATGTTCATTTGTATATAAAGACACTGTTGTGTCGTTAATTAAATAAATAAAGATAAACAGCAGAAAATACATTTAAGAGAGAAGCTATCAAAAGGTCTGGCCTCATCTCATAACACTCCCTCGGTTGAGATACACCCCATCAATATAGGGCGAGCCCAGCCGCGAGGACATCAGATGTTTTTCAGCCCACATCCTTGAACATGCAGATTATCAAAAATACAGAAAATTAATAAATGGCAGGAAAAATATGAATGTAAACCCACTGTGTTATTTTCTATAATAAACATATTGGGATATGGTGTCCTAGTGTGGGTGGATTGCCCATAAAAAAATATTCTAAGAGAAAGATCTGAGAATGAATGTTGCGAATTGAATATGGTGATAGAAGTGTTAAAGGAAAGCTAACTGCGATATATGGGTAAGTAATGAAAGGAAAGCTAACTGCGATATATGGGTAAGTAATGAAAGGAAAGCTAACTGCGATATATGGGTAAGTAATGAAAGGAAAGCTAACTGCGATATATGGGTAAGTAATGAAAGATTTGAGCAAATTAAGGAATTTTGATATTTAGACAGTATTTTCTGATGTGATGGAAAAGTTATGTGATAAATTGAATGGCGTGTAGCGTTAGGAAACAAAGTCAATTGAATACTAAAATATGTACACTCGAACCATCATTCGATTCATTCTAGCGCTAATTTTGATGTGGAAGAGTAAAACGTGGACTTTGAAAAGAGTCGACTAAATGCTACATAAATGTGTGTACTGAGAAGAATAGATGGGGTTGCAATGTATGCCAGAATACGTAATAAAGTTATTAGAGATAATTTTGAATTTTAGACAGATATTTTGAATAAGATGAAGAAAATCGTAACGCACTGGACTTCGGTGAGGAACGTCGTCGGTTCGAACCCCGCGCTGCGCTACTCTCCTCGAACGATACAGGCACCTTTACCGCCTAGTGTTTGAGGGTATAAGGATACACATGACTTCGGTCATATTTTTTCTTAAAAAAAACAAAAAGGGGGGACACAGATATGTGTCGAGATAGGAAATTCTGGCGCTCTTTCCAATCTGCCGTCTCCAACAGGTAAACAGCGTTATGGTATATTTGTGTGCTGCCTTTTTAAATTTTCTAATCTGTAATTAATATAACATTAGATTTTATTAGATTATATTATTTAAATAATGTTAAAATGTTTTTTTTAATAAAAATATACAGATTAATAAATATGTTGTTTATAGTAAAGGCATTAACTTTGTGGAGGTTTAAAGACATTGTAATTTATTTTTATCAAACACTGTTTATTCCACTTTTTTGTGACGGTATAACCCTACCGGTTTCAAGGTTTTCACTTCATCATCAGGAGAGCACAAACAAGTCTTGTTTGTGCTCCCCTGAAGATGAGGTGAATTTGAGTTATATTCGTAATTTGATTCGATTCCGTCGTTTAGTTAATCAGTGGTCTAACGGTTAGCATTCACGCTAAGCAAACGGACGTCCCAGGTTCAATTCCTGGCGCATTCACTTCCGGACTGGTTTTACTTTAAGATCACTTAACATATTAATTAATGTTTTTCTGTCGCTTATTTGCTGCTAATTTTATACATTTATAGCTCTTCAAATCAATACACAAAAAGCGCCATATGGAACCTATTTAACACTTTTTATTTATTTAACACTTATTGTAAATACAATCTGGCGGGATTATTGCCAGGCCGCAATCTCTTCCAACCAATCAGACAAAAGTAAATGAAGCAAGTTACGTGGTCGCATAAATCATTCAAATGACTATCCATCCCCACGAAATCCATAAACATATACGTGAGCACATGCCCACGAATCCCACAAAGACGGACAATCATCCGAACATTATTTTTCATATAAAGTGAGATATCATCAATCAAAAGGAAAGGAAGGGATGGTGGAGAGGAAAGGAAAAAAAAATCAGGAATGAAACACGTTATTTTACTGACAAGAAATTAAAAGATTTTCAGTCACTTCTTAAAGCATGCCAAGGACGGAGCGAGTCTTATATTGGTTTGTAACTGATTCCAGAGTCTCACTGCATGGACAGTAAAGGACGACGTAAAAAAAGAGGAGCGGTGAACTGGAAAGGCCAATAGACAATCTCTGTTTGAGCGTAGCGCTAATCCATGATTGGAAAGACGCTGAAAATTCTCGGCGAGATAAGAGGGGGCGATAAACTTACCAATCGTTTGAAATGTTGATCTCCTTGCTGTGTACTTACTGAAATACAACAGCTTGAAAACAATAAACCAATACACAACCCTAATGTTTAACCAATAATTAAAATCACTTTTGATGAACTTAGTACAAGACAAGACTGTCAATTAGATGGCATCAAATGCTGAGACTGGCTTTAACAGTCTTGGATGTTTAATATCCTTGCCACTGTAACTTTAAGTTTAATCAGTCAAAACTGTGTGCTTGCTGTTGTGCAACAGCATGCACACAATAAACTTATACACACACTTAAAATTTTAACCGAGATTAAAAATCACTTTGTTTATTTCATTTTTTGCACTCGACTGTTAATTGTTGCTTTAAAATTTTCAATGTCAAGCAAATAATTTTAAAACACTTTTGTATTTTAATGTCATTTTAAGTGATGCCATTTTCGAGCAACTAAATACACATCCGCTCACCTGTCGGCGGCAGATGAAACTAAATCATTTGACAGCCTTCAACTACGCGAGTACCTCGTTTTACGTCATTGTTCAACGTTGCATTCCTTTAAAATATTCCCTTGATCCAATCACACTTTCCTGACCTTCTTCTCTCACGCCTTCCATTCACATGTGCACTATATTTTATTTTTAAACGTTAATTTATATACGAGAATAAATTTTATAAATACTTAACATAATGTATGAAAAAAACAACAGGCAATTTAATACGGACACACAATTTTAATGGATCTGGGTTTGTGGCATTTCATTTGTAGTGTCCCCAGTAAACTAGGATTTTGCCTGTATCTTATTGAGGACTTATAACATAAAAAAATAAATTGATATTTCTTACTGATTTTTTTATTATTCAATACCCCGTTGCACATTCTCATCAACCTGACAAACAGTGACACTCAATTACACATGTGTACATCACGCGAAATCAAACTCCTCACACTTCATCACTCCAGACAGACCAAAACGTTAATCCCATAATGTGACGCACATAGTCATAATAAACATGCCACACTCAAGAGTTCACATAAACTTTTACAACATTCATCGTTACTGCAAGCCCAAGTATTCAAACTCTTGTAGCAGTAACAACCACTCTCCAATCCACTGCCTAAATGTTTGCACCATTTTTATTTTGTTGAATACGGCACATATTTTTGTTATGGTAGACTTTCTTAATTCATTCATTCGTTCCGCGTGCCCAAACCATTTCAGAATGCTCTTTCTCATCTTACTCAATACATACACCTTAAGTTCACATTCATCCATAATCACTTAAGTATAGAATTCCCTCAAAAGGAGAAAATCGATTCCTTGAAGGACTGCAAGAGTAACCTGGAGAAATTCTTTGCTCAAAAAGAGAATAAGTTCTGGTAGAATGTAATTATAACGTTGTTTGAGAGATGGAACAATTCAATGAATGCACATTACCAGTAATGAGTATAATAGAAGATACAATACAAAGTGGATGATCAGGGTACCTGACGTTACTGCCACCGGAGATGACCATGTAATCCAATATGTGATAGGCATATACTGTTGCATAAAGGGCAAGGAGCTTCAGTACTTACAGTAGCCTGTCAGCGTCTTCTCTCTCCATTGGGTCCCTGGTAGTACTAGCAACAGTTCTACGCCATTTGGCTCTACTTGCTGCTGTTTGCTCCCAGTTGTGCTGAACATCAATGTTTTTAAGCGTCTCATGCAGTATGTTCTTATATATCTTGCGCTGACTACCATGCTTTCTTCTGCCCTCCGTCAGCTTGTCAAAGAGGTTCTTTTTTGGAAGTCTCTACTCAAACATGCAAACCACGTGTCCAGATGGAAGAAGATAATAGAATTAAATGAAGAATATGTTGTTAAATAAAGTAAAAATCCTAAATACAGAAGTTTGTATTTATTTTTACAGTCCTTTAAAAGCAAATAAACTTTTTGGTCAGTCCATTACAATAGCTAAACTCATATTAGAATATTAAGTGCGTATGAATATAAAATCAACAAAAGTATAAACATTAACATGAATCATACACAAAAAATATCAAAAAGGAGAACGTTCATGCTTAATCCCTACTATACATATAATATAAGCATGAGAAACATGAGACTGACCAAGGCTCAGGATATCCAAAGTACCAACAAACAAAAAAAATATTATAAAATTTGTCATTCCATGTTTAATCTCATCTGTAAATGTTATGTGAGCCAGATTAAAAAAAGGCAAAAAAACATTGTATAAATATAAAAAAAATATTTTCCATTTATTATTTATGGAAGTGGTATAATCAGTGTTTTATAAAAAACCATTCCACAAAAAGTGGAATAAACAGTGTTTGATAAAAAGAAATAACAAATTTTGTATATATTATTTATAGTTAAGGCATTTACATTGTGGAGGTTTAAAGACATTGTCATTTGTTTATTCCACTTTATTCATCAGGGGAATACAAGTAAGAATCTTGTTTGGGCTCTCTTGATGACGAGGAGAAAACTTTAAAACCGGTAAGGCTATACCGTTATATAAAGTGGTATGAAGTGTTCATACCATGACTAAACAAATTGCAATTCCTTTATTTAATTGTTTCTGGATGGTTGAAAGAGAATGCCACCTGGAAATAAGCCCGTCAGATTTTTTTAAAACAATATATGTGACCGAAGTCATAGGTATCCTTATACCCTCGAATACTAGGCCGAAAAAGTGTTTGTGTCGTTCGAGGGGAGTAACACAGTGCGGGGTTCGAACCGACGACCTTCCACACGGAAGTCCGATGCGTTAGCGCGCGGCCATGCCCCTCTGTTTGTTTTTTTACACAATGAAGTGTTAAATAAATAAATATTATTCAGAATTTATACTT
Source organism: Odontocerum albicorne (assembly GCA_949825065.1). Classification (NCBI taxonomy): domain Eukaryota; kingdom Metazoa; phylum Arthropoda; class Insecta; order Trichoptera; family Odontoceridae; genus Odontocerum; species Odontocerum albicorne. Next base: position 13,781,987 of record OX463867.1, read on the forward strand.
ATTACAATAAAAAATCTAGGAATTTAAAATATCAATAAATTGCCCTTTTTCAATCCGACCCACCTAGCATTTTCTACATCATGTGTCTCTCACTTAAAAAAAATATTTAGGGGCATACATTTTTAATGCGTATTTATATAGAAAAAAATAATTCAATATACGAAATTATCTTCCGTAAAGCGAGGTACACGTGTATGAAAAATTATAAACAATTCTAGTGGAGGGGCGCCAATAGACAGTGACGGACTGCAGAATTCCCCAATGGGCCGATGTGCAAATGTGCCGAATTAAATATTTAGTTTACAATAAAAACATTCGTAAATACAACAAAGCTTTGAATTGGCGAAAATTGTTGCTTTTTCGTTCATTTTGATTTATTATTATATAATTGTATTTTTGGCTTTGATATGGTGACATAAATCGTCCTATAGTTCGGAAATTCTAGCATAAGTCCTGTGACAGCTCACAAATTTGCCCCAATACAACCTTGTAACGATGTTCAGTAATTTTAATTATTTTAACAACTTTAATATAAGCCTCAATTCTAATAAATAGCGAGTTATTTAGGTAAATACATTACATAAGGTTGTATTGGGGCAAATTTGTGAGCTGTCACAGGACTCATCCTAGATTTTCCGAACTATAGTATGGGTGTATTGACCTATAAAAAATATTTCGTATCATTGCCCTATATTTATTATCGCCATTGACGGTCATTTTCCGCTCCTCTTTTTTTACGTCGTCCTTAACTGTTCATGCAGTGAGACTCTGGAATCAGTTACATACCAATATAAGACTCGCTCCGTCCTTGGCATGCTTTAAGAAGCGACTGAAAAAATCTCTTAATTTCTAGTCAGTAAAATAACGTGTTTCATTCCCGATTTTTCTTTTCCTTTCCTCTCCACCATCCCTTCCTTTCCTTTTGATTGATGATATCTCACTTTATATGAAAAATAATGTTCGGGTGATTGGTATTTATTTGAATGATTTATGCGACCATGTAACTTGCTTTATTTACTGTTGTCTGATTGGTTGGAAGAGATTGCCGCCTGGCAATAATCCCGGCAGGTTGTATTTACAATAAAAGTGTTAAATAAATAAATATAGTGCAGTATTTTTGGGAATTGTGTGCTATGCTGCCAGGTGCTGGGCACATAGAAGTTGGCTCTCAGATGCCAGGAGGATACTGATCGGCAGTCAACGGTGGGCGCTTTTGGCTATCGCCAAGGTTTATAGGACATACTCAGCGGAAGCACTCTCGGTCTTAACGGGCCTCACTCCGTTGAATCTGGAGGTCCAACGACGTGCAGCGATTATCCTTCTCGGTAAGGGTCAGCCCGAGAGTACAGGTAACGTCCGAACAAGCTATCCATCACTTGTTAGGGCGTAGGAGTATTCCTAAAAGAATAAAAAATATTCTAAGAGAAAGATCTGATTATAAATGTTACCAAATTTAAAAGCACGGTGACAGAAAGAGTGATAGGGGAAAGTCACGGTGACAGAAAGAGTGATAGGGGAAAGTCGCGGTGACAGAAAGAGTGATAGGGGAAAGTCGCGGTGACAGAAAGAGTGATAGGGGGAAAATGCGATATATGGTGGAGCAATGGAATATAATAGAGCAAGTAAATGAATTATGTTACAATATTAAGGCGGAATTTTCTAATTTACAACCTGAGGACGAGGAGAGCTACTGACCCCAACCGTCTTCGCAGACAGTGAGTTGGGATAGAGCCAGGGAGAAGATTAAGGCAGAATTTTCTCAGGTGATTGAAAAGATTTGAGAGAAATCGAACGGTGTACTGTATAGTGATAGGAAACGAAAATAAATAGGGACACTAAAAATATATATACACTCGAAGCGGATAATATCATAATCTGTAAAGATTATAGTCCACAATAGTATTTTGGTGCCAACTTTGCTTTAACGGAGTGAAACGTGGACGTGGAAAAATAATTACAGGAGTCGAATAAATGCTGTACAGATGCGTGCATTAAGGAGTGCCAATGTATGATAGAATACGGAATGAGGGGTTAAAGTGAACTCAATGCTGATGTGTTAAGTTAGACACATAAGAGAACAACGAGATGGTGTTTGGGCATGTAGAACGAATGAATGAAGAAAGACTAACAAAACAGATATGCAGGGCAGATTTGAGTGGAAGGAAAACCAAGGAAAGCATGGTTGTGTCAAGTGAATGATTTTCTGAAAGAAAAAAAAGTAGAAAATCAGAGAAATTGTAGAGGTTGTATCAACAATTATATGGATCTGGAAGATGCTAAGGCTGTGTGTCTATTTAGGAAAGTATGGCGCTTTGTCCTCTCTGCTTACCCCGGCAGGAAAATGCCGTGATGGTGTGTTTGTATGTATTTCTTTTTATACACACTTACATGTCCACTCGTTCAGCTTATTTGCATTTCATCACATCCATTCAGACCTTGGTCCTTCCTGCTAAGACCGAATGTTTCTTGGGTGATGGGAATGTTGTTGGATGGGAAGTTATTACACACCTGCCGTTTTCTGATATTTATATAAATTAAAATCTCTCTCTTGTCCACATCACCGTATTTTATCTTTGATAACATATACAACAAAAATCACGGCCAAGATTGCTTCTTCGTCATTAACATTTTGTAACATATCAAATAATAATTACGATTAAGTTTACATCACCGTATTTCATATTTGATAACATATAAAATAAAAATCATTGTCAATCACGTCGGGGTCACCAATATAGCGGGTTCGCTTATGTTTATTTGTCGTGATGATCTTGATTTGTAGTCAATAAATATAGACTCAGGAATGCGGCTATAAATCGATAAGTGGACAGCAGGTAAATAAATAACAAGTCTTGACAGTTGAATGAATGACAATACTAATATGTTTATTTCTCGGAGCGCAGGTGTTTTTATACAAATGAGTGAACCAGTTCGCGCTACATGCTCCGTCTCACTCTGGCACGTGAATTGGCGGTAGCTTATTTATTTGTATTTGGAGATGGCTAGACAAATCGCGGGTACTACAAAAATAGTAAACATTGTCGCCGTTCTTGACGTGTAGCAATCTATGAATACTTCATCGGTCATTGACCCTGTATGTTTATTATTAACAATAATTAATTTAATTTATTTGTGTTTTAACAATTCACTTATTATTTTGACAATTATTTATTTACTAGGTAGGTATCCTACATTAGCATCACCGTATTTTATCTTTGATAACATATGTATACAACAAAATCACGACAAAGTTTGCATCCCCGTCATTAACCTTTTGTAACATTTTAAATAATAATCACGATTAAGTTAGTATCACCGTATTTCACCTTTGATAACAAAAATCACGGTCAAGTTCGCATTCGTCATTAACCTTTTAGAACATGTTAAATTAAAATCAAGATCATGTTCAAATCACAGTGATTAACCTTTTGGAACATATGAAATAGGAACAACGATCAAATTTGCATCACCGTATTTAATATTTTAGAAGGTGAGGTGCACTTCAGGAACTTCACCAGAATTTCCTATAAAGGTGGGGGTACATCAAGGATCGGTACTCAATCCGCTACTGTTCATCTTAGTCATGGACTATTTAACTAACCAGGAAATGAACAGTCTCCTAAAGATCCTACTATTTGCAGACGATATCGTATTAATAAGTGAAAAACACGAAGACCTGCAAAATAGTCTGGAAAGGTGGAGAAGAATCTTGGAGGACAATAGATTGAGACTGAGCAGAAAGAAAACAGAGTATCTGTACCTACCATTCGAGAACACAAATGTTGTCACTCCCGTAATGCAAATGGATTGAGAAACATTACCAAATTGTGACTCCTTTAAGTATCTCGGGTCACTCATCCATAGCGATGGAGGATGTGCAGCAGATGTAACACATATAATTAGTGTGGGATGGATGAAGTTTAGATCAATGACGGGAGTTCTATGTGATCCGAAAATGCCAGTAAAGTTAAAAGGAAAAGTATACCAAACGATTGTCAGACCCGCACTCCTCTATGGCTCCGAATGCTGGACGATGTATAACTCTTACTCTAGGCAACTAGAAACTGCTGAAATGCGCATGCTAAGATGGTCAGCTGGTGTGTTCTTAAGAGACAAAATAAAAAGCTCACGCATTCGTGGAAGCCTAGGTGTTACAGACATCAACAGCAAAATGGAGGAGAGGCGATCGAGATGGTATGGGCACGTTGGACGCAGAGCACCCGATCACATTGTGAACCAGGCAATCTCCATGGATCTTCCTCGAATAACAACCAGAGGGACATCAAAGAATTCATGGGTGGTGCAAAAAGATAACCTAATGCAGAGGCACGGCCTGGGGGACGTAGTCCGGGACAGAAGAGCATACAACCTGAGGACGAGGAGAGCTGACCCCAACAGTCTTCGCAGACAGTGAGTTGGGATGGAGCCAGGGAGAAGAAGATTTAATATTTTAGAATATATTAAATGAAAATCACGATCAAATTTGCATCACCGTTATTAACATTTTAGAACAAATAAAATAAAAATCACGATCAAGTTTGCATCACTGTTTTTTTTTAGATATTTAGAACATATACATGTAAAATGAAAATCACGATCAAGTTCACGACACAGTGATTTACATTTTAGAACATATTGAATAAAAATCACGATCAAATCCGCGTGACCGCGATTTTTACAATTTAGAATATAACATACTCGTATTAAATGAAAATCACGATCATGTTTGCATCACCGTTATTAGCCTTTTAGAACATATTAAATAAAAATCACAATCAAGTTTGCATCACTGTTTTTTTTAGATATTTAGAACATATACATGTAAAATGAAAATCACGATCAAGTTCACGACACAGTGATTTACATTTTAGAACATATTGAATAAAAATCACGATCAAATCCGCATAACCGCGATTTTTAAAAATGATATTTTTTTAGTAAGACTGCAGTCTTCCCTTCCTGATCTTTGTAAAAATATAACTCCGTCCATAAATAGTAATGTGATCCTTTTTTGAACCAATTTTGAGTTAAAATCTTATAATAGAGGGTCTTCAAAATTTTCGATGACATTTTGGCATAATTGCGGTTCTAACTCACCAATAACGCAAATAATTTCGTCCTTCACCTCAGGAATTGATCGGGGGTCATTCTTATAGACCTGGCTTTTCACGTAACCCCAGAAAAAATAGTCCAACGGTGTCAGATCACATGATCTTGGTGGGCAATTAACATCACCGTTTCCGGAGATTACAATACATAAAATAATTCAGTAATTTGAACGCGTTGTCGTATTGTATACGACTCCATTTTTATAAATGTCATACATTACATATTTCAAATGTCACAAGACCCAGGCAAGTTCGCGACGACATCTGTGTTCGCGACGACATCCGACATCCAAGAATTTAAAAAACCGATCAATTTGAATGACCCTTTGCAACATACGCCCAAATTACAAAGTTAAGTTTTTTTTTTTTTTTTAAATATGTGTTAATAAAAAATATTTATTTTATTAAGTTTGTACCACTTTTTATTACTTATTAATTATAAATTGATGTAGTAAATAGATAAAACAAAATAATAATGATTTTATTAACTGATTTGGTATTTAAATTGTGGAACTCCGTTTTATTACAGAAAGATTTGACACTTTAAAATGAATAAAAATATACACAATAACTTAAATTAAAGTGACAGGTATGTCAAGCTTTACAAAACCATTGTCAAAATAAATAAATCATAATTTTATTTTATTACATTTTCGTTGTATACAGTACAGCCTGACGGGGGTTTGCCATGTATAAATCTCTTCCAACCAACCAAAAGGACAACCTCCGTTGTCTAATTGGTAAGACGTTTATCTCTCAATCCGGGGGTTGCGTGTTCGATTTCCGTTGGAACCATGATTTTCATAAAAAAATAATTGTAGTCTAATTTTCATTCAAGGTATTTATAACATATTTCTAGTTGGTTGGAAGAGATTGCCATATGGCAACAAGTTCGTTATCAACATCAAAAGTGTAATAAAAAGGCTGAAAAATATATGATGTTCTCGCGGCTCGCCCTAATTGGTAAGGTGTATATTGACCGGGGAGATGTTATGAGATGAGCTTAGACTTTTTGATATCTTCACTCTTAAATGTATTTTTTGCTATTTATTTTGAGATATATCTATATTTATTTATTTATGTTAACAATGTGTCAAGCAAAAACCATACTGGTATCATTTTTTTTAAATCTGGGTTCGAACGGAAATCGAACCCGCGACCTTCGGGCTGGGAGATTCGGGCTCATTCCGCTAGCACGTTAGTGGCACATGTGATCACACATTTTTCCAAACTTGTGTTCAGACATTATTTGTATTTTTTTTTGTGCAAAGTTTAATAACCCTTGCAAAAATGTCCCTGAAGAAAAAGCCACAAGAAGACAGCCATAAGAGAATAAAAGTAACTGTAGAAATGAAACGTAAAATCATTGAAAAGCGAGAACGAGGTGTGAGCGTGGCTGATCTAGCGCGCACATACAATCGGTCTACATCAACGATTTGCTCTATCCTCAAGAACAAGGACAAAATTAAGAAGATAGATGCTTCAAAGGGAGTGTCAAGAATGTCTACGAAACGGTTACCTATTCTTGATGATGTTGAAAGGTTGCTTCTCATATGAATAAACGAAAAGTAATTGCAAGGCGATACTACTATATTAACGGAAACATCATTTGTGAGAAGGCGAAAGTTATTTTCGCCTACCTCGTTAAGAAGACCCCAGAATCATCAACTACCGAAAAATAAGTACAATTTAAGGGAAGTCATGGATGGTTCGAGAAATTTAAGAGAAGAACCGGCATCCACAGCGTTGTGAGGCACGGTGAAGCAGCAAGCTCTGACACAAAGGCAGCAGAGAACTTCATCAGCGACTATAAGAAGCTCGTAGATTCTGAGAGTTACCGGATTTTACTTCTAGTAAAAAAGAATTAATTATTTGTCATAAATTCATAAATAAAAAACAAGTTATTTCGATTCTTTTATTGTTTTTTGCAAATCGAAATCGCATTCCGGGTTGTTACGCTCCCTAACAATTTATAAGTATGTAATTTTATTTGAATAAACGTTAAAAATAAAAAAAATGAGTATTTTTTTCGGCATGGAACGCATTATCGTATTTTACATTGATTTATATGGGAAAAATTGTTTCGCTTAAAGAGTGTTTCACATAACGAGTAAGATTCTGGAACGAATTATTCTCGTTATGAGAGGTTCCACTGTACTTGTCACGTGTGAATATTGTTGCCTGACGAACTATTTTACTAAACTGGGACCCTTTTTAAATTATTTTTGGCACCATCTGGAATCGAATCCGAACTCCCCGAGTGGAAATCAAGCACCTCACTAATTAGTCCACGGAGGTCGCAGCTTTAAAATTTTGCGTAATAATTTCAATTATTAATAAATGGGATTTACGAATTTTGCAAGTCATACCGATTACGTAAGTATTTGTTATATTTAAAATAGGCAATCCACACAAACTAAGATTATTTGTGCCACCAAATTAGTCATTATGCAATTACGAGAATAACATACGAGGCAATATAAGAAAACGAATTGAAAAAATAACAATTCTAGATAATTTAATGTGTCAACTGATTAATCTTCAAAAAGGAAGTAATGGATCTAACATGTATGATAAGTGTTTTTAATTAATGTATTTTGCAAGTCATACCGATTACGTAAGTATTTGTTATATTTAAAATAGGCAATCCACACAAACTAAGATTATTTGTGCCACCAAATTAGTCATTATGCAATTACGAGAATAACATACGAGGCAATATAAGAAAACGAATTGAAAAAATAACAATTCTAGATAATTTAATGTGTCAACTGATTAATCTTCAAAAAGGAACTAATGGATCTAACATGTATGATAAGTGTTTTTAATTAATGTATTTTGCAAGTCATACCGATTACGTAAGTATTTGTTATATTTAAAATAGGCAATCCACACAAACTAAGATTATTTGTGCCACCAAATTAGTCATTATGCAATTACGAGAATAACATACGAGGCAATATAAGAAAACGAATTGATAAAATAACAATTCTAGATAATTTAATGTGTCAACTGATTAATCTTCAAAAAGGAAGTAATGGATCTAACATGTATGATAAGTGTTTTTAATTAATGTATTTTGCAAGTCATACCGATTACGTAAGTATTTGTTATATTTAAAATAGGCAATCCACACAAACTAAGATTATTTGTGCCACCAAATTAGTCATTATGCAATTACGAGAATAACATACGAGGCAATATAAGAAAACGAATTGATAAAATAACAATTCTAGATAATTTAATGTGTCAACTGATTAATCTTCAAAAAGGAACTAATGGATCTAACATGTATGATAAGTGTTTTTAATTAATGTATTTTGCAAGTCATACCGATTACGTAAGTATTTGTTATATTTAAAATAGGCAATCCACACAAACTAAGATTATTTGTGCCACCAAATTAGTCACTATGCAATTACGAGAATAACATACGAGGCAATATAAGAAAACGAATTGATAAAATAACAATTCTAGATAATTTAATGTGTCAACTGATTAATCTTCAAAAAGGAAGTAATGGATCTAACATGTATGATAAGTGTTTTTAATTAATGTATTTGATGTTTCACGTCGATAAAGCAGGTACTTCTAAATAAATTGTGTATATTTTGAAATGTTCTATTGTCACATAGAATTTTGTTTTACTTTTTTTCGAAGCGCAACATAATTTATATATATTTGACGTGTAGAAAATAATATTAAAACTTCGTCAAACCATTTTTATATTCGCGTGAATTTGTCAAAATGTCTAAAATAAGTCTACTTACTGTCGAACCAGCGAATGAACTGAAATTTGACGGTCCATATGATTTAGTGGCAGCTTCGTTTATAAAATTGACAAACATAACCGATAAAAATGTTTATTTCAAATTAAAGACGACGGCTCCAAACAAATATTTCGTCAAACCTTGTTATGGATATATGGCTCCAAAAACGACGGCGGACGTCCAAATATTACTCCAACCGTACTCGTTTAACCCTCTGAAGAAGGCAAAGCACAAATTAATGATTCAATCAACACACATGCCTGACGATATTTCGACAGACCCAGAAGATTTGTGGAAGAAAATAACACCGGACAAAATTATCAGTTATAAACTTAAATTCGTTTTCAATCCACCTCCTCAAGCGATTCCAATCCAAGATCTCAAGATACCACAGTCAGATGATAAGATTACAATCCAAGATCTGAAGCAACATTCTCGAGATCGTAAGTTGGCATTACCAGGTTCGCCAATTCCATCGCAGAATCTGCAGGTGTCGTTACAAAATTTACCAGTATCATCTAAATGTTCAGCAACTTGAACCATTGACGTCGCAAGATCGAATTATTCCGTCTCAACATAGCAATCAAGAACAATCGCAGAAAGTCTTGGTTAAGACTGTGCATTCGGGGCTGAGTGATTATTTGCTGAAAGCGATTGACGAAATTAAAAACCTAGAAAATGGTGAGAGGAGCTTACGTGAAGAGAATGTTACTCTTAAAGAAGTGATCTCGAAGATGCGCGAAGTTTTGAGAGCCAGCAATGAACAGCAGCAGGTTATATCAAATTCAAAACTCCTCGTCGCGAAACCTCCAGAGTCGAAGGTTTCGACACTGAAATCAGTTTTCGTAATCAGTATGGCCATCACTGTACTAATCACAATATTGGTATTTGTCGTCTACAAGTTTATCCTTTAAATACAATTTTATACACTTATTAAAATATTTTGTATTCCAATTTATTTGCGCTTTATAAAATATTATAAAAATTTATATATTTGTTTGCAATTATTTAACTCCACTTTTTTGGATACACTTCCTTTTTTGGATCTTACCAACTAGACCACGGAGACCGTATTTATATAAGAGATATACCGAGGATAATATGCAAAATACATCTAGCGTATGTTTTGCTTTAAAGCAATTCGTTCCAATCAATCAGTTTCTGTTTCATTCATAATAATTATTGGTATATATAATTGTGTATTTAAATTACTATATGAAAACATTATGTAAGAAAAACGAACAAAAAATAAAAGATAAATCTCAAGAAAAATATGGATTAAAGAGGGAATTGGATGGGAGTTAAAAATGAGGAATATGTATTACAGTGGGAATTGGATGGGGGTTAAAAAAGAGGAATATGTATTACAGTGGGAATTGGATGGGAGTTAAAAAAATGGAATATGGACTAGAGTGGGAATTGGATGGGAGTTAAAAAGGGGATTATGGATTAGAGTGGGAATTGGATAGGAGTTAAAAAAGAGAAAAATGGATTCGAGTGAGAATTGGATGGGAGTTAAAAAAGATAATATTGATTAGTGTGGGAATTGGATGGGAGATAAAAAATATAATATTGATTAGAGTGGAAATTGGACGGGAGTTAAAAAAGAGGAATATGGATCAGAGTGAGAATTGAATGGGAGTTAAAAAAGAGGAATATGGATTAGAGTGGGAATTGGATGGGAGTTAAAAAAGAAGAATATGGATTAGAGTGGGAATTAGATGGGAGTTAAAAAAGAGGAATATGGATTACAGTGGGAATTGGATGGGAGTTAAAAAAGAGGAATCTGGATTACAGTGGGAATTGGACGGGAGTTAAAAAGGGGAGTATGGATTAGAGTGGGAAATGGATGGAAGTTAAAAAAGAGGAATATGGATTAGAGTGGGAATTGCATGGGATTTTAAAAAGAGGAATATTTTAAGATAAATAATTTTCTTTCAGTTTATTCTTAAATATCGTTAAGGATTTAGCACATCTGATTTAATCAGGAAGTCGAGCCGAGTGGACCAAAAAAGATGTTGTGTAGAATTAAACCGTATCTATCTATTAAAAACAATAAATCCCTTATTCGCTGACCGTGAAATCCACTCACCGTGACGGTCTACTGTGAAACGAAATCACTATTTTTTGTTAGTTTTGACGCGCCTGATAATGTTAAGTCCGCGGCGTGATCTTCATACGCCGTGGCGTGGTCCGCCCCTTCGCAATGATTGTTGCGAAATAAGGTCACGAATGATACAATCTGAAGAATCACGATGAATAATAATTGGCTAGAAATTGTTCGAGGACACAAATTATATTTTAAAATAAAGCCTTATGAAGTATGAAAAAGGGTTTCTTTTCGTTAACTAGTTGGAGCCGAGGTTTTTTTAAAAGGATTTCACTTTAGACTTTTTTAACCATTTTTCTGGTTGGCTGGAAACGATTTCTACATGGTAATAAAGTTGCTAGTTAAGTTAGCTAAGTAGCTAGATTGTCTGTGTACAACGAAGCGTAATGCAGTATAATAAATATAATTTATTATTTATAGTTAAAGCATTAACTTTGTGGGGTTTAAAGACATTGTAATTTGTTTTATTAAACACTGTTTATTCCACTTTTTGTAACGGTATAGTCCTACCGGTTTCAAGGTTTTCCCCTCGTCATCAGGGGAGCATTAACAATACTCTTGTTTGTACTACTACTCTTGATGAGGTGAAAACCTTGAAACTGGTAGGGTTATACCGTTGTATAAAGTATAGAGTGGCGCAATAAGAACTGCAATTGTAAATTAAAATTAAGACGAGGACGTTGTGTTAGTTTGGGCATGTGAAACGAATGAATGAAGAAATAATGACAAACAGATATACAACGCAGATCTGAGCGCAAAAAACATTCAAATGACTATCCATCCTCATGAAATCTATGAACACATACGTGAGCAAATGCTCACAAACTCCACAAAGACGGACAATCACCCGAACATTCCTTTTCATATAAATTGAGATATCATCAATCAAAAGGAAAAGGAAGGGATGGTGGAGAGGAATGGAAAAAAATCAGGAATGAAACACGTTATTTTACGGACTAGAAAAAAAGAACTTTTTCAGTCGCTTCTTAAATCATGCCAAGGACGGAGCTACATAATAATGTGTTGGGGCCCACTTTGATGTACACATATGGAAGTGAAACTTACACTTAGCAGACGAACGATTAACTTTTCTCTTGCTGTGCTAAAAAAATCCACGCGTTCCGGTGCTGTGTATTCAATACATATGTAAAAATGAGCGATTAAAAATCGGAAAAATAAGAATATTCATAGCCAATCGCTCAAATTAATTAAATTTGAAGTCAAAAGTGATAATAATTGAAATTTAATTGCTGAAAACATCGGTTGATGTTCACAAAACGGGCGAAGCGACCGCCTCAAACGGATGCCCCAAAGCTACTAAAACGAGAGAAGCGATCCAACTGAAATTCTATTTCTTTCGTTCCCATATACTGAAGTAGAGTGAGAGTGAGACGTGAATAGCGTCGCTTCCTCACCCATAGCGGTTTTTTTAGAATGAATATACCTACGTCACACACTGGCACACGTTTGATTGTATCGGTGAATTTATTCCCGATTTTCACAAAATATCTCTGATGTGGCCGATAAGTGCTAATTATTATTAATATTATTTTTAATTCAATGCGTAAATGTATTACGGAGGAATACCTAAAATCTGAACCCAGTATTTATTATATTTATAGAGATATTAAAGTGTTTAGAAGCAATGTGTACTAGTTACATATGACAGGGAAGGAAGGGTAAAGATTAATGCTGTAGAGACGTGTGCACTAAGGAAATTTTGTAGAATGACAACAAAAAGATATCGGAATGAAGACATAAATATGAAAGCATGGATATTTTAAGTAATATTAAGAAAGGAGCTTTAATATGCTTTGGACATGTGAAGAGAATGAATCACTTAACCAGTATACAATCCAGACGCTCTTCTACATCCATACACCTTCTCATGCAAATCCTACGACTACTCAGACTTTATTATTCTTCCAAGAAACCAGAAACGCTCTCTTGTCGTAATAATCTTTATTGTATATTCCAATCACCATTTTCCTCATTAAATATAATAAAAGATGAGTGAGGAGCAGTGGCGTGGTAAAGATTTTTTATGCCGGGGGGAAAAGCACTAAATCTGCGCCCCCTTCACAAAGTATAAACTGAGTGACATATGGGAATAGGGGTGGAAACCCAATTACTATGGCAAAGCCTGTACATGCATTTATTTCACTAATAAATATTTTGTTAAATGTATTAAAAAAAATATTTATTTTTTCAATTCTATGTGTTACATATATTAAAACTGTGAAAGCGTTTAATTATGTAAAATATTGAAAATAGTTATTGTTAAGGCATTGACATTGTGGAAGTTTAAAGGCATTGTAATTTGTTTTATCAAACATTGTTTATTCCACTTGTTGTAACGATATAACCCTACCGGTTTCAAGGATTTCGCCTCATCATCAGGAGAGCACAAACAAGACTGAATTCTGTTCGAACTGGTACCAACATACACACTTCTAACGGTAAAATTTATGTTTGGGGATTGTGGATGGAGGAAGGCAGGAGACAACTTCAGCGAGCAGCGGCGAGATCTTGATAATATATGTGTTTGCCAGATGGGTCAAAAACAAGGTCTTATTTGTGGTTCCCTAATGATGAGGTGAAAACCTTGAAACCGGTAGGGTTATACCGTTGCAAAAAATGTTTGATTAAACAAATGACAACGTTATTATTTAGTTTAAAAGGTAAAGTATTTTTTAAAAAAGCCCTTCCAGCACTGACTGCAAGAATCAGGTAGATTTTGTCTGTATATGAAAGAAAATGATATTTCCTGTTTTATTTAATTTAATTCAAATGACAATTTTATATAGCGCCGTTTAAAGAGCAAACTCTCCTCAAGGGCGCTCTAACTCAGAACTCAAACCCACTTTACAAATCAGGTCTGGCAGCTATAGCAGAGCCCGAGCGAATCATGCACAACACATTCTTTGTGTACAGTACAACTTTGTGAGATTTTGCAACGTGGTATTCTCCTCCAACCAATCAGAAAATGTTTATAAAATCTTAAGTGAAAACCAGACTGAAATCCTTTATTTTAAATCTGAGTTCCAGCGGGAATCGAACCCACAAACTCCGGGTTGGAGGAAAGGTGTCTTACCAACTAGGCCACGAAGGTCGTCTGTTTCTGGTACCCTGTAAGTACTCGACTATTTCTCCCAAATAAATTACATCATTGTATTGGAATAATTTCATTATGCGCCTGTAATAGATAGACTTATTATACTTCAGAAATTGTAGCACGGGTCCTGTGACAGTTCACAAATTGGCCCTAATGCAACCTAGTAACGACGTTCAGTAATTTTAATTATTTTATCAACTTTAATATAAGCCTCGATTCTAATAAATAGCAAGTTATTTAGGTAAATACATTACATAAAACTAACAATAATGACAAATTAATACATCTTGTTACAAATTAGCAAAAATGTGGCAGTTTGTTAAAATTAAATAATATTTGTTCGTCAAAAGTCACTACGTTAGTACGCATTGGCTAGGGATGGGATATACGATAGTTAGATTTTTACACATAAAATTAAATATTCGTAATTAGTATTAATCCATAGTGGATCGCCTTTTTAAAGATAGATACAAATCATACAATACATTAGAAAGTCAGTATAATGAAAATTAGGAATTAAAACGTCAGTTTAGAGAAAAAACTATTTTTCGATTTATAAAAAAAACTATTCGATTTGTAAAAAAAAAAAACGATTTTATCCCATCCTTTTGAGACATGACGTTTAAAACGTCGCAAGACCCATCTTACATTTTCTGAAGTATAGGATAGATAAATATTTTAAGATCAACTTTTATTTATGGGAGTGAAATGTGGACGCGGAAAAATATTGAGAGGAGTGGAATTAATGCAGTAGAGATGTACGTTGTCGTCGTTGCTGGACTTCGTAGTCGAGGATTCCTTGCTACTTCAGTGTTAATCTTGAGCTGGTCTTCCACGTCGATCGTGTGATCTTCTGTGAGAAAACAGCCCGATCCTAGATGTGCACTTCCTTCCGCAAATGCCACAGACATGTGGACCATGCTGAGCCGCATGGCCGTGCTGACGCATGTTCGCAGCGCGCTGACTGTTTCTCACACGTCTAGCCGTTGAAACGCCATCAGCCCAAGATGGCTTTCCATCCTGTATGACAAAATACGGAATTAAGTGATAAATAATAATTGTGAACTTTAAGGGGATGAAGAAAAGTACGGTTTGGGCATCTAGAACGAATGAACGAAGATAGACTAACAAAACAGATAAACAGAGCAGATGTGAGTAAATGACGTATTAGAGGAAGGCCAAAGAAAGTATAGTTGGATCAAATTTGAGATATTCAGAAAGAAATAAACGTTTAAAGTCAGAGAAACGGTAGAAATTGGATGGATATAACACAGACTAAGGATATTTGTCGAGTTAGAAAAGCATAGCGCTTTGTCTTCTGCCTACCCCGATAGAGAAATGGTGTGATGGTATATATGTATAGATCTTTTAACGGAGGGTATTTTTGGAGTCTTTTGGCTATGGTCGGAGACATTACAATGAAATTTTCCAGAAGTTATGCCATGAGACCATCTGCAATGAATTGTATTTCTATCGAAATATGTATGTAACAGACGTTGTTTGAAATTTTGGATATGAAAGTAACTTAATACTGAAAGGGTGGTCCAAATTAAGGAAGAACTTTAAAAACATATTATTTTTCGTCTTTGACTTTGCGCCCCCCTTATTTGAGTTCTATATGCGAGGACAACTGTTCACTTTGCCGTCTCTCGTTACGCCACTGTCGATGATACTAGGAAATGCAAATGCTCATAGTATAGACGTGTTTAAACGATCATATGTGAAACCTGTTTTGTTAATTTTGCATAACATTTCTAAGAATTTATTATCAATGAAAGACATTTATATATACAATATTTAAAAACGGCAATACTGGATTTACGTAGAAGATCCAAAAGTTTCCGGATTAAGGATATAAAAAAGTGAAAAAATGAAAGAAAAAAAACATTTTTAAAACAATTCATTTTTTATACAATTGTAAAAAAAGTATGAAACGTTGTAAATAATAAAAGGACAATTTATGTAGCGCCGTTAAAAGAGCAGACTCTCCTAAAAAGCGCTCTAACTCGAGATTCGAACCCACTATTATTGGCAGATTTAAAATATTATAAAATAAATATGTAATTTAGTATAAGTTGAGTGTAAGTTATTAAACTAAAAAAAAAGAATTGACGTTCAACCTGTTTTCCTTAAATGACTGAGTAAAACCACAATGATCACTAGACTTTTCTTTATATCACTGTGTAATACCCTAGATCACTGTGTAATGCCACAATGATCCCATGACTTTTCTTTATATCACTGTGTAATATCCTAGATCACTGTGTAATACCACAATGATCCCTAGACTTTTCTTTATATCACTGTGTAATATCCTAGATCACTGTGTAATACCACAATGATCCCTAGACTTTTCTTTATATCACTGTGTAATACCCTAGATCACTGTGTAATACCACAATGATCCCATGACTTTTCTTTATATCACTGTGTAATATCCTAGATCACTGTGTAATACCACAATGATCCCATGACTTTTCTTTATATCACTGTGTAATATCCTAGATCACTGTGTAATACCACAATGATCCCTAGACTTTTCTTTATATCACTGTGTAATACCCTAGATCACTGTGTAATACCACAATGATCCCATGACTTTTCTTTATATCACTGTGTAATATCCTAGATCACTGTGTAATACCACAATGATCCCTAGACTTTTCTTTATATCACTGTGTAATACCCTACATCAGTGCTTCCCAATTACTTTCATGTAACGGCCTCCTAAATCTGAAGTAATTAATCCCCCCCCCCCCAAACCTAAAAACTATACTCACATGAAACAATTTAATACTCACATGAATATTTGTACTTTGTACTGAATATTTTCGCGACCCCCACGAGAAATCCCGCGGCCCCCAATTTGGGAAGCACTGCCCTAGATCACTGTGTAATACCACAATGATCCATAGACTTTTCTTTATATCAATGTGTAATACCCTAGATCAGTGTTCCCCAACCGGTGGTCCGCGGCCCGGTGCCGGTCCACAGAGACTTTCAGCCGGGCCGCAAACAGTATGCCAAATTTCAAGAAATTCGCCATGCAAGAATATTAAATATAGGATTTTTATCCATGTCCTCAATAAAATCGAAACAAAGGAATAGACTGGACGTGAATGCAGCACTTCGTCTGTCAGAGACAGCACTGCAGCCAAGAATATCCAATATATTAGCAAAGATGCAACAGCAGGTTTCGCATTAGTTTGTTGCAAAAACCCCATTGTTTTTGTTAAATTTTAATTGTATCAGACAATGTTACAATTAAAATTGTTTAACTGTTATATGTATATTTGTCAATTATAGTTACATTTGTCCATCTGTCACAATATAGGATTAAAAAAATATTAAATAAAAAAAACATTTTTATTTCAGTATTTATTTATTTAACCCTTTTATTGCAATACAATCTGGCGGGCTTATTGCCAGGCGGCAATCTCTTCCAACCAACCAGACAAAAGTAAATGAAGCAAGTTACGTGGTCGCATAAATCATTCAAATGACTATCCCTCCCCACGAAATCCATAAACATATACGTGAGAACATGCCCACAAACCCCACAAAGACGAACAATCACCCGAACATTATTTTTCATATAAAGTGAGATATCATCAATCAAAAGGAAAGGAAAGGATGGTGGAGAGGAAAGGAAAAGAAAAATCAGGAATGAAACACGTTATTTTACTCACTAGAAATTAAGAGTTTTTTCAGTCGCTTCTTAAAGCATGCCAAGGACGCTTCTTAAAGCATGCCTTATATTGGTTTATAGTATTAGTGGACCGCGAAAAAAATTTCCTTTTATTACCGGTCCACAGGTCTAAAAAGGTTGGGGAACACTGCTCTAGATCACTGTGTAATACCACAATGATCCCTAGACTTTTCTTTATATTATATTTCCCTAGATCACTGTGTAATACCACAATGATCCCTAGACTTTTCTTTATATTATATTTCCCTAGATCACTGTGTAATACCACAATGATCCCTAGACTTTTCTTTATATTATGTTTCCCTAGATCACTGTGTAATACCACAATGATCCCTAGACTTTTCTTTATATTATATTTCCCTAGATCACTGTGTAATACCACAATGATCCCTAGACTTTTCTTTATATTATATTTCCCTAGATCACTGTGTAATACCACAATGATCCCTAGACTTTTCTTTATATTATGTTTCCCTAGATCACTGTGTAATACCACAATGATCCCTAGACTTTTCTTTATATTATATTTCCCTAGATCACTGTGTAATACCACAATGATCCCTAGACTTTTCTTTATATTATATTTCCCTAGATCACTGTGTAATACCACAATGATCCCTAGACTTTTCTTTATATTATGTTTCCCTAGATCACTGTGTAATACCACAATGATCCCTAGACTTTTCTTTATATTATATTTCCCTAGATCACTGTGTAATACCACAATGATCCCTAGACTTTTCTTTATATTATATTTCCCTAGATCACTGTGTAATACCACAATGATCACTTGACTTTTCCTTATATATTTCCCTAGATCATTGTGTAATACAGCAATGATCCCTATACCTTTCCCTGTATATTTCCCTAGATCACACAATGATCTCTAGAACTTTCCATATTTACGAGTATTTCCCTAAATAAATTTCTATATTTATTTCCCTAAATCAATGTGTAATACCACAATGACCCCTTGTCCTTTCCCTATGGTATATATTTCCCGACATCACTCTATAATACCACAATGATCTCTAGACCTTTCCATATTTATTTCCCAAAATCACTGTATAATACCACAATGATCTCTAGACCTTTCCATATTTATTTCCCAAAATCACTGTGGAATACCACAATGATCCCTAGACCTTTCCCTATATATTTCCCTAGATCACTGTATAGTATCACAATGATCTCTAGACCTTTCCATATTTATTTCCCAAAATCACTGTGGAATACCACAATGATCCCTAGACCTTTCCCTATATATTTCCTTAGATCACTGTATAATATCACAATGATCTCTAGACCTTTCCATATTTATTTCCCAGAATCACTGTATAATACCACAATGATCTCTAGACCTTTCCATATTTATTTCCCAAAATCACTGTATAATACCACAATGATCTCTTGACCTTTCCATATTTATTACCCAAAATCACTGTGGAATACCACAATGATCCCTAGACCTTTCCCTATATATTTCCCTAGATCACTGTATAGTATCACAATGATCTCTAGACCTTTCCATATTTATTTCCCAAAATCACTGTGGAATACCACAATGATCCCTAGACCTTTCCCTATATATTTCCTTAGATCACTGTATAATATCACAATGATCTCTAGACCTTTCCATATTTATTTCCCAGAATCACTGTATAATACCACAATGATCTCTAGACCTTTCCATATTTATTACCCAAAATCACTGTGGAATACCACAATGATCCCTAGACCTTTCCCTATATATTTCCCTAGATCACTGTATAGTATCACAATGATCTCTAGACCTTTCCATATTTATTTCCCAAAATCACTGTGGAATACCACAATGATCCCTAGACCTTTCCCTATATATTTCCTTAGATCACTGTATAATATCACAATGATCTCTAGACCTTTCCATATTTATTTCCCAGAATCACTGTATAATACCACAATGATCTCTAGACCTTTCTCTATATATTTCCTTAGATCACTGTATAATATCACAATGATCTATAGACCTTTCCATATTTATTTCCCAAGATCACTGTGTAATACCACAATGATACCTACATCCTTCCCTAAACCACTGTGTGATTCACAGAATCAGATATAACTGAATAATTCTCAGAAATCATATTTCATTTTTAATTACTGATCTTAACTGTTTTATCTGTATGACATTTTATCTTTACATAGGTAATAACAGGATTACATTCATTGTTGAAATTTTACTGCGTACATTTTAGAAGACAAAAAGCAAATAGAAACATACTCATGAGTGTAAGAGATTATATATAATAGATCAGGAATGTCCAACAGGTCGATCGCGGCCATCTTCTTCTTCTTCAACTTTCTGTACACTCAAGAGTCTGTTATTACAGGATTGTCCTCTTGTGATGCTGAGCTCCAGCTATCTCTCCGTCGTTTCGGGGGTCTCCCTGGTGGACGCCGTCCATCCGGCACCCCATGCAGAGCTATGTATGGAATTCTTGTGGAATTCATTCTCTGTACATGTTGGTACCAGTATCGTCGACGCTGTCGTCCCCATCTATCCACATCTTGGATCTCACAGACCTCTCGGATTATGGTGTTCCTTATACGATCACGCAAAGTCTTCCCAGCAATAGCATCTAGAGTTCTCATTTCTGTTGTCCTTAGCATACTTTTGGTCTTGACAGTGTCCGCCCTCGCTTCGATGCCATATGTGAGGATAGGTCGCACACAGGTTTTATAATTGCGTACCTCGCTATCCGTTCTCATATCTTTATTCCTCCATATAACATCTCTCAGGCAGCCCGCCATAACTGCAGCTTTATCTACCTGAGGCCTTACTTCTCTGGGGAGGTCATGAGAGCTGAGCAGTTCACTGCCAAGATATCTGAACTGGGTTGCTTGTTCAATTGGCTCGTCACGTACTGAGATTCTGCACTCTAGTGGGTCTTTGGAGAATGTCATACAGTTGGTTTTTGCTACGGAGATAGTCATATTGTACTTTGAGCAGGACTCATCGAACTTTGTGAGCATTCTCTGAAAGTCATTTTTATTTTCAGCTATGAGTGTAGCGTCGTCAGCATA
The DNA here is from genome assembly GCA_949825065.1 of Odontocerum albicorne. NCBI lineage: Eukaryota > Metazoa > Arthropoda > Insecta > Trichoptera > Odontoceridae > Odontocerum > Odontocerum albicorne. Next base: position 13,802,865 of record OX463867.1, read on the forward strand.
ACAGAGAATTCCCACCGCGGCCATCTTCGTAACATACAATATGGCGTGCGATGTTGCTACATCTCATTAAACTAATGCACTTGTCAATGCTGTCGGCACCTGTTTACCCTCGGAGTGTGTTGTCATTTGGTTCACCTCCTGTATTTCTCCCGGTGAGCAGACAATTTTATATTTGAGTCTACCATGCAGCGTGTCACAATATATAGAAATAAACTCTATTCACTTATTAAGTTTCTAATTAATTTCTAAGTTCTTGTGAAAAAAGTGTACATTCGTTTCTTTTGGAAATTATAAGACTCTTCCAATTAAAATGATGAATTCAAAAAAATCCAAGACTTACCATTTACCGAAGAATGGGAGTACAATTACTTTTTTACAATGGTAAAAGAAAAATATTGTTGCTTAATATATTATTCATCTGTAGCCATAACTAAGAAAGGTTATTTGGAAAGACATTTTGTTATCTCTCCATAATAAATATCAGTGGGAATATCCATTAAACAGTCATTTAAGAAGAATTCAAGTAAAGTTCAAGTCTATGTTACGAGTATTAATACGAGGGTCACCTAGAAACTAAGGTTACAAGGGCTCCTGAGGCCGGGGGATATTTTTCGTTTCAAAGTTGGCGCACCTGGCATGTAGGGGGGATCCTAACGGTCAATTTGTTTGATTCCGCGTGTTTTTCGGCCATTTTGTTCAGTCACAGTAAATTCTTCCGATGGAGAGGTCGTCGTGCGTGCGAGACCCGCGTGGTCATCCGTTTTTTGACTTTGCAGAACAATACCGCCGCGAATATCCATCGGAAGCTCATGGAAGTTTATGGTAGTGATGTGATGAGTCGACAACATGTCACAAAGTGGGTTAGGTTGTTCAGAGAAGGCCGTACTGATACTCACGACGAGGCAAGGCAGTGATTTATGACGAATTTGTGCAAAAAATTGAAGAACAAGTGCGAAATGACCGCCGTGTGACGCTTAACGACCTTCACGAAGAATTTCCTGACATTTCTCGAAGTCTCTTTGGTGATATTGTGTCGGAAAAACTTGATTACAAGAAGTTGTGTGCGAGATGGGTGCCCAGAATGCTCACACTGGAGCACCGTCAAAATCGCGTGACCGCCGCCCGTGAATTTTTGGATCGTTTTGCACAGGAGGGAGAAGCTTTTCTGGACTCTATCGTGAGGGAGGATGAGACGTGGGTGTGTCACTACACCCCAACAATTTTTCAACGATCAGGAGGTCGAGGAAGCTGTGAAGAAGTGGCTGAAAGAGCTGGCGGCGGAGGTCTATGACACTGGCATACAAAAGCTGGTGCCCCGACTACAGAAATGTCTCGATCTCGACGGCGATTACGTTGAAAAATAGTTTAATATATTTGTGAAGTATCTTGTGAATTTCAATTAAATACAAGCATTTTTCGATCCTACATAAATGTTGTAACCTTACTTTCTGGATGACCCTCGTATAACAAAATACCTATTTTAAAATCACTTGCTGTGACTGCCGCATTATTCAAAATCAGCTATCTTTTAGCAAAAAAACTGTAATTTTCTGATGAAGGAAGCTTTTTTTGGAAATAACTCAGTGTTATGTGTTAAATCTCGCGAATGTCATACTCGTAAGTAGATCTCGACTATTTTTTAACATAAAAAGTCAATCGCAAGTACAAACAAATTGGCTACCCCTGATTTAGATGTATATACAATATATACATACTACCTTGATCAAAAAAGTTTTAGGACTTTATTCATAAAATCGAAAATATAAGTTTATTCATCAAAATCGATATGGCCCCCTTCAAAGTATTCCCCATCGACTGCGACGCACTTACGCCAGCGCTTGATTCAATCCTCAAAACACCGCTGGTACTCAATTTTCGGTATGTCCATCAGAACTGTCTTCGGTTTTTTCATGACATCCTCTCGGGTGCTGTAACGCGTTCCGCGAAGCGGTTTTTTATGTCGGTTGAACAGGAAAAAGTTGCAGGGAGCCAGATCAGGCGAATTCGAAGGCTGCTGGATAGTATTTATGTTGTTTTTGGTCAAAAACTCATGGAAATCATGTCTTTCGCGATTTCAACGCGGTCCTTTTTTGCATGGAATTGAGGTATTTCGGCATCAGTTTTGCAGCGACACGTCTGAGGTCCAAATCCCTAACCTAAATGTCTTGGGCGGATCCATAAGCGATGTTAAAGTCCTCTGCCAGCTCTCTGATGGTCAATTTGCGGTTTTCGGCCAACATTTCTTTGATTTTATCGATGTTTTCATCAGTTTTCGACTGCCACTGCGTTCGTCATCCTCAACCGACTTACGACCACTTCTGAAGCGTTCGTGCCACCGAAAAACACTTCTCCAACATTTCCAATGTCTGCGGACCGTTAAATCCGTTTTGTACACAAAATTTAATGCAAACTCGTTGATGCACAGTTGATGCCATTTTCAAGCTTGTAAAATATCGAAAACACGCACAAAGGTAGATGTACTCAGTACAGCGTAACTTTTACAAATGTCAAGCTATGACGCTGAAATTTGGAGGGAAGTGTCAATGATAAATGTGGTAACCTAACAAAAAAAAAAAGAATTCCAATCGGATGACTGACAGCGCTACACGGTGGCCGGTTCTAAAACTTTTTGATCAAGGTAGTATGCAAATATTTGAGAATAAGATCAAAATACACTTATTAGTACAAACTAATGGATTCATTTTATTTTAAATTTGATACAGGTTTAACCCAATCATATCAAATAACAAGAAACATGTGAGACAATTAAGTCTAAATGTACTCGTAGCATAATAACAACAGGAACAATGTTACTCATGCTTCCCTGTGAAGTGATTCAGTCATGCCTGCAATTTTCATTAAGGAGTTGAATCCTCAATGTATCCATCGAGATGTGGAAGATGTCGATTACAGAAAATTCATTGTACAAGATCATTCCGTGTGCGAGTGGCGATGCTCTTAACAGTTCAGTTTGTGAATACTACGTCATCGGCATGCTTTAAGAAGCGACTGAAAAAGCTCTTAATTTCTAGTCAGTAATATAACGTGTTTCATTCCTGATTTATCATTCCTCTCCACCATCTCTTCCTTTTCCTTTGATTGATGATATCTCACTTTTACTTTAATATGTTTACAGCTATAAATTTCATAAATATGAATAATCTTATAAATATTTTTGCAACCATGTAGCTTGCTTTATTTACTTTTGTCTGGTTGGTTGGAAGATATTGCCTGCTGTCACTCCTGTAATGCAAATGGATGGAGAAACATTACCAAATTGTGACTCCTTTAACACTTGCCACCCTGTGATGGATAGCGAGTGACCAGGACTTATATTTTATTTGATTATTCAACGTTTTAATACATAATAAAATGATTTTTATAGCTAATTACAAAAAATTACTAAGCAGACTTTGCATAATTTTAATTTAAAACATACATTTTTCACTGGACGCTTAGCGTCCAGCAGAGTGGCTGGTGGAATTTTTTTAGCACAGTAAGGCAAGTGTTAAGTATCTTGGGTCACTCATCGATAGCGATGGAGGGTGTGCAGCAGATGTAACACATAAAATTAGTGTGGGATGGATGAAGTTTAGATCAATGACGGGAGTTCTATGTGATCCGAAAATGCCAGTAAAGTTAAAAGGAAAAGTATACCAAACGATTGTCAGACCCGCACTCCTCTTTGGCTCCGAATGCTGGACGATGTATAGCTCTTACTCTAGGCAACTAGAAACTGTTGAAATGCGCATGCTAAGATGGTCAGCTGGTGTGTTCCTAAGAGACAAAATAAAAAGCTCACGCATTCGTGGAAGCCTAGGTGTTACAGACATCAACAGCAAGATGGAGGAGAGGCAGATGGATTGAGATGGTATGGGCACGTTGGACGCAGAGCACCCGATCACATTGTGAACCAGGCAATCTCCATGGATCTTTCTCGAATAACAACCAAAGGAAGACCAAATAATTCATGGGTGGTGCAAAAAGATAACCTGATGCAGAGGCACGGCTTGGGGCACGTAGTCCGGGACAGAAGAGCATACAACCTGAGGACGAGGAGAGCTGACCCCGACAGCCTTCGCAGACAGTGAGTTGGGATGGAGCCAGGGAGAAGGTTGGAAGAAATTGCCGTCCGGTAATAAGCCCGCCAGATTGTATTTACAATTAAGTGTTAAATAAATAAAGTTCCTTTAGATTGCATCCTTAATAATGCAAATAATGTGTGTTGAACTTACAGGAGATATTATTTCTTATCTGTATTAAGTAATTTATGTTATATAGTGGAACTTCAGTATTCAAACGTCTCTCATCTCGAACAATTCAGTTTTCAAACGTCTCTCATCTCGAACAATTCAGTTTTCAAACGTCTCTCATCTCTAACAATTCAGTTTTCGGACATATCGTTTTAATTCGATTCTCGAAAATACATTTTCAATGAAAATGCCATGTTTCAAACCAATTATTTTTCCATGTTATATGCCCTCAGTAAGATACAGGCAAAATCCTAGTTTACTGGGGACACAACAAGTGAAAGGCAAAAAACCCAGATCTATATAATTTGTGTGCTTACTTTAAATTACTTGTTGTTTTTTCATAAATGATGCATGTATTTATAAAATGTCTTATCATGTATAATAAAGAAATAAATTGGACGTTATTATTAATCAATCATGAGAATACAAGAATCAGTTATATCCAGGTCTGTTTTGTCATGTCAGGTCCTCCTTCCTACTCCAGCATTTCCTCAATTCTTAAGGCCTTAGTCTTGACCGGAGGACTGTTATTCTATTATCATGTGACCTTCTGTCTTATAATATCCCCATGAGTGCTGTTGAAACATCATATCTTGAAAGATATATGTATCATAGATTGTTCGATTTTTGGATGATATTAATACATTATCTAATATTTCTTGTCACGTATTAATTAATAAATAAATGTTTCAAATTTGTTTGTTCAGACATTAGGATACCTCCATGAGAGTGGTTGCAATAATCGGAATGTTCAGACATCAGGATACCCCTATGAGAGTGGTTGCAATAATCGGAATGTTCAGACATCAGGATACCCCTATGAGAGTGGTTGCAATAATCGGAATGTTCAGACATCAAGATACCCCCATGAGAGCGGTTGCAATAATGGGGATGTTCAGACATCAGGATACCCGCACGAGAGTGGTTGCAATAGTCGGAATGTTCAGACATCAGGATACCCCCATGAGAGTGGTTGCAATAATCGGAATGTTCAGACATCAGGATACCCCCATGAGAGGGGTTGCAATAATGGGGATGTTCAGGCATCAGGATACCCCCGTGAGAGGGGTTGCAATAATGGGGATGTTCAGGCATCAGGATACCCCCGTGAGAGGGGTTGCAATAATGGGGATGTTCAGGCATCAGGATACCCCCGTGAGAGGGGTTGCAATAATGGGGATGTTCAGGCATCAGGATACCCCCGTGAGAGGGGTTGCAATAATGGGGATGTTCAGGCATCAGGATACCCCCGTGAGAGGGGTTGCAATAATGGGGATGTTCAGGCATCAGGATACCCCCGTGAGAGGGGTTGCAATAATGGGGATGAAAGAAGAAATAAAAGAGTCGTATAGTCATAATTATATTTATTTTTCAATTTAGTCTTGCATTGCGTGTTAAATATAGGATAAACATTGTATAATATATATTGAATAATATTTGAAAAATACAGAAATCATTAATTTGCTAGATATTTTTAAGTTAATAAGAACAGTAATTAAAGATATAATTATAAATATAAATAATTCATTTTAAACATTGTGTATAAATCGAACAATTATCATTATGAAATAAGTCAAAATTTATAAAACAGCGTATCAGATATACACTTATACAGTATTTCCCCCTTATCCGCAGTTTAGTTATACGTGGTTAAATTGCCCGCGGTTTCGTTAACCTCAGTTACAGTTACTTGCATCTTCAGTCACGGTTTGTCCCTTTTAAATAAAGCCACGGATATCGACATCTTCAACGTTTCCGATAATGTTTTTAAAGAAAGCATTAGGAGCTTTCTTAGTAATGGAAGTCACTTGTTTCAGTTAAACTAATATTTTTTATTTACTATCTTTTATAGTTTTGCTGCTTTATAAAATGTCTGTTAAAACTTGGTTTTATTTTTGCTGCTTTATAAAATGTCTGATAAAACTTTGTTTTATTTTTGCTGCTTTATAAAATGTCTGTTAAAGCTTTGTTTTACTTTTGCTGCTTTATAAAATGTCCGTTAGAGCTTTGTTTTATTTTTGCTGCTTTATAAAATGTCTGTTAAAGCGTTTTTTTCTTGTTACTGTATATAATTTCTCTTAAACTTTGTATGTAATTGGGTTTAACCTGTGTGTATATAATTTTTCTTAAACTTTGCATGTTATTGGGTTTAACCTGTGTATGTAAGCTTAATGAAAATAAATACATCTTCATTATCCACAATTTCAGTTAACAGTGTTTAGTTATTCGCGCTTTCAGTTACCTCAAATTTTGCTATGGGCGAATTCACTATCCGCATTTACATTATACACGGTTTCAGTATTCAGTTTCATTATCCGCAGTTTTAGCTATCCGCGCTTTCAGTTACTTGCAATTTTGCTATAGGCGGTTTCACTATCCACATTTACATTATACGCGGTTTCAGTGACCTGCAGTTTCATTATCCGCAGTTTTAGCTATCCGCGCTTTTAGTTACTTGCAATTTTGCTATAGGCGGTTTCACTATCCACATTTACGTTATACGCGGTTTCAGTGACCTGCAGTTTCATTATCCGCAGTTTTAGCTATCCGCGCTTTCAGTTACTTGCAATTTTGCTATAGGCGGTTTCACTATCCATATTAACATTATACGTGGTTTCAGTGACCTGCAGTTTTATTATCCGCAGTTTTAATTACCTGTGGTTTGTTTTCCGCGGTTACCCGTCAGTGAACCGCAGTTCAAAAGTATTAAATGGAAAATTCCAACGTTTTGTCAGAAGGTCAATAGCAACCTAGAACGCCACAATGCCTACGTCACTCATCTTGCTTCATCTATCACATCATCACAAGAAGAAGTGTGAGTATTGCACAGTCAGATATTTTGAGGATGAGAGAGAGACCGTAAGAGATCACATTTGAATGGGACAAGGTAAGATAGATGGGTATGAACTTTTACATTCATACCCGTCTTTACCTTGTCCCTTTTGGTGTTAACTGAGAAGAAAAAACTCGACATCTTATAATCTATTCTATTGTTTCAATCAAGACTTCAGAACCCCCCTGTACGTGGCCTCACAAATGTACTTGCACAAAGCAAGGCAAGGGTGGACTGCTGTATATCAACTGTTTAAAGCGCATATATTGCACATTCAAAAAAGTGAATTTCGAGAAACTGATATCAAAAATTCATTTTATCAACCGAAACCATGAGTAGAATAGTAGTGTTCACAATATTTAGTATTAACTCAGTAAACAAGGATATTGTGAATAAATCTTCAGTCATTTCGAAAACGACTAAATTTGGATATACAATAACCGTGCTTTATAAACGGTCGATAAAATCAACAAGGTTAAAAAATAGAGTAAATAAAAATAACACCATTCGTAATAACACAGTAATCGATTATTTTTTTATGTCATTTCTGTATACACGGTTTTCTCCCTTTAATACCCGCTAGAAACGTTGGTCTATTCTGTACGATTTATATTTTTGACACCTTCATTTAGTTTAGTTTTTTTATGTTACGAGTAATTTGAGGTCTGCATCGATCGTGGATGAAATAAATAATTTGAGATCTGCATCGACCGTGGATGAAGTAAATAATTTGAGGTCTGCATCGATCGTGGATGAAATAAATAATTTGAGGTCTGCATCGATCGTGGATGAAATAAATAATTTGAGGTCTGCATCGATCGTGGATGAAATAAATAATTTGAGGTCTGCATCGATCATGGATGAAATAAATAATTTGAGGTCTGCATCGATCGTGGATGAAATAAATAATTTGAGGTCTGCATCGATCGTGGATGAAATAAATAATTTGAGGTCTGCATCGATCGTGGATGAAATAAATAATTTGAGGTCTGCATCGATCGTGGATGAAATAAATAATTTGAGGTCTGCATCGATCGTGGATGAAATAAATAATTTGAGGTCTGCATAGATCGTGGATGAAATAAATAATTTGAGGACTGCATCGATCGTGGACGAAATAAATAATTTGAGGTCTGCATCGATCGTGGACGAAATAAATAATTTGAGGTCTGCATAGATCGTGGATGAAATAAATAATTTGAGGACTGCATCGATCGTGGACGAAATAAATAATTTGAGGTCTGCATCGATCGTGGACGAAATAAATAATTTGAGGTCTGCATCGATCGTGGATGAAATAAATAATTTGAGGTCTGCATCGATCGTGGACGAAATAAATAATTTGAGGTCTGCATCGATCGTGGACGAAATAAATAATTTGAGGTCTGCATCGATCGTGGACGAAATAAATAATTTGAGGTCTGCATCGATCGTGGATGAAATAAACAATATGAGGTCTGCATCGATCGTGGACGAAATAAATTATTTGAGGTCTGCATCGATCGTGGATGAAATAAATAATTTGAGGTCTGCATCGATCGTGGATGAAATAAATACGTTTGTTTTTAAATTCCCCAAAATTCATCGTGTCTGTATTGTATCGAATAACACTTTCATTGTATTGTATAAAGTACAAACTGGCAGGTTTATTGTAATATTCTATGTGGTTATCACTCCCAATCAATTAGAAACCTGTTTAAAAAAGGCTTAAAGTGAAAAGCAGATTTGAACCCGTTTTAAATAAAATCTCGGTACCAACGGGAATCGAACATGCAACCACCAGATTGGGAGACAGATATCTTAGCAACTAGGTTACAGAGTTCGTCATTAGGAACAATCTGACATTAGGAACAAATCATGTTCAGATCCGATTCGAACTACACTCAAATAAAAGACACGTAATTGCAATATGGAAAGAACTGTTTCTCTGCTGATCCCACACCGAAGTGACAATAGGATGACCGCGACAACGCATACAGAAAGTATTTTAACAGAGTGAGGGAAGAATTGCTGACGTATAGAATCACTTATTGTATCAGTCAATTATAAGGCGTCGATTATACACAGCCTAAAACAACACAAACACTCTCGCAAAATTTTGCAAATAAATTAACACTATCACAAAGTCAAAGGAGTTCTATAGGTCTTTCAAAATGAGCGTTTTTTTAATTGAATTCTTTTCATTCTTGAATAAAACACGCAATTTGCTTTGATTTCAAAAAACAATATTCGCCAAATGTCCACCTCTCGCAGCTCCACAGATGTCCACTCTTTTGTCAACATTTTCAATGACATTTTGCCATCATTGCGGTTCTAACTCACCGATAACGCGAATAATTTCATTCTTCACCTCAAGAATTGATCGGGGGTCATTCTTATAGACCTGGCTTTTCACGTAACCCCAGAGAAAATAGTCCAACGGTGTCAGATCACATGATCTTGGTGGCCAATTAATATCACCGTTTCCAGAGATTTCAATAGATGCAATAATTCTCGATTTGAACGCGTTGTTATATTGTATACGACTCCATTTTTATAAATGCCATACATTACACTTCACAAATGTCACAAGACGCAGGCAAGTTCGCGACGCTATCTGTGTTTTAAACAAGAATTAAAAAAACCGCTCAATTTAAAAGACCCTTTATATTCACCAAAGTCATTCCTTTCTCTACACATGTCGAAACCAACTTAAAGCGACTTACTTTCTTCGACTTAATTAAAAGGTCCATTTTATCTACGCAATCATTTCTGACATCTTCGTTCCGCCTTCTTTCATAGATGTACACTACACAAAAAAAGTCTAACTGCACGCATATCCACAGAATTAATCTCACTCATTTCCTTCTTCAAACCGAGTCCAAATTGCACTTCCACACATCAAGGTCCCAAACACACTACAGTCAAACCTCGGGTCACGAACACAATTTCCGAACAAATTTTCACTCGACCTGCGTACAATGCCTCGGCTCACGAATTAGTTGTAACGGCGCCTTACGCAATAATGCATTAGTTGTTCTGAAGTGCGCGCGTTATGAACATTGTTTGTCATTGCGTTCGTTGTTCTTGATACAATTTTTTTTTGCTTTTTATATATATATATATATATATATATATATATATATATATATATATATATATATATATATATATATATATATATATATATATATCATCATCATCATTGTCAACCAGGGTCGATCCACTGCTGGATGAAGGTCTCCCCAAGTTGACTCCAAACAGTTCGGTTTTTTTGCTCGTTGATGCCATGTGATGCTGCCATGCTTCCTGATTTCATCTATCCAGCGTACCTTCGGTCTTCTTCTGGCCCTCTTTATGCCTCTTGGGTACCATTGGATTATATTCGGATGTCCATCGGGAGTCTGACATTCTGGCTAAGTGTCCGGACCATTGCCACTTCATTCTTTTGCACACTTTTATATATAATATACAGTATATATAAAATATATTTTACATTAAATTAACCCTCATTATGGCTCCCAAGAAAATGAATTACGGTTTGCGAAAATTTCGTCTCGCGAACGGGATCAAAGAACTAATTAAGTTCGTAACCCGAGGTACTACTGTATATTATGTAATGTCATTTTCGTTCTTTTCGATACTGCACAGTTGTATAATATATTAAATGCTCCGTTTACCTTATTCCCTATTGTTACCCTTCTTCAAATGTCCCTTTCAACTTGCCCATCACAAGTAAACATACTGCCCAGATAACAGAACTCATCGACGTGCGTTTCAGTTCCTCTAAGTCAACACATGCACACTTTTTACCACATCTACAATACGTTTCAATTTTCGGTGCACGTGACTTTTCCTAGAACCAATTTACGGCGTAAGGCATGGGACATGCGTAACTTCGATCGGATAACACAAGCAGCTGTCGAATGACGTTAAAAAAAATTTAACGACAATAAATATAAATGGAATTTCGTATCGCGACAACGCGTCTCTCGATATTGGCGACAAATGTAATTTTTTTTATTATAATAAACTTTATCAAAAATTTTTTTTATTATAATAAACTTTATCAAAAAGAATCGTAATAAAATTTTATAAATGCATAGTCTATTATCATTTAATATATCCAAAAAAAAAATCATTTAGTGTCAAAATATGCAGAATTATTATAAAACCCGTATGCAGTTTCGAATAAACGTTACTATGGACCCGTTATTTTAAAAACTTCTCGAAAAAGATTTTATATATAATTTGTTAGTATACAACTGTAATTTTCTTTCCATATAAATGCCATGGGTGACGCTCGTCGTGGTACGGCGCGGGCTGCCCATCTTGAGACGGTCCCATATCGTATTGATAACTGTGTATATGGTTAAATTTTTGTGAGAATTTCGACACGTTTACTTGTATAGTTATGTGATGTTTAAATTTGTTTTTATTATGATTGTAACTTTTTATTTCGTATTAACATAATTATTTTGAATGTTTTTTTTATTATATTTGGAACATTTATCATTTGTAATAAATACAATAGAATGCCGATTATCTGGGACTCAATTATCCGTGAGTTGGATTGACCGTGATCCTTTGTAGAACGATTTTATATTTTTTTATAAATGTCAACATTTAAAAACTTGGACCTAAACTGTTATAAAATCTATAGTTTACATTATACCAATTGATTAACGGTAGAAAGTTGGTGGTGTCTTCCGGCGTCTACAACGACACGAAAATAGATGATACCAGCAGTACAGTTGTATCTGTCAAATATTAAGAAAGTTTATTTGTATACTGATCTTACGTAACAAGATTTATCTAGCATTTCAACTCTTAAAATGTTTTAACTAAATAAAACTTAATTTGGATCAGTCGTGTTTTTCAATTATCCGGACTCGAGTGTTCCCCCAATTACTACGGATAATCGGCGCTTTACTGTACTTAAAATTATTTCAAATTTTTTTATAAGTTACTTTGTATCGTTGTTGATAAATAAATGAAATAAACTTTCGTTATATACAGTACAATATTTTTTTACAAATTGTAAAAGTACAGAACGGAAGTTTGAAAGTTTAAAACTGCACAGGGTAACCATAAGGACAAATTATATAATTATATATTTATTAAATTGCATATATAGAATTAATTCGCGAGTAACATTACTTATTATCTTTCATATACATAAGATTTCACATACTGTCAACAGTTTTATTACAATAATTTCATTAAATACATAATTATGTATAAAAAAAAACATAGGGCAGTGTCCTGCACTTTACTTCTTTGATGGTGGCAATATAAATGTAAAAAAAAGTATATAAGGCTTTTAAAATTAAAAAAAATTACTTCCACAAGCCAAAATGTAATACCAAAGCGTCAACATTCCAAGACTGTGGTCCGAATTCGTAATCCGACCTAAATAAATTCCAATTATTTTTTAACTGAATAAAATAAGTATTTTGGATTCTGTTAACTCCTTTATTTAAAAAAATGTATTGGGCGTTAACGTAAGTTGTGTCCGTTTTTTTCCCATTTAAAAATGAGCACCAAAAGTAAAACAAAATGGTAAATGTTATACGTCATTCGAAAGAAAATTTTCTGCTCTACAATATATTGTGTTTGCTTTTACGTTACATATATTATTTTATTTGATTACAAGCCTTCAAAATGGAATGTCAAGTAGACGAAGGTGAGCATTTTCGACACCTCCTTCTGTTCGCATTCAATCGAGGGAATAAAGCTGCCAAAGCTGCTTGCGATATTTGCGAAGTGTACGGTGAAGATGCTACGAATTAAAGGACAGCACGTCGATGGTTTTTGCGTTTCAATGACGGTAATTTCAACCTGAAAGACATGGAGCTTTCCGGACGACCAGTGGACTTCGATGAGGACCGCGGAACAGAAGGAGGTGTCGAAAATGCTCACTTTCGTCTACTTGACATTCCATTTTGAAGGCTTGTAATCAAATAAAATAATATATGTAACGTAAAAGCAAACACAATATATTGTAGAGCAGAACATTTTCTTTCGAATGACGTTTAACATTTACCATTTTGTTTTACTTTTGATGCTCATTTTTAAATTATAAAAAAACGGACACAACTTATGTTAACACCTAATATTATATTTTTTTTCTAAAAAAATAAATAATGATGTTAAAATAAATGTTGTACAATTTATTTCCGTTAATTTATTGTTATATGTATAGTTTCCACGGGCCCCAATACCCGGCACTGGATCCCGGCAATATTTATATAGCCAGATCCGAGGCATTTGCGGCAACTGAAAATATTATAATCCGATATGCCGGGTAATTTCCAAATACCCGGTACATCGCTACAAATGATTATCATAATATAAATAGGCCAAAGACCGTACGAAGGTTGTCGTCAAAGAAAGAATACGAGAATTGAATTTTGAATACAAGAGAGCGAGAGAGAGGAATACTTGGATTCTCTCCGAAAGTAATTCGAAATTTGAATCTCGGTGGGTCCGTGATAACTGAACGAATTTTAAATACCTAGCTAACAATTTTTGAACCGGTGTAAAAGGGGACGATGTATAAATGATATATATATATAAACAAATTCTACATTTATGAATATATATTTTCATAAATGTAGAATTTGTTTTACTTCTGCGAATATTTCACGGGTTGCAACTAGTATATCAATATACTACAATATATAATCGTACACACTCGTGCAGTTGACATTACTAAATCCAAAGCATGTTTTATCGGGAATGATTTCGCAAGTGTTTATACGTGAAAAACAATTACTTTTATTACATCACAGGCTTCACTCTTATAGTCCCAATACGCCCATCTATCGTCACTTATTATTTGCGCCATATTAACCTTTCCTTCCCTGTGTTGGGTATCTTCTACACGTTGCTTCTAATAACCATCAATATCTCTATAAATATTATAAATACAAGGTTAAGATTTTAGGTATTCCTCCATAATATATTTATGCATTGATTTAAAAAATAATATTAATAATAATCAGAATTTATCGACTACATCGAGGTGTTTTGTAAAGATCGAAAACAAATTCGCATTTAAACGCTGCGAGTGCCTCGTCTTGACGATAGGTGAATAGTATGCGGGAAGCGCGACACTATATTCGCATCTCACTCTTGCATACTCCACTGAATTGCGAGGAGCTGAATTGTCTCAACGTCGCAAGCAAAGGCGTAAGCGCCGGGGTATGCGACTGACGTTCCGCGCCACTAGTAGCTTCTAGGCTTGCAAATAGGTTAGACGTACGCCCGTTCCGTGAGCGTTGCCAGATGGTTTTTTAATGTTTTCAGCAAATAAATCTGAATTATTATAATTTTTAACTTCAATTATAATTAATTAAAGGGATTATCTATGAATGTTCTTATTTTTCCGATTTAAAATCGCTAGTTTTTTATCGCGTACTCACTACCCAACACCGGAACACGCGTTTCATTTTTATCACCGTAAGGGAAGGGTTAAAAAGTCTGCAGCAAACACATTTAAATGTGCACTTTAACGTCATATTTATTACAATCGTCATAAAAAAACATTTTAAACAAACCCTTGCGTCAATAAATAACGTAGAATTTTTCTCAACAGTTTCAATTCCACGTCAAATACAGTTTTACGTAACTTATCTGTTCAGTCTATTTTTTATTTCATGTAATATATACAGAGTATATACCGTATTTTACAGACTATAAGACGCACTTTTTTCTTCAAAAAATTGCCTCCAAAATTCAGGTGCGTCTTATACTCAAAATTAATATAAAAATGTCCAATGTTTGATTTAAAATTCCCGCCGGTCTTAAAAATTATACGATCTCGATGGCAGCGAAGACCATTTTTATTTTTTAACCTGGCGAGTTTATTGCCATGTGGCAATCTCTCTTCCAACCAACCAGAAAGATGTTTTTATAGTATCCCTAAGTGTTAACCAGACTGAAATCCTATTTAAAAAAATCTGGGTTCGAGCGGGGATCGAACCCGCAACCTCCGGATCGGCAGACAAGTGTCTTACCACCAGGCCACGGAGGTCGTCCATCTTATATATGAAGAGGACAACGATGACGATGAAGAGGAAGAAGAAGAAGAAGAAAGTTCAGATGACGATTTTCAGGGATTTTAAATTAAAGGTCGGTTCGGTTTTATGAACTAAGAAATTTTTTTTAGTCTGGCTTTGCAATCTAATAATAAAAATGGTAAAAATGTTATTTTCTTTTTAAATTGCCTAAAAATTAAAGTGTGTCTTATAGTCCGTAGCGTCTTAAAGTCCGTAGCGTCTTACAGTCCGTAGTGTCTTATAGTCCGTAGCGTCTTACAGTCCGTAGCGTCTTACAGTCAGTGTCTTATAGTCCGTAGCGTCTTACAGTCCGTAGTGTCTTATAGTCCGCAGTGTCTTATAGTCCGTAGCGTCTTACAGTCCGTAGCGTCTTACAGTCCGTAGTGTCTTATAGTCCGTAGCGTCTTACAGTCCGTAGCGTCTTACAGTCCGTAGTGTCTTATAGTCCGTAGCGTCTTACAGTCCGTAGTGTCTTATAGTCCGCAGTGTCTTATAGTCCGTAGCGTCTTACAGTCCGTAGCGTCTTACAGTCCGTAGTGTCTTATAGTCCGTAGCGTCTTACAGTCCGTAGTGTCTTATAGTCCGTAGCGTCTTACAGTCCGTAGTGTCTTATAGTCCGTAGTGTCTTATAGTCCGTAGTGTCTTATAGTCCGTAGCGTCTTATAGTCCGTAGTGTCTTATAGTCTGTAGCGTCTTATAGTTCGTAGCGTCTTATAGTCTATAAAATACGGTAAGTGAAAACATTGTAGAAAAAAACCACCATTGTGTATTTATCAACGGGGATTTTTTCATTAACGTAAGTTTATAAATACTGACGTACATTTTTTTCACGAAACAGTGTGTGGGTTCTTTTTTAAATAAACCCCTATATAAAAGGGTTAAACTCAAAACGATGGTAAAGGTGGTCAGAAACATTTTATTATCCTTTGATAAAAAGATTCACATATAAACTGAATCTTATTCTTTCAATGAGTTGTGACCGGTCACTTCTTTTTCTGTAGTTTCCCTACCCTCTCTACTAATTTTTTCAACCCCTATCCACATAAGTATATCCCGAAACATGTCTACCACACTCCTGCTTTCATCCACAAGAAGTGCACGTCTCCTCTGGGACCTTGTAGTCTACATTGCAAAATACAGTGTGTTGACAGCAGGGCTCATAATAGAGGGCTAGACACCCTAAAGCATTGGTTTCCTAAGAAAGTGATGTCGTTATATAGCAAACATAACAAAACGTTGTCTATGCAAACTATATGGCGTGGTTTCTTTGAGAGCGTTGGTTGTGTCGTTATATAGCGCACGTAACAAAACATTGTCTATGCAAACCAATGGCGTTGGTTTCCTAGATTGCGTTGGTTGCGAGTGTAATGTCAAATAGCAATGCTGCCATTTGCATGACGGCCGTGATAGCGGCGCAAACAGTCGTGGAACGATTTTTCCCGTGTAGCGGACACCGTTTTACAATAAAGAATGAGTGCAAACGTAATGACGAAAATGACGAAATATTAATTGATTTTGTAAGAAATAATGAAGTTTTATATAATGTGAATAGCAAAGACCAGTTGAAACAAAATATGAGGAATCAGATTTGGTTTCCACTGACAGTTGTGGGTTCTCATTTCTGCCGTTTGGTGGCGGCGCGCCAGGCGGATGCGACGCAAACGTAATTTAATTTGGACCAGCGAAAATGACGAAATATTGATTGATTTTGTAAGAAATAATGAAGCTTTATATAATGTGAATAGCAAATACTATAGGAAAGCCCAGTTGGAACAAAATATGTGGAATAAAGTTTCCAACTGACAGTTGTGGGTTCTCATTTCTGCCGTCTGGCGGCCGCGTCAGCATCACGTCATGTAACGTGCGCTATATAAGGAATCCGCTTTCTTAGGAAACCGTAACTTAAGAGCGTCAAGTATTTCAAAATATAAAAATTAAAAAGACTTAAGAGGCCGCCCATTTGGAATAAACGAAATAAATTAGTCAATCTCTATTATTTCATTTTAATATCATGAGCGAGGGGCCTCGCTAAACACGGGACTAGGTGCGGTTGCACCTTTTGATCCTGCCTCAGACCGGCCCTGGTGATAGGAGCCACTATATAATGAACTACAAAACAACCAGTCTTGATCAAATAGACATAACATGATGAGAATTTACTCAATATTTGTAAAAAACTTGGAATATAAAGAAAAAAATATTAAAAATACATTGTTTTAAATAAAAAAAAAAAATAAAGTCTTAAAAAGAATTGCATTTTTAAACAACTAAAGTCTTCAATTCTGGTTCATTTGTGTCATAAATATAATTTATTGATAAAACAAAAGTTATCAATCCATCGAAAAAAAACCATTTTAAAAAAATTAATCATTTAAAATTTTAATATATAAATATTTTATAAAAAACGCAATTCGGAACGAAATGGGTAACTTAACTAATTGTGTTCCGAATTATGTTTCACAAAAAAAAAAAAAACAGTTTTTTTTGTCGATATCATTTTAAAAAAATACATTTCTGAACATGGGTCAATATTATTAATTCATTTGGTTTACACAATGTTTTATTTTGGGCCACATTTGGTTTACACAATGTTTTATTTTGGGCCACATTTTATAAAAATCATTTTCTTTCTTTTTTTAAATAAGCTCAGCTTTTTATATTAATTACATACATAAATAGAATACACATACAGGTACTAATAAATATTTTGGAAAAAAAAAAATTACATTTTTCAACGTAAAATTCATATTTAGGTCCACACCATCAAAGAAGTTGAAAAAAAAAAAAAAAAGGGAACAATTCATCGTCTTAACGTCCAGACACGATATCGGCGTCTAAAAAATTACACTTACGTATTGTACCAATGAAATTCTCGATTCAACAGTCCCAAACTTTGTTTTGTAGGATTATTTTAAAACAAAATGTACGTCAAGAAGTCACGGACTCCGGAACACTGCAAAGATGACGTTTGCAAAAAATACGAAATCCAACATATATTCCATTAAAAATACAGTAAAACATGCCCAGTTTATTACACTTTGCTTGTAAAAAAAATGTACATTTAAAAAATATTATTTACAGTTAAGGCATTAACACTGTGAAGGTTTAAAGACATTGTAATTTGTTAAGTCAAACACTGTTTTTCTACATAAGATAATGTTCACGTGAACACAAATCCGCCTTAATGAATCCTCTACTCCAAACTTTTTAGCCTAAGGGTCACACTGACTCCTCCACTAAGTCCCAAGGGCCAAGACCTAGCTAGCTCATCATACCAACATACTGTAGTTTTGAATTACGCGCAAATTTTCGTATTGAGACTAGCCGGCGAGTGAGATATCTATGGCGCAGGGTGCGGGGGTGGACTCCGCTACGTTCGCAATTTCGGTCGGTACTTACGGTTGGTGTAGCGATATTTTTAAAGAAAAATATTAAATGTCATCATTGCTGTGATTTTATAAAAGTCTTCCACTCGCACAGTTTGATCAGTTGCATAAATTTTTCCGCTTTCGGCACTAATTATCTGTGCGAAATACCAAAATGAAATATACAAAAAATATTTCCAGATCCAATTTAACTGATGAGCATTTGAAGTCACTGCTGATAATTTCCACAAGTAAACTTGATCCACAACTGCAAACAATTGTCAGTGGAAAGTTACAGCTACATAAATCTCATTAATCATAATTATAATGTTTAATTTCATTGTGCGAATCACCTATGTATGTCACTTATTGTCAGTTTTTAGGATAAATCTCATATAATTAATCACAGTTAAAATGTTCAATTTCATTATGTATGTCAGTTATTGTGTTTCTTAATTGGTCGTTGAATAAAAACATCTGATTATTATTTTGTATGATTTACTTACATTGTAAATTTTACAATGTAATCAAAATAAACTATGACGGGCCGGATACCGGCCATGTCCGGCACCGCTACTGCGGGCCGGATTTAGTGGTGCTCGCGGGCCGTAGTTTGGAGACCGCTGCTCTAGTTTATTTTGAAATGGTTAATCACTGTCACCGAGGAAATCACACTTTTTCTATCGATGATGCCAAATTCTTGCATATCAATAATAACGGAAATAAACAAGACAAGGATGAGCACCTGATCAACACATACGTTCCCAAGGTATCACCGCTCCTTGCCGAAGTCATCTCCTGCCTCTCTCCACCCTCAAAACTCCCACTCTGAATTTTTATTATTAGACGCGTCTAGTCTTTCGGTACCAGCCCGGGTAAAATTCAGTATTGTTTGCACTCCCCTGATGATAAGGTGAAAACCTTGAAACCGGTAGGGTCATACCGTTATCTTAAATGGAAAAAAAAAACAGTGTTTTATTTAACACATTACAATATATATAATTATTTTCAAAATTACAGGCACACCCAGCTAGAAGATGACATTAAGACCTTACTGTATGACTGAAAAACATTGCAGGCAATGTTGAAAATATCAAAAAACTCAAGCTGCCACATTCCCAATCTTTCTGTACAGAGCAGATGTATGTCCCCTTAGATATATGTTGTCGATGATGACTCTTGTGAACTATAAGGAAAGAAAAGCTACCGCCGAAAGCCGAATGCCGAAGTCCGAATATCAGTGACCTTCTTTACGTTTCTTCGAACACGTAAGTCGGCCAGATAAGTCCGCCAAATCTCCGGTAAGACCGAGTGATATACATTGAACGCAGCATTGCGCGAAATGGAGAAACTGAGTATATAAGTCAGCGATGGTATTGTTCGTAACCGTCGTTAAAAATTCAATGTTACGTAACAAAAAAAAATTTAAGACGAGAATTTTTCATTGATACGTCGTAACGTAAATATAAAAATACGCATGCCGATACGTCTATCAAATATATTTCTATGGTATTAATAAAAACAAAAACTTTTGATGAGATTCGAGATTCACGCTAATCATTAAATAAAAGAAAAGGCTCATCAGCAATCAACTCGCCGTCGACGTCCCTACGTCCTGTTCACTTCTACTCGGAGGTGCGTATATCTCCACGTCGGCTTCCTTCTTTTGCTCCGCCGCTTTGATGGCGTTCATCTTGTTGCGCCGAGCGGCCATCAGCGCCTTGCGCTGTTCCTCTCTCTTCTTGGCGGCGGCCGCAGCCCTGACCGGATCGCTGGGTTTGGCCGCGGCCACCTTCTTAGACTTGGACGGTTGGACGGTGCGAGCTGTCTGTCGCACGGTCGGCTCGGCCGTTTGTGCCTCTGGCGGGATCTGAAATTAAAAATATGTTATGTAAGTATAAAATTCAAAAACGGTTACTTTGTATTACTCCTATTCATTTAAAATAAAGAAGTGTTACTTTGTATAATTCCAATTCATTTAAAATAAAGAAGTGTTACTTTTTATAATTCCAATTTATTTAAAATAAAGAAGTGTTACTTTGTATAATTCCAATTTATTTAAAATAAAGAAGCGTTACTTTGTATAATTCCAATTTATTTAAAATAAAGAAGCGTTACTTTGTATAATTCCAATTAATTTAAAATAAAGAAGCGTTACTTTGTATAATTCCAATTTATTTAAAATAAAGAAGTGTTATAGATCGTTCAGCCTAAAGTCATTTTGCAATAGTGTGAGTAACGGTGCGTTTACAAAAACATATCACTTTATTTTTTTTAATGAAGTGAAAAAGCAAAAAAAAAAAATTTTATATTCAAACATTGAAATGAACACACACGTTTTGTAAATTAAAAATGATGTCAGCTTAAATTGTAATGCACACAAAAATAAAATGAAAGTAAGTTTATTTAACATATTAATTGTTTAGGCATGGCAGATTCTACCTATAGGAAATATTAAATAACAATAATGGAATTTTTCAAGATTAAAAATAAATATAAGTACAAGTATTATAAAGTAAAAATGTTGGTCAGCTTTAATTAGATTATAGCACATAAAAATACAATTATTATTGTATGTAAGATTATTTAACATATTAATATTAGTATCATAATTACATAATTACAATGCCAAATAATAAAGTTTTAAAATAATAGTGGATGGAGTGATACTAAATTCTAGGAAACTTTAAGTTATAACAAAGTACATTCTAAGCTTTGGAAACATGTTGAATTATACATTACATTAGACAAAAATGGCACTAATAGATTGCAGCACCTTTTCCACCGATCCTTAATTATTATCAATCATTACCAAAATATAAAACAATCTCCTTTGCTTGGCCCGAAAGCGGTTTCCCCTTTCCTAATTCCGACATGGTAGCGTTTTTCTAATCTCCGAGTATTTTAACAATACAAACGTGCGCTCTGCGCGAACCAATCGTGTGGCATTCTCAAACCAATACCACTACACGAGTTGTGTAATACAGAGAGTGTCACTCACACTATTGCAAAATGACTCTTTACGCTAAACAATCTATACTTTGTATTATTCCAAATTATTTAAAATAAATTGTGGAATTAAACAAAGTAACCGTGTTTTAATTTTATATTAATTATGGAGTTCCACAAAGTGACACTTCACTCCATATACGTGATATTAGTTACACTAGAATACAAATTTAAATGAAGGGGTACAGGGAATACAAATTTAAATGAAACATCACAATTCAAATAGAAAATATATTGTTAATAGTTAAGGCACGTTATGGAGGTTTAAAGACAATGTAATTTGTTTTATCAAACACTGTTTATTCCACTTTTTGTAACGGTATAACCCTACCGGTTTCAAGGTGCACACCTCATCTTCAGGGTAGCACAAACAAGACAGAATTCTGTTAGAACTGGTACCGATATACACGCTTTTAACGGTTGGGGACATTTGGGTTGGGGACTGAGAGACAATCTCGGCCAGCAGCGGAAAGATTTTTGGTATATATGTGTTAACCAGATGTTTGCCTCAATGTACTGACTTAGAAATTTCTAGAGACTGTAATCTGTCCAATTTATTTCCGTGTGTGTATCGGTACCAGTTTGAACAGAATTCAGTCTAGTTTGTGGTACTCTAAAGATGAGGTGAAAACCTTGAAACCGGTCGGGTTATACCGTTACTAAAAGCGGAATAAACAGTGTTTGATAAAACAAATTACAAAAAATAAAAAATACTTAGAATAGGTAAACATTATCAATTTCAAACTTCCCCACATCTAAAAGTATCTTTTCAAAACATAGTATCAAATATCTTGGTGTCTGTCTTGATAGTAAGCTCTCCTTCGATAGACAAATTGGTTATACGATATCTTCAGGTTTCTATAGTCTTCGAGAGTTAAAGTTTGTACATCAATATCTTCCAACAAGGGAAATAAAAACTCATGTTAATTTATTTGATGTGTCGGGTCTGGATTATTGTAACTCTATTTATTCTGGTTTGCCTGATTCGCAAATATCTAGACTCCAGTCTGTTTCTAATGCAGCTGCTAGGCTGATATATGGTAGATATAAATATTACTATATTGGTCCACCTCTAAAAAGTCTACACTGACTTAAGTGTAGCCAACAGATTTATTCCAAAATTTATTATGATAGAGCTTTTACCGTTGCTGGACCTCTGGTGTGGTATGCTCAGCGTCCTAGTGTCATAAATATAGGTGATGTATGCAGCTTTAGGAAGCACTAAAGACAATCGTTTTTGGGAGGTGTTTTCTGAGTTATAGCGCCCTTCACAAGTTTGCTCTCTAAATGATGCTATATAAATTGTCCTATTATTATTAATAATGTACAAGGGTGTGGGCCGAAAACATCTGATGCCCTCGTGGCCAGACTCGCCCTATATTGGTGGGGTGTATCTCGACCGGGGGAAGCTATAAGATAAGCCCAGACCTTTTGATAGCTTCTCTCTTCTGCTATTTATCTTGAGATATATGTGATTTCGGAATGTAATTAAATATGTACATACTATGTTGCCATCAATAAACCTATATTTACTTATTTTTATTACAGAATACATACTGGTTCATCATTCATTGTAAATAGTTTTTAGTATATATATAATCACGTTACTAAATTTCAGCTACAATTTGATAAAGTCATTGCACGGTGAAACAGCTGTCACTGCTATAATAAAAAAGATATAGAACTTAAGGTTGTTTCGGAGTCTCCTGGTCATGATGGAATAAAGCAAGAGTTCACAAACTTTTTTCGGCCGCAGACCCCTTGACCAAAAACTTTTAAAACCGTCTCCCCCCCTAGTCATTTACTTTACTTACTCAAATTAATAAGTTTGTACAGTACTCGACATTAAATATTTCACTAGATAACAATCTTTACATTTTAATCACTTGTAATTAAGGATTGAAAAGATAAAAGGACTACGGATTATGCGTTGCATTATCTTGCGCAATATTTAATATTGAAATCTGCGCTGACCAAAATTAAAGCAAAAAAATAGACTCTTGTAATGACACATTTTACCTTTTCGTCCACAAGTTTGCTATGTAATGTGTTTTTATCAAAAAAGTGTTTTTTTTTTTATTATTTTACTTCTTAATTAGGTACCTATTGGAATCATAGATATTTTGAAGTAACAAACAAATAGCAGTAGTAAGGGGGTCTATTTTTGCTGTCGTCGACCCCCAAATTTTTTTATTGAAATTATAGACCGCTAGAAAAATCCAATCGACCCCAGGGTGTCGATATCGACCACTTTGGGAACTCTTGGAATAAAATGTATTGAAATTTTCCAGAAGTTACGACATTAGACCCTCTGCAATAGATAGTGTCTCTATCGAAATCTATCTAAGAGAATAACTGCGCTGTGAAGCCCTGATACCGGAAGAATTCAAGTACCTCTCTCCAGTTGCTCTCCCTCATGACTTGTAGCTGAGAGAACAGATCAGTCACGTGTCCCAGCTGCAGGCAGACCATGTCCCAGAAGCCCTGCAGGTCCGAGCATGTCGTGGGGAAAGGTTCGTCCGCTCTGCGGTTGATGTTGTTGTGGCACAGCCCTGAAAACATAAAGAATAGGGTAGTCAATAGGGACACAAGATTCACCAGAATCATTGTTATATAGGGGGTTCCAATAAGAGGGCCGGATTTAGTTTTGCTGTCTGTTGGTTTGAGTTCTTGGGTCAGTTGTAACACATCGATCAATAAGTCCCGGGACTAACTACTAAAACAACATTTGTTTGCCAAAATTCTTCTTTATTTATCAACATAGTCTCTTTCAAGAGCGATACATTCATTCCAACGCTTTCCTAACTTTTCTATGTCAGCCGTGTATAATGATTTATCTTTGGTTTCAAAATAGGCGTTAGTTTCGGCAATCACTTCTTCATTGGAGCCAAATCTCTTTCTCTGGATCATCTTTTTGAGCTCTGCGAACAGCCAATAGTCACTGGGGGCCAAATCTACGGTGGATGCTAATCGTCATGCAACGTGGCGGGAAGCATGCAGTGTGGCCACTGCGATAGTATGTGGTACGTTGGTTCGCTAGGATATGTCGCCTAACTCGCAGCATAGCTCTAAGCATCAAACGAGGCTCCTACCTGTGTGGCCGAGGCCTTACCAAGATACAGAAGCTTGGAACAAGAACAAACTGGCCAATAGTGTAGTCACCGTTTTCGTGTTCGAATCATTAATCATCAGCTATAATTAAATTAAACACGCTTCCAGTAGGAGGTAACAGAGATCACCAAATAATTTGCATCAATCAGGTCTTACTGAGAGCGTGTAGTCTCCATGTTTGGACAAACTAGCGTGTGTTGTGAGTCTTAAATGATACCAAAGAGACCAAAAGTTTCGATTCCAAAAAAATAAGAGTAACATCCATCACACGGTGAGGCAATCTTACGGTCATAATTCGAAACTCTACCCTCAGCAGTATGTCAACTAGAGTCTATAGAAGACATGTTGTTTCGTTATATTCTGAAATGTTAAAAATGAGAATATACATATATGTATAATTTCAAACTAAAGAAATTAAACAAAATCCGCTGCGACGCCTAGATTATGCTGAGAGAGTTGTATAGGCTAGCGCCGTGCTTTCAGCAATTAGCTAACATACAACATTATTAGATATTCTTCATATTAGACATCTCTCTTTTAGACTAAACCAAATCTCGTAAGATAGCCCATAACTTAAATAGTTCCTTCAACTAGTACAACTTTGAGGTCGATTCTTCTCTATCTAAAATTTGATTGTTTCGAATCGATCTAATAGCGTGGGGTATTATGATAGGGCTTTTGGTATTGCTGGTCCTGTGACATGGAATGGTCTGCCTCTAAGTGCTAGAGATATGAGTGGCGTGTGCAGCTTTAGAAAGCACTTGAAGGCAACTGTTTTTAGGAGGTTTTTATCAACATTTTTAATCTGTCAATAATGGTGGGTTTGAGTTTCAAGTTGAAACCTCCTTGATGGGTCTGTTCTCTTAAACGGTGAGATATAAAGTGTCTATTTATTATTATTATTACTAGAGGAAGTACCTTCAAACTGCTGCATCTTCTGTGTGGCCAACAGGCGCGCCTTGCCCGCGGCGGCTCTGAGGAAGCCCAGCACCTCTTCGCTGGCGTCACCACGGTCCTGAAACACAACAGTCAATATTGAGGATCAAATACGACAAATCTCTGCAGAGAATATATTATTTAAAAATTTAATGACATACAAACTCCCGACATGCCGTGCCCCTTTTGGGGTTGGCAAGAGGACAGATCTTCACACCTTTCTATCACTCATATTATACGTCTTAACTTAACATCAATCGAAATTCAAACGACCATATCATTCTGAAAAATAACGAAATGAGTAAATCAAGATTGTGTGATGTTACCTTGAAGTTTGGTTTATATATAGTTTCTATATAGATTGAACCTGTAACGCTGGAAACGGGCGTGACTAATGTCAGGAGGAGGGGAGGGTCTACTGACTAATGGCCGATGAGAAGGGGAGAGTCATTACATGGAAATAAACACACTTTTGTGATACACATCAATAAAAATCTAACTTTTAAATCTTCTTATTTTAGGCCTGTTGGCCTGTATCATCGTTTGCCTCTTGTGACGTCGACTGCCAGCTGTCTTTCCATCTTTTGGGAGGTCGCCCTTGAGGTCTGCTTGCTCGGGGGATACTGTCCCTGGCCATTTTTACGGCTCTTGGTTCCGCCATTCTGGATACATGTTCGTTCCAGAACCTTTTTCTCTGTCGTCCCCATCTGACAATATCTTCAACTTCGCACATCCTTAGGATTTCTGTGTTTCGTACTCTATCACGAAGGGTTTTGTCAGCGATACTCCCGAGTACCTTCATTTAGCTGGTTCGAAGGAGATTTTTGGTTCTGACAGTGTCAGCTCTGGACTTTATTCTGTATGTCATTATGGGGCGGACACAGGTCTTGTATATCCTCACCTTGTTTTTGAAACATCCGGAAATAGCTGCGGCATTTTGTGATTGTTCAAATACTTCGCCATAGAAGTCATTATTGCAGATTATACTAGCACCCAAGTATTTAAATTTTGTAACTTGTTCAATTGTTGTGTCGTTGATCGTCACACTGCATCCAACTTGCTCTCTGGCTAGAGTCATGCATTTAGTCTTGCTGATGGAGAGATACATGTTGTATTTGTTGGAAGCAGTGTAGAATCGATGTAGCATTTGTTGCAGGTCTTCCTCTGATTCGGCTATGATGGTGGCATCGTCAGCATAGCATATGATGTTTAGCATATTGTCGCCCATCTTGTATCCCAGGTTAAGGTCGGCAACTTCTTCTATAATTTTATCCATAACCAAGTTAAATAGAAATGGGCTTAAACTATCTCCTTGTCTTACCCCAGTTGGTGTTGGAACGTCATTAGAGAGTTTTCCAACTATGCAAATTCTCGTGTGCGACGGAGGGTGTCACGTTCCTTTCGAGCAATCCTTACATCTTCCAGTTGGATTCTATCAAAGGTCTTGATCAGATCGCTAAAAGCAAGGTAAGCAGTCTTGTTGTATTCCAAAGACTTTTCTTTCATTTGCCGCAGTATGAATATAGCATCTGTAGTAGATCTGTTTCTTCGGAATCCTTGTAGTTGTTCATCTCTATTTTCAATTTGTTCTACAGTACGAAATATGCACGAGACAGCGAATTGTACGAAAGTAGAATGTATAAAAATCGAGGACCGCATGTATTCAGCAGTCAATGTGTTGAGATTCAATGAAATTTTATTTCTTTTGCCTGTAATCAAGTTAATTTCGACGTAAACATGTTTATTATAAGTGGATTTAATTGTATTAGCATAATATCATCATTCCGACCAAGGTTACCGGGTGAAAACATAATTTTAGTGAGATGACGTAATTATTTTAAAAATAAAACAACGTCTGAAAGATAAACAATGTTAAAATTATAAAGCAAATAGAAAATTCCAGTCCTTAACCAGTTCACTGCCACGAGCGCGCTTTGACGCGCTCTCCGATTCAGTGCTCGCCAGGCCGGCCATACAAAGTGAACGCGTAAACGCGCTCTCCTTTGAGCTTGTCGCAAACTAATATCAAATCCAATTGTAATAATTTATAAATTGTAACACATAGTGACATCTATCGGGATGGTCAAGAAATATTTAAATATTACAATTTACCGATATTATCAAAGTTACAGCCATCTTTCTAAAAGCTTTCACTGACAGTCAATACGTGTCTCTGATACAGGGTTACCGACTACAGTTTTTTGCGACGTAATTGCGATGATTTATAATGACTTCGTTTGTAGTTTTGTTCAATGGTTGATTTTTAACTTTTCCGCGTTATTTTTATTAATTTTTCAAAGTATTTATTTACAAAGTGTGTTTTCATCTATTCTTTGGTTATTGGCGGTAGTTTTGCGGCATAATACGACGTTTATATAGACTTTTTACGGTTTTATTTTATAGTTTATGTACCATTTGTGCTTTATTATACATCATATAGATAATTTGTTGATTTTAGTTTACAAAGTATATTATATTCCACTATATTTATAAGTAAACGTGTTTTCTGCGTCGAGTTGTGACAACCCTGACATTTTGTGAATATTTAAACTGTGTTTTTCTGAGTGAACGGCAGCTCAAACGCCCCACAGTGTATATATTTAGTAAGTTTTCATAATATCCTTTATATCTGTATACAAAAAATATTAATTTTTTAGGTTTTATTTTTGTTGAAAAAATCCCGGCCTGCTGGGTACGGCCATACTAATAACTTCCGGCACTGAAAGGGTTAATTCAACTCCATTTATTAATTTATTAATCAGGTCATTTACATCGCAGGTTTCCCTAATTAGTACAAGGACCAAACGTAACAAGTACAAGGACCAAACGTAACAAGTACAAAAAAACACATGTATTAAACAGTTCAACATGTAACATAAGACTTATTTGATAAGGACAATAGTAATAATTTATATGCTACACTAAAACATGAAAAATGTAGTGTGTTAGTATAAAAAAAATAAATGATTTCAAGTATTACACTAAATTTAAGAGGGTTTTCCTGAAGGGGCTGAGGGACACATGAAACACGTCTATATGAGGACACACACGGTTAATGGGTTGTCCCTATTGTATCTTTCAAATCTATGTCTGAGAGACATGTTTCTTCGGAGAGAAGTAGAACTTTGAGGTTTATTTCATCTTTATCTAATAAATTGATTGTTCCAAATCGATCCAATAGGATGGGGTAATATAACAAGAGTTTTGTCGTTGTTCGTACTGTGGAATGGTCTGCCTCTAAGTGTTAGATATCTTAACCGGTTAGGTGCCTTAAGCGAGTTAAATCGCTCAACTTTATGCCTGTTTCTAGCCAATGTCTAGTACTAATTTGAATAATCTAAAATATGGAACATATAGAGTTATCTATTGAGATGATGAATAAATACTATAATATTACAGTTAACAGATATTATCGAATTTACAGAGATTTACCTAAAAGCTTGGCATGACAGTCGACACGTGTCTCTAATACAGGGTTGTCAGTTTTGCATTATACTTATTTAACCGTTGAAATTTGAAATGATTTTATAGTTACATTATTTACTTTTCGTGCGTTATTAAAATAATTAATTTTTTCGTGTTATACGAGGCGTATCCAGAAAGTAAGTGTACTGAGGCTCTCACGACCGGATGGATTTTATTTTCGACATGTTGGCTACATTTCCGTGTAGCCTGACCCTTCCCCTCCACAACGAGACCGGTTCGAGGTCAGTACGTTGAGAAGTGTCGACGCGACAACACGTTTTGTGAAAAATGTCAAACCTATCTCCCGCCAAGTGCGAAATTTTGTAAAAAGGCAAGAGTTTTTGAGGCGCTGCAAACTCCATAGAGATGAATTTCTCCGCTCCATCGTTACTGGAGATGAAACTTGGGTTGCACACTACACGCCTGAAACCAAAAGGCAGTCTCAACAGTGGCGTCACACCTCTTCACCCTCCGCCAAAAAGTGCAAAACCACAATTTCAGCCAAGAAAATCATGGCATCCGTGTTTTGGGACTGTCAAGGCATAATTTTAATTGAATATATGCCTCAAGGGGAGAACATCAACTCTGCAAGATACTGTGAGACCCTAAAAAATTGCGGAGGGCGATTCAGAACATGAGGAGAGGCATGCTGACAAAGGGAGTCTGCCTGCTGCACGACAATGCAAGACCACACACGGCCAACGCCACGAAGGAACTGCTCGCCTCGTTTAAATGGGATGCCCTGAACCATCCCGCGCATTCCCCTGACCTAGCACCTTCAGATTACTATCTCTTTACCTCCTTGAAGCTGCACATGGGTGGAAAAAGGTTTTCAACCGACGAGGAGGTAAAGGAGGAAGTGGAGAAGTGGACGGAGGGGTTGGCGGGAAACTACTTTGAGGAAGGCATCAAAAAGTTGATACCCCGCTTCACCACCTGCATTGAGAGGAATGGCGACTATGTCGAAAAATAGCTTACATATGTACTACGGTAATCACGTAATTTTTTTGTTTAAATAAAAAAAATTGTAGCCTACAAAAATTCAGTACACTTAGTTTCTGGATATACCTCGTATATACTTTTAATTCCATCAAATATTTTATTAACGTATGTTTCCGTATTTCCTGTGATAAGCTCTGACAACCCTGACATTGTGTTTCTCTGAGTGAACGGCGCCACAACCGACACATATTGTACATACCATATTTGGTCTTACAAATCTTCGTAATATCCTTTGAATATATACACAAAAAAGATAATTCTTTTAGGTTTTACTTTTGCTAAAAAATTCACGGCCCTCCGAGATCAGCCATACTAATACCTTGTGGCAATTAAAGGGTTAAAGATACGGATGGCACGTGTAGCACTGATCCTGGGCCCCGTGAATGACGGTGAAACCTGATGAATACGATACAACGACGAACTGTATAATATCTACAAAGTTCCCAGGCTATCTGTCCATGTCAGACTGAGCAGATTGAGATGGGCCGGACATGTGCAGAGAATGCCGTCATCACGAGCACCCAAAAGAATTCTGGAAGGACACCCGGGTGGGAGAAGGAGAGTGGGCAGGTTGAGGCTGCGATGGGAGGACGAAGTTGAGAGGGACGCAACCCGGCTGCTGCAGGCATAGGATTGGAGGGTCGTGGGGGAAGACAGGAGGAGTTGGAGGTGAAGATTGACGGAGGCCAAAGCTCGATATGGGCTGTAAGACCATCGAAAGAAAGATGCGTCTAGACTGTCTGTGCTAGCTCAGGCATAATTCAGTCTTGTTTTAGCTCCCCTGATAATGAGGTAAAAACCGTTATACTATTATCTTAAGTGGAAAAATAGTGTTTTAGTAAACCAATTACAATGTTGTACATTATGTTAAGTACTCCGTTCAGCTTGTTCCATGTCGCCACCCATCTTTCAATGTCCCTTTCAACTTTCCCATCACACATAATATACTGCCAGATAACAGAACACATCAACCTACTTCAGTTCATTTACCAGGTCTGTAAATATGAATCGGGATTTTTTTTATAGAAAATACACATTTGTTGTATGAAAATGGTAAAAAATATTTTATTCAAAGTATTGCCCATCGCTAGCTACACATTTTCCCCATCTATCTGGCAATTTGTGGATGCCACGCCAAAAAAACTGTTGCTCTTTTGAGGCAAACCAATAATCGAGCCATTTTCGTTTTGCCACCTTCTGGATCTTTCCCATGGCTTTCAAACGTATGGAGACGGCTTCTCGTGTCACATTAAATTGATCCGCGAGTTGTCGCGGTTGAGCGTCATCCTCATCCAACAATGCTCGCAATTCGGCGTCTTCAAACTTTCTCGGTAGTCTTCCACATTCTTCGTTTCTCACGTCAAAAAAACACTGTGATTTGCCGAGAGCATGCTCACCGTAAGCTTCGACAAGCAGCATTCGATGCGATTCTGCAGCAGTTTTCTTCAAATGGTAACAGAAAATCAATGCTGTCCGCGAATCGTAGTTTTCAGGCACAAAAACAGACATGTTCAACGCTATGAAAACATATGTAGTTGTATTAAACTTGTATTGTTGTGAGCTAAAAGTCTTTGACAAATGTAAACACAAGAAAAAGGCGCCAATGACGCGGTTTGACAGTCACTACATTGAAAACTAGAGCCATCTATGAGCAAATTCCGGTTTCATATTTACAGAACTGGTAAATTAAAAATAAGTAAAAATTACCTGCAACTCTTCCAAAACCTTCTCGGCGGTCTCGGCTAGCCTTATCAGTCTCTCGGTCTCTGCTTTCTTCAACTCCAAGAAGTAGTGTCCGTCCCGTTCTTCGGTTTCGTCTTTATCCTCTGCGTCCACTTCTTTAACGCCACCAATCACAACAGAAGCACTATTATTCACTTGATCACCGTCACTTCTCGTAAGGTCAATCACTTTAACGTCTACAATAGCAGTCCTATCGTTTTCCGTAACATTTACATCGATAACCTGATTGCAATTGTTGTCCAAATTGTGTTGTATGATCCTATCTAAACTATCAGTCCCGTTCGATACGCGTTCGACACTTTTCTTAGGTGTTACGTTCAGCTCCGCAAAATCCTCATCTAACTTTGTAGATCCGTTCACCCGAACGAGTAGTGTCTTCAACGATTCATCTAAATCTTCTTCCTTTTGTATCGGAATGATGGTCACTTGTGGCGGTGGCTTTTCCAATATGGTCGTGATTCTACTCTCTACGTTCGTGAAACCCAAACCTCTGTCGACCACGTCGAAACCGGATAATCTCGAATTCGAAAGATTCATAGTGATATCCGCATCCGAAGATGAATTATGCGCGATACTCTTCAACGGTGGACCTCTTTTCGGAGACAGTATCGGCAGTTGTGCTCTGAACTCCGGTGTCAAATGTCGTAACACAGGTAAAGCTGGATCGCAGTTTTCTCCGTTACTAAAACTCTCGGTTACAACGCTTTCCATCACTGTACCGTTTGGAGTTCTCTTCAGAACGTGCACCCTTGAAACTTGATGAACGGATTCTGGAGATCTGAACGATCTGTTCATTCTGTCGTCTTCGCCTTGACTTTTAGTCTTCTGTCTTTTCTGATTGAAAAATCCTTGAGCAAGAGCTCCTGGTCCGTACAACCTTTCTACTCTCTGTTCTATAAAAGATTTCGAAGGAATGGTAACATCGTTTGTTCCGTTAGCTATTAAATTATAGCTTCTTGACGTTTGGGTCTCGTTCGAGTTTTGGGTTCCGTTCAAGTTTTGAGTTCCGTTCAAGTTTTGAGTTCCGTTCAAGTTTTGGGTTCCGTTCGATTTGGAATATGTCATGACATTAGAACTTATACTGGTTTCGGAAAAGCTCGTTTTGAACGATGAATTTAATCTCGTTGCCATTGCGTCATTAGTGCATTCTTTTAACATATCAGCTGTATTTCCAGGTCGACCTGGCGAAGCTTCTCTGGACTTGTTCAGTTTCTGTCTCAATTTGGAATCGTATGTCGTTATGTTTGAGTAACCATTTACAGAGCACGCGAGGTGAAGGTAGCTCGGTTTCTTCCGTTGAGGCGACGGAACGAGAAGATGGTCTTGACTCTCCTCGTTGAGTGTTCGGAGCAGGTCTTGGCGTTGGAATCCAGGGCCGACACGCTCCTGAAGACGGGATGTGAAGTCTTTGAAGTGGCTCGCTGTTGAAGACGGTGTCAGAATGTTGAGACTGCCGGATGTTGTATCTGGAATATCACAAGAACAATATTTAATATTTCTTTCGTACAACCGTATCGATAATAATTTGTCCATATTACTCGTAAATTATTCTGTAATATGAACATTTGTTGTGTTATTTTAAAACAAATATGTTATAGTCAAAGGACGGTAAAAAAAAACGCCAGCAGAATTACGTAGTAACTATATATATACACAAATCATCACACTGTTAGCAGCAGGAGGCCGCAGCCAACCCTAGCAGCAGGAGGTTATCAGAAAGCCTGCCGAAAAGATGGAAGAACAGCTGGACATCATCATCCCAGGACAGCCCACCGTCACAAACAGGTCATACGACCTAGACCAAGAGGAAGAAGATCACACCGTTTCCGTGCTAGGGTAGGGAGAGAGGACAGAGCACTAGACTTGAATATCTTGTTACACATATTTCGCCTCTTCCAAATCCCCACACCTCATACAGCTCCTACTATTTATCTTATTTCTTACATTTCCTTCTTTCAAAATATTAATCACTTGATCACTTCTTTCAAAATATCAACCATACATTTCTTGTATTCTTCTACAACGCCTTTCACTCAAATTTGTGCTGTATATTTGCTTTGTTAGTCTTTCTTCATTCGTTCATTTCACATGCCCAAACCATCTCAGCGTGCTCCTTCTCCACCTTCCTCAACACACACATCAGCCTTAAGTTCACATTCATCCCTAACAACTTCTTTCTGTATTCTGTCATACATACAAACCCTGGAGTGCTTTTATCTCCATGACCATACGACAATTTCACTTTACATAGATATCGACAAAGCATATATACTGACGGGCTAAAAAAAAATGTTTTTCTACACAAATTTAAGTTTTTGATTTATTTTCATCCTTACAAATGAGTTCTTATTGCTTGAAATGAAATAAAAAAAAAAACAAAAAAAAGAATATGATTCACATGTTCGTACCACATTTTTCTATACTAGAGAAAATGTAGCATGGTGCCTGTGACAGTTCACAAATTTGCCCCAATACAACACTGTAACGACGTTCAGTAATTTTAATTATTTTATCAACAGTAATATAAGCCTCGATTCTAATAAATAGCAAGTTATTTAGGTAAATTACATTACATAAAACTAATAATGACAAATTAATACATCTTGTTACAAATTAGCAAAAATGTGTCAGTTTGTTAAAATCAAATAATATTTTGGCGACGTTCGTCAAAAGTCACTACACGTTAGTCTGCATTGGCTAGGGATGGGGGTATACGATAATTGGATTTTCGTTTTTTTTTTATATATAAAATTAAACGTTCGTAATTAGTATTAATCCATAGTGGATCTTGGCCTATTTAAAGATAGATACAAATCATACAATACATTAGAAAGACAATTTTTCGATTGTAAAAAAAAAAACGATTTTATCCCATCCCTTTGAGACATGACATTTCAAACGTCCATGGGGCCATCCTACATATTCTCGAGTATAGTTCTTCCCAAACTTCTCGTAGGCAATGCCAAACCGATTGATTTCATAAAATATCAACAATCTAAACTGATGATTAATACACCAGATCTCGTACAAAAAAAAGAAGAAATCTATTCGTAGAAGGAAATAAGAAATCTATTCGTAGAAGGAAAGAAGAAATCTATTCGTAGAAGGAAAGAAGAAATCTATTCGTAGAAGGAAAGAATAAATCTATTCGTAGAAGGAAATAAGAAATCTATTCGTAGAAGGAAAGAAGAAATCTATTCGTAGAAGTAAAGAAGAAATGTATTCGTAGAAGGAAAGAAGAAATCTATTCGTAGAAGGAAAGAAGATATCTATTCGTAGAAGGAAAGAAGAAATCTATTCGTAGAAGGAAAGAAGAAATCTATTCGTAGAAGGAAAGAAGAAATCTATTCGTAGAAGGAAAGAAGAAATCTATTCGTAGAAGGAAAGAAGATATCTATTCGTAGAAGGAAAGAAGAAATCTATTTGTAGAAGGAAAGAAGAAATCTATTCGTAGAAGGAAAGAAAAAAGCGATCTCGTTATTTCTGAATCGAAAAAGCAAAGGTAAGTGGCGGCCAAGTCATCGGCATGAATCACACTAGACGATGTTTTGTTTTGTCAAACAGAACTGCGACAAATGTTGGACTCGTTCCATAAAACACTTTGAGATTGTGAGGGAATCTAACGTTGACTTTTACTATATGTACGAGTGTGAAGATTGTTTGTTGATATACGAAATTGGCAGGAGAAAAGTACGAAAATATTACACATGGAAACTGTGATAATGTTGTACCAAAGTGATTTTGTAACACATTTTAACATTTTATTTCACAGTTTTGTTTTTTTCGTAAAGTCACGAGAGTAATGTGTCACATCGAGAGTGGCATAAATGACAATATATAAGTGTGTTGGTGCCCACCTTGATGTATGGAAATTAAACTTGGACTTGGCTGTAAAAGGATAAGGGTAAGATTAATGCTGTGAAGATGTGTGTACTAAGGAAAATTTGTGGAGTGTCAATGTATGTAAAAGGCAGAGTAAAGACATCAGATGTTTATAGATAGCTATGCTCTCAAAATTATGTAAATTAGCATTGGTGTATAGAAGTGCAACTTGGACTTGACAGAAGAATAAAAGTAAAATGTATGCGATGGAGAAGTGTTAATGTCAGAAGAAGGGGAAATGAAGACTTCAGAAATGAAATATAAGTTTTAAGTAAGATGAAAAAAGGAGCTTTAAGATGGTTTGGACATATGGAGAGAATGAATTAAGAAAGAATGACTAAGCCGAGTTTACAAGTTAGAAATACAAGGTGTGCATAGAAAAGGTATATTGAAAGAATGACTAAGCGAGTATACAAGTCAGAAATGCAAGGTGTGCTTAGAATAGGTATATTGAAAGAATGACTAAGCGAGTATACAAGTCAGAAACGCAAGGTGTGCGTAAAAGAGATAGATTGAAAGAATGACTAAGCGAGTATACAAGTCAGAAATGCAAGGTGTGCGTAGAAGAGGTATATAGAAAGAATGACTAAGCGAGTATACAAGTCAGAAATGCAAGGTGTGCGTAAAAGAGATAGATTGAAAGAATGACTAAGCGAGTATACAAGTCAGAAATGCAAGGTGTGCGTAGAAGAGGTATATAGAAAGAATGACTAAGCGAGTATACAAGTCAGAAATGCAAGGTGTGCGTAAAAGAGATAGATTGAAAGAATGACTAAGCGAGTATACAAGTCAAAAATGCAAGGTGTTCGTAGAAGAGGTATATAGAAAGAATGACTAAGCGAGTATACAAGTCAGAAATGAAAGGTGTGCGTGAAAGAGGTAGATTAAAGAAAACGTGTATGTTATGTATGGCCTTGACCCTCCTGAGCCCAGGCTTGTCACATTTTTTCATATATGAATAGGTAGTATGCATGTATGCTGTGTTTGAGCAATGGTTAATGTTCATACTTTTATGCACACTCAAAATTATCAAAATTGTAATTAGAATTGTATTTTTCTAACTACTTTTAATGGTGATAAAAGATCACATGTACCAAATAAATAAAACTATGTTTTTATCTCATACATAAAAATGGGTGATTATTTTGTATTAAATGAAAGATTTTATGTACCAATATGTATCAGTATTTAACTAAAATAAATATACAAACAAATTAAACATACAAATGGGTGAATATTTTGTATTAAATGAAAGATTTTATGTACCAATATGTATCAGTAATTTAACTAAAATAAATATACAAACAAATTAAACATACAAATAAAGATTTTTTTTAAACAAATTAGATTTTAGAAAAAAAAATTCAACCACAAGAGTGAAGGCTGCTGCTAGACATGGACTGAAAAAAGAATGGAATTTTGTGAACTGTACATATTTTTTAAAGAATGCAATATTTGTATAGCACTTTCGTTAGGGATCATTGCCATATGGCAATTCTTCCCAATCGACCAGAAAATTGTTCAAGAGGTCTTAAATGAAAAGTAGACTTGAATCCGTTTTTTATTAACCCTTATCTCGGCAAAGTTCAATTTATCAAAATATTAACGTTTTTCTTCGGTGATTCCTTGTTATATGGTCAGTTACGAAAGAAAATTGAGGGGGAAAAAATCACAATTTTTCCTTATAGTTTTTTTTTATATGTAACACCCACGTTACATTGCCAAAATATAATTTTTTATAAAACACAAAAAGGGCTATAAAATGAGTCTATAATCTAAAATATGAACAACATTTAACATAGCTGAATTATCAACACATAAAATGGTTTGAATAAAATTTTCTCCACATGTAGTGTTTAATAAGATATTTAGATTATTTACCCCAATTTTCAAAACGCACCAACGCTGTCCAGACATGTTGACCCGATGTCGTTTGAAAGGTTGTAGTGTTGTCAATATTTATCACCAGATGATACCACTGCACACAATAGTGCAGTGGTATCATAGTATTTGAATGTGTTGCCATATTTGAAATTACGTTACAGTTTCTGTTTTTTTTTTAAATCCCTAAATTAGTGCAACACCTGAGTTACAATAACATGATAAGGGTTAAATTAAGGTTTCAATGGGAATCGAACCCGCAACCTTCGGATTGGAAGACAGGTGTCTTACCAAGTAAGCTTTGGAAGTCATCGTAATATTTAGCCAGCACTTAAAACAATTCAACACGGCAACACCAAATACTTTTAACTATTAAAAAAAATGTGAAATTAGAGTGTACTCAAGAAAAACTGTGAATTAGGCAAATTAATTATTTTTCACAAACGTACTATATTTTAACAGGTTAATATTTCTCTCTTGTAAAATATAGAAATATATATATTAAAGGACAATTCATATAAAAACAGGAATAAAAAAATATAATTAAAAAAAAAATAACACACACAACCAAAGTGAGAAATCAATTTATTAAATTAAAGAAAAAAAAAGAAAAAAACACAAGAACATCAAAAAAAAAATAGAGTTAAGATTAGATAGGAGAAAAGAGGGAGAAAAAAAAAACAAATTGAAAAAAGAAAAAAAAAACAACAAACACTAAATGAAGAGATGATGGATGCCATAGTTGCCATCGTTCAAGACGGTTTCGTTATCGTCCAATATATACCTGAGAAATCCGTCGTGTTGTCAGCGTCGACGTCCAATGAACACGATCCTATCGAATCGACGGACTTGTCCATAGCTTTGACGACCAACACCTTTGTTCTATCGTTGATCAGAACATCGTCGTGTTTGACGATGATTTCATATTTCTGCGAGGATGTCTTGCGTTCATCGGACTCATTTGTCGGTTTGCGTTCGTCGTTCGAATCCGAAGACGATGAGTGTTTCAACTCTTCCAAATGATCTCTGAATCCGATGCCGCAATAATCTATACAGTTGTATGAACTCTCTCTTAAATCCTTTATAGGTCTTTTACTGCTACCGACAACGAGCGTACTTTGACTATCGTAGATAGGTTCCGAATATATCGCTCCCAGTTCGTCGTCTTGGCAGCAGAAGCTATCGTTTCGTTCGCATTCGTTCAATCTGCTGTTCACTTGAGCACTCTTCAACTTCTGTATCTTATTAAAGTGATTTTCTAGCTTATCCAACCTCTTTTTACAAGTCGATTCCTCGTTAGATATAGCCGGAGTGTCCAACAAATCTGGTGTATTCTTACATTGGAATAAAGGGGAAGAGTCTGCGCTGTCCAAATAAAATTTACAGTATTTCGACGATGAGAAGTCGTCTTTCGAAGACGAATCCGATCTTCGAGAATCCAGGAACGTCTCCAATGAAAAGAACGACTTCGGTCTGAACCTTTTCTTCTTCGGTGACGATTTAACTTTCGTCTCTTGGTCGATACGTACGTTCTTTGTTCTCACGGCATTCGGTGTGGTATAGCAAGAGCTGTGGCACATAGACTTGGGTCTATCTTGTTGCACTTGTTGGACATTGGTTAGTCTACGACTATCTAAGCTAAGAGTCTTCCTCAGTCTTTCGTTCAGTTGAGAGAATATATGGTGAGAGTGATGAGCGGTATTTGGAATGGCTGAGTCTTCAGACTGTCGAGTTTTATCGGAGTGAATGTCGGAAGGGGACGGAGAAGATTTCCTGACAGCCAAAAGCCTGACTGATTGGGGAGACTCTTCGTTGTCTGGAATATCGCTGAAAAAAAAAACAAAAATTAAATTAATAACTTAATTAGAATTGTTGAATTATATTTTAAATAAAATAATTTTATATAAATATTTTTATAAAAGTAAACAGGGTTCCTTAACCCTTATTTTGGCAAAGTTCAATTTATCCGAATATTAACGTTTTTCTTTGGTGATTCCTTGTTATACGAGTATGGTAAGTTATGAAGGAAAATTGAGGAAAAAAAAATCACAACTTTTCCTTATAGTTTTTTTTTGTGGCATATGTAACACCCACGTTACATTGCCAAAATATCAATTTTTATAAAACACAAAAAGGGCTATAAAATGATTCTATAATCTAAAACATGAACAACATTTAACATAGCTGAATTATCAACAAATAAAATGGTTTGAATAAAATTTTCTCTCCATGTAGTGATTCATAAGATATTTAGATTATTTACCCCAATTTTCAAAACGCACCCACGCTGTCCAGACATGTTGACCCGGTGTCGTTTGAAAGCTCGTAGCGTTGTCAATATTTATCACCAGATGATACCACTGCACACAATAGTGCGTGTATAGTATTTGAATGTGTTGCCATATTTGAAATTACATTACAGTTTCTGTTTTTTTTTAAATCCTTAAATTAGTGTCAACACCTGTGTTGCAATGCCATGATAAGGGTTAATAAAAAAATTTTGGGAACTTCTGGTATAGACCAAATGTATTTTCAATACCTGATATAAATAAATATTTCTAAGTATAAAGTATTTTAGAATTAAGTTTTAATATGAAATGCAATAAAAAAATAGATAATTATTTAAATTAATTAACTTTTTTGACATTATCTTAAGTAAAAATTAATTTACGAGTAAATAAATTAAATGAAGCAAATTTAAAACCACAATTGAAAGAGAGAGAAAACTGACGTAAATAATCAATGTCCTCAGTGAGATACAGGCAAAAGTCTAGTTTACTGGGGACACGACAAATGAAAGGCAACACACCCAGATCCATTAAAATTGTGTGTCCAAATTAAATTACCTGTTGTTTTTTCGCAAATTATGCATATTTCTTGCCATGTGTAAAATAAATAAAAAAATAATAAAATTAATGTTTTATACACATATATTTAAAAAACATATATTATTTACAAACCACCATCATGCAATGCCCCTATTGAGAGTGACCACATCTTCAGTTCATTGTTTCCTGACATACATATTTCGCTTCCGCCGCCGTCCATATATCTCGTCATACTTCCCCACTATTAAAAAGCTTTTCCATTTTAATTATTTTTTCAAAATTTCATTCAATTGGTCGTGCTTTATTCGCACATTTTTCTAGGTCTTCCTAAACTTCTCATGTTTTGCATAAATACATACACACCGTCACGTCATTTCCCCTTGGGGTAGGTAGAGAAGAAAGAGCGCGATACTTTCCTAACTCGGCACACATACTCAGCCTCCTCCACAGCTATACAACTTTTACGATTTCACCGACTACATTTCTTTCTTTCAGAATATCATTAACTTGATCCAACTATACTTTCCTTGGTCTTCCTCTCACACGCCTTCCAATCACATCTGCACTGTATAACTGTTTTATTATTCTCTCATCATTCATTCGTTCTACATGCCCAAATAATCTTAACATACTCATCTTCATCTTACTCAACACATCAGCCTTAATTTCACATTCATTCCTAATCACATCATTCCGTATTCTTACATATATTGTTTCCCCATGTTTTCTTCTAAATACACGCGTTGCAACAGTATTTGTTAGGTTATTTTCAGTGCAAGTATTCCACATTCACGTTTCAGTGCAAGTATTCCATATTCACGTTTCAGTGTTTCAGTGCAAGTATTCCATATTCACGTTTCAGTGTTTCAGTGCAAATATTCCACATTCACGTTTCAGTGCAAGTATTCCACAATCACGTTTCAGTGCAGGTATTCCACAATCACGTTTCAGTGCAGGTATTCCACATTCACGTTTCAATTCCAATATTCCACATTCACGTTTCAGTGCAGGTATTCCACATTCACGTTTCAGTGCAAGTATTCCACATTCACGTTTCAATTCCAATATTCCACATTCACGTTTCAGTGCAGGTATCCCACATTCACGTTTCAGTGCAAGTATTCCACATTCACGTTTCAGTGCAGGTATTCCACATTCACGTTTCAGTGCAAGTATTCCACATTCACGTGTCAGTGCAAGTATTCCACATTCACGTGTCAGTGCAAGTATTCCACATTCACGTTTCAGTGCAAGTATTCCACATTCACGTTTCAGTGCAAGTATTTCACATTCACGTTTCAGGTTTTCGTCTACAACACCTTCCCACACACATTTGAACTCAGTCCACTTCAATCCCACCCCCCACCCACGTTGTTATGGAGGACAAAACAAGTCTCCATCCAGTGCGATCTACACTAGAAGATCCAAATCTTCTTTATTTATTTTTAACGAGTGCGACATCGCATATCTGTAGTGACGAAGAAGGAACTGCCCAAAGTGACTCCTCCTCCGGTGGCGACACACCAGAGAGTGAAAAAGATGGTAGTGACGACGGACTTATGGTCCGAGATCAAGGGAAAAAGGAAATGACTCGCAGCATAGTTTTCCTTATAAAGTGATATAAGGTCTGGAGTTCAAACAGCCCAGAAAGTTGCCAACACTTTCACACACATTTGTACAGTATATTTGTTTAATTTTTCTACTCATATTTGCATGTATATTTGTTCTGTTAATCTTTCTTCATTCATTCGTTTCACGTGCCCAAACCATCTCAAAGTGTTCTTCAACTCACTCAACACATCAACCTTAAGTTAAGGTTCATCCCTCATCACTTGATATTCCTACTTAAGGTTCTTCAACTCACTCCACACATCAACCTTAAGTTAAGGTTCATCCCTCATCACTTGATATTCCTACTTAAGGTTCTTCAACTCACTCAACACATCAACCTTAAGTTAAGGTTCATCCCTCATCACTTGATATTCCTACTTAAGGTTCTTCAACTCACTCCACACATCAACCTTAAGTTAAGGTTCATCCCTCATCACTTGATATTCCTACTTAAGGTTCTTCAACTCACTCAACACATCAACCTTAAGTTAAGGTTCATCCCTCATCACTTGATATTCCTACTTAAGGTTCTTCAACTCACTCCACACATCAACCTTAAGTTAAGGTTCATCCCTCATCACTTGATATTCCTACTTAAGGTTCTTCAACTCACTCAACACATCAACCTTAAGTTAAGGTTCATCCTTCATCACTTGATATTCCTGCTTAAGTTTTTTCAAAGTTGCTTCAAATGTCCCGAGATTTTAGAAACACTAAATTTATACGAGTATGTCCCCAATAAATATAGCCGTGCAAGTAATCACCCTCCGTTCTATAATATAGTATATACCAACTTACAGAAGGAACATCATGGCTAAACACTAAGTCACGCGTGGTATAGAGATATTGAACCAACTGAGTGACACTGTTGATATAGTCTCGGTACCGCCTAGAAGTATGAGAAGAGTCCTGGCTGATATTATTCCTAACGAATAAGCTAACTCTGGTATAGAGATATTGAACCAACTGAGTGACACTGTGGATATAGTCTCGGCACCTCCTAGCAGTATGAGAAGAATCCTGGCTGATATTATTCCTAACGAATAAGCTAACTCTAGTATAGAGATATTGAACCAACTGAGTGACACTGTGGATATAGTCTCGGTACCGCCTAGCAGTATGAGAAGAATCCTGGCTGATATTATTCCTAACGAATAAGCTAACTCTGGTATAGAGATATTGAACCAACTGAGTGACACTGTGGATATAGTCTGGGCACCTCCTAGCAGTATGAGAAGAGTCCTGGCTGATATTCTTCCTAACGAATAAGCTAACTCTGGTATAGAGATATTGAACCAACTGAGTGACACTGTGGATATAGTCTCGGTACCGCCTAGCAGTATGAGAAGAATCCTGGCTGATATTATTCCTAACGAATAAGCTAACTCTGGTATAGAGATATTGAACCAACTGAGTGACACTGTGGATATAGTCTGGGCACCTCCTAGCAGTATGAGAAGAGTCCTGGCTGATATTCTTCCTAACGAATAAGCTAACTCTGGTATAGAGATATTGAACCAACTGAGTGACACTGTGGATATAGTCTCGGTACCGCCTAGCAGTATGAGAAGAATCCTGGCTGATATTATTCCTAACGAATAAGCTAACTCTGGTATAGAGATATTGAACCAACTGAGTGACACTGTGGATATAGTCTCGGCACCTCCTAGCAGTATGAAAAGAGTCCTGGCTGATATTCTTGCGTCCATGCATACCGAAAGTAAGGTCAGGATATACCATATAAGACATGCGTCCGCCCCATCATGACATATGGTATAGAAGTGAGAGCCGATACCAACAGGACAAAAAACCTTCTCAGAGTGGCAGAAATGAGAACCCTACGCTCCATCGCAGGCAGAACTCTTAGAGATCGGATCAGAAATGAAACGATAAAGCCTGTCTGTGGTGTTGAAGACATAGTTAGGTGGGGAAGAATCAGAAGGCGCTTCTGGAGGGATCATGTGGACCGCATGGAGGA
Source organism: Odontocerum albicorne (assembly GCA_949825065.1). Taxonomy (NCBI): domain Eukaryota; kingdom Metazoa; phylum Arthropoda; class Insecta; order Trichoptera; family Odontoceridae; genus Odontocerum; species Odontocerum albicorne. The sequence goes on from OX463867.1 coordinate 13,846,804, forward strand.
TATAAGACTGGCAAGAATCGCTAAGACTGAAAACTCTAACAGCATGAGATTACCAGGAAGGCCCCCGAAAAGGTGGAAGGACAGCTGGACGTCATCATCCCAGGACAGCCCACCATCATAAACAGGTCATACGACTTAAACCAAGAGGAAGAAGAAGATGAATGACACTGTGGATATAGTCTCGGCACCATCTAACAGTATGAGAAGAATCCTGGCTGATATTCTTCCTAACGAATAAGCTAACGCTAGAAGCAGACCCTCTTTGTGTAACATGAGAAATCCATGCAAAGTGGATTAAAAAAAAAAATCTTCATTCCGTATTCTGTCAAACATTGACACCCCACGTATTCATTCAATACACGCATTCCTACATCGTTCATTTCACTCTTTTACAGTCTTACTCCGCGCCCAAAACATTTTACCGATTAGTATTTTTTTTATCTTTTTAAAAAATCGCACAATTTCGCAATCTCTTTTATGGTAAGCAATTACAGTCCGACATTCTCCACTCTCCACTCTCCATTCTGCTCTGATTGGGGAACGAACGTGGTCAATGGCCCAAAATGATTATATTTTAATATTTCGTCTGCTGAAACGGTATTTTTTTAAATGCAAATGGAGCATTTTTAATTTGGAAACGAAGTTAATTACATACATATAAAAATTCGAGCGGCGTAAACCGCAAAAGAAAAGAAAGAAAAACAATCAACATTCTAACAAAATGGAAAGTAATACATATTAGTTAAATATTGGGTGTTAACATAAGTTGTGTCCAGTTTTTTTTTCAATCTAAAAATGAGCACCAAAAGTAAAACAAAATGGTAAAGGTTATACGTCATTCGAAAGAAAATTTTCTGCTCTACAAGATATTGTGTTTGCTTTTACGTTACATGTATTATTTTATTTGATTACAAGCCTTCAAAATGGAATGTCAAGTAGACGAAAGTGAGCATTTTCGACACCTCCTTCTGTTCGCGTTCAATCGAGGGAATAAAGCTGCCAAATCTGCTCGCGATATTTGCGAAGTGTACAATGAAGATGCTATGAATGAAAGGACAGCTCGTCGATGGTTTTAGCGTTTCAAAGACGGTAATTTCGACCTGAAAGACATGAGGCGTTTTGGACGATCAGTGGACTTCGATGAAGACCGCTTAAACCATATTATTCATGAAGATCCACTTCAAACCACCGTAGAATTGGCTGAGCAGATGAATTGTAGTCACATGACTGTATACCGCCATCTACCATCTGTCCTTTCATTCATAGCATCTTCACCGTACAATTCGCAAATATCGCGAGCAGCTTTAGCAGCTTTATTCCCTCGATTGAACGCGAACAGAAGGAGGTGCCGAAAATGCTCACTTTCGTCTACTTGACATTCCATATTGAAGACTTGTAATCAAATAAAATAATATATGTAACGTAAAAGCAAACACAAAATCTTGTAGAGCAGAAAATTTTCTTTCGAATGACGTATAACCTTTACCATTTTGTTTTACTTTTGGTGCTCATCTTTTAATTTGAAAAAAAAAACGGACACAACTTATGTTAGCACCCCATATATGAACGGTAAAATGAAAAGAAGACCCTCCCACATTTTGTAGAGTACCCGGCGGCAATACACATCGTTTGTAGAGCGTCGTCTCTGTCACACGATGCGCTAACAGTTTGGTCCGGTAACGATGGACAAATCACGACGGAACCCGTGTATGAATGACAGAGAAGACGCTCTACAAACGATGTGTATTACTTACCGCCGGGCACTGTACCAGTTCTGAGATAAATTAAGAAAACATGTATAGGCTTGTATGAACCAAATTTTCTTTAGTGCTGAATTTAACTATGAAATACCATATTCAAATTACACTATTGTTGTATACAGTAAAAATCTCTAGGGTTTACAGCCACGTGATAATCTCTTCCAGCCAACCAGAAATATGATGACGATCTCCGTGGCCTAGTTGGTAAGATGCCTGTCTCCCGACCCGGAGATTGCGGGTTCAAATCCCGCTGAAACTCCGATTTTTCATTAAAAAAGTATTTCAGTCTGGTTTTCGCTTAAAGCTTCTTCAACATCTTTCTGGTTGGTTGGAAGAGATTGCCACATGGCAATATGCCCGCCAGGTTGTACTGTACACAACGAAAATATAATACAATACCATAGAGACATGGCGTGATGGTGATTTGTATATACAGGTTGTCCCATACCTCAACGTCAAGCCGGTATAGAGGAAAAGGCCAGCTTATGACGGTTCAGAATTCAAAAAAAATCTTGAAAAAGCCTTATACTTTTCGAGTTATAGGCATTTATTGAAAATTGTTTAAGTAGCTACCCCGCGCCAAATGTTTATATGCTGTGACTACAAATTGCCATATTTTATGATTTTAATGGTTGTATCACAATCCTAGATAGCCCTGCTATTAGTCGGAGTCCGATATAAAACAAAACCTTCACGTTCGAAAAAAAATTTTATCCGATCATAAAAATTTATATTTTTTATCAGCTAACTTTAACTCATCATACTGTAAAAATAATGTACTACGCCAACCTGGCAAGTTACATCGAAAGATGGCCTGTTTAGTCAGGATTTCAAAATAGTACAATCCATACCTCATACTCCTTTAAAAATAATTTTGAAACATTAATTTCTGTAATTAAAGATCAAATTCAATCAATTTGAGCGAGACAAACGATACTGCGCATGAACTAGCTAATTCATATAAAAAAAATGGTGATACTAGCTGTCTTACTCTAGCTCATTCATGCGCAGTATTGTTTGTCTCGCTCAAATTGATTGAATTTGATCTTTAATTACAGAAATTAATGTTTCAAAATTATTTTTAAAGGAGTATTAGGTATGTATTGTACCATTTTGACTTGAAATCCTGACTAAACAGGCCATCTTTTGATGTAACTTGCCAGGTTAGCGTAGTACATTATTTTTACATTATGATTAGTTAAAGTTAGCTGATAAAAAATATTAATTTTTATGATCGGACAAAAACCATTTTTTTTTCGACCGTGAAGGTTTTTTTTTGTTTTATATCGGACTCCGACTAATAGCATGGCTATCTAGGATTGCGATGCAACCATTAAAATCATAAAATATGGCAATTTGTAGTCATAGCATATAAACATTTGGCGCAGGGTAGCTACTTTCACAATTTTCGAAGAAAAGCCTATAACTCGAAAAGTATAAGGCTTTTTCAAGATTTTTTTTAAAATTCTGAACCGTCATAAGCTGGCCTCTTCCTCGATATCGGCTTGACGTTGAGGTGTGGGACACCCTGTATACATTTTTTATTTATCATATTTTACACATGACAAGAAATATACACAATTTGCGAAAAAACAACAAGTAATTTAATTAGGACACACAATTTTAATGAATCCGGGTTTGTTGCCTTTCATTTGTCGTGTCCCCAGTAAACTAGGCTTTTGCCTGTATCTGACTGAGGACATATATAATGAAAAAATAAATCGAAACTTCTTTCCGATTTTGGATTATGTAAAACCCCGTTGCACATTCTCATCAACCTGACAAACAGTGACACTCAATTACTTCGTCACTCCAGACAGACCAAAACGTTCATCCCACAATATACCGCACATAATCATAAAAAAAAAAACAAAAAACATTACACTCAAGAACTTACACAAACCTTCGCTACAAGTCATTCCTCTTGCAAGCCCAAGTATTCACACTCCTGTCGCAATAACAACCACGCTCCGATCGACTGCCTAAATTGTTTTCCTCCCTTTGCCTTTATTGAATTCGGTACCCCATTGTATGTCATGGGAGCTAAATAGGCATATTGCCTTAGTGCAAAATATAATATTGTTTTTTTAATATATGTATTTATGATATACATGAAACTGTGTATGGAAAAAGAGATTGCCATATGGCAATAAGCCCGCCAGGTTGTACTGTATATAACGAAAGTAAGATACAACGATTGAGTGAAAAAGCGTATCAACTAGAATCAAACCACAGCCCCCGGTCTTATCAACTAGGACATATTGACGAGCGTGGCCGAGAGACATATTTGCCTTGCTTCGTTAATCGAGCCTTCGAGTTTTGAACCACTGGAGTAGGCACGGAACTCAAAGTTCGTCACGGGAGGTATTGGTAATACCATCCCGTACGTAAAGAGGCAACAATACTCGTACATGCATAGCGCCACAGAGATTGTATTGAAAATTATTTTGTCTGTCCAAATGTCCTCTTTTTTATTTATTTACACATGACGAGAAATTTTATGGATATTGCATATAATTTATGAAAAAAACAACAAGTAATTTCAAATGAATAAACAATTTATATGGATCTGGGTCTTTGCCTTTCATTTGTCGTATCCACAGTAAACTAGGATTTTGCCTGTATCTTATTGAGGACATATAACATGGAAAAATTTGTTGATTTTTTTCCGATTGTTGATTATACAATACCCCGTTGCAAATTCTCATCAACTTGATAAACAGTGACACTCAATTATATATATGTTATATGTTAAACAGTGACACTCAATTAAAATATACTAATTTCGTGTTTGAGAATATTTAAAATGATTAAAAAAACATATTGAAATAGTTAATATAAAAAAAAAACATATTTACAAAAATTAAATAAAAATTCATATAAACAAAAAAAATTGTCGCCCTAGTGTAATCTAGTAACTCCTTACTATGGAAAAAAAAAATATTACGTATACTGCAGGACACGAAATAATAAAAATATATTCCAACGCTTAAGGAGTAGTAACCATGCATACTCATTATAAATGTGGGATAGAGCCATGGTTAAAATACATATTCCCTGGAATTAACCATCAGGAGTTCTGGAAACCTCGTGGGTTCAACATGGTCGCATTGCACGGAGATAGATATTCAATTCCCGTTGAAACCCTATTCATTTTACAAATTATTCCATTTTGATTGGTTGTAAGACTGTTACATAGCAATTAATCTGCCAGGTTGTACTGTATACAGAACGCCGTTAACCGAACGACGGAGCCGGTCCCAAGCTCGGATAAAGATGGAATTGAATTAATTTTCTTCCCTTCTCTATAAATTTACCTCCCACCCTCAATACTCCAATTATCTATAATAGCACCCAACATGCCAGTGTGCTCCAATCGTCTCACTTCGGTGTACCATCGGATCCAGTACAACGGTGTGTCCAGTTAGTTTGCTAGTGTGCAACGACTCACTCACTCTTAAAAAGGAGAGAAAAAAAGGAAGAAACAAAAACTCCACGACACGGCTTCGCTTTTTTAACTGAATTGACGTTGGAATGGCGAAGAGATCCTCGTCTACGAGACCCAGCAACGAGTGTATACAGCGAAAGCGTTATTATACAACAAAATATAATAAAGGGTCTGGATATTTCCTCAAATATTTCAGAAAAGGCGTTTGGATCATTTTTGCATATACGAGTATACGCCCATCCCAAACAATTTGATTAAGTGGAGTTACGAGATTACAATCTAGGCTGACAATATATATATATATATATATATACACAACAATTAAACACATATTTACAATGAAATAACAAAATTAAAGAGACATAAAAAGAAAAAAGAAAAAAAAAGAAAGTACTTACAGTGAAGTTAGATCGCACAGGGAGATGATCACTCATGCAAGAGAAAAACAGCATCGCACACCACTTTGCACCAGTCTAAGTAGGCCTTTGGGTGTACACCAATAATAACAACAACCGTAAATCCAAGACACTACAAATTGAAATTGGGATATGCGGGGTTTAAGTGTACAGCGGAATAAACAAATAAAGAAAGCCAACTAGGGTGCATTTGGTGTTAGTAGTACCTGCCACATCCAATAAAGGATCATCCCGATCAAGGATCATCCCGATCAAGGATCATCCCGATCAAGGACCATCCCGATCAAGGATCATCCCGATCAAGGATCATCCCGATCAAGGATCATCCCGATCAAGGATCATCCCGATCAAGGACCATCCCGATCAAGGATCATCCCGATCAAGGATCATCCCGATCAAGGATCATAGAGAACAAGGAACACAGTATGTTTCGAGACTTTCGCGGTTCTTCGTAGTTGTATTAGATTTTTAAAGTGCGGTTCGGAGATTGTTCTCCCGTGGTGGGACGGACCCATACGATCACATTACGGTCGAGACTGAGTAGTAGGCCAAAAATATTCGACGCGCATCCGCTTATGGCGAAGTTAACTACAATCTTAACTATAAGTCTTAACCACTTCAGAGTTGGATTAATTCTAAGATTTAAAAAAAATATATTCTTGTTTTTTTTTTTTTAACCTGGCGAGTTTATTGCCATGTGGCAATCTCTTCCAACCAACCAGAAAGATGTTTTTATAGGTCCTAAGTGTTAACCAGACTGGAATCCTATTTAAAAAACCTGGGTTCCAGCGGGGATCGAACCCGCAACCTCCTGATCGGCAGACAAGTGTCTTACCACCAGGCCACGGAGGTTGTCTTGCTTGCGAGTGTATTATTAACATTAAATGCAACATTATGTCGTATCAGTTTAGATGGTGCCCAAAACGTTCAGTCGGTAATATAGTACCCTACACTCAGTTGTTATTAGAAAACAAAAATATACCACAAAGTTGTTTATAAAGTGCATATAAACTATGTGTCCATTATAATGGACGCCAGGTCTGAAGTTGAATATTTAAAAAAACTGGAACGTTTACGGAAAGTCGTCATCAAAAGCCAAATCACGCGGTACAATACTCCGAAAAACCATTAGAACTGTAGGAATACAGTAAAAAAATGATCATTATGATCACATACCACAATGTATTAATCAAATTGTTATCATCATTGCAAATACCATGTTTCGATAGTGAATCATAACGTCTGAGGATCATCTAAATCACGGATCATCATACAAAAAAATTAATAAAAAAAAGCGCTATCGTGACGTGAAGCATTTTGCTATAGAATAAAAAATATTATCAACGATCACACACATCGCGAAGATCATGGATCATCATGATAAACGATTAATAAAAAATATGCGCTATCGTGTGACATCGATCATTGATTTATTCTGCTGTAGAATAAAAAATATAATCAACGATCACACACATCGCGAAGATCACGGATCATCATGATAAACGATTTATAAAAAAATATGCGCTATCGTGTGACATCGATCATTGATTTATTCTGCTGTAGAATAAAAAATATAATCAACGATCACACACATCGCGAAGATCATGGATCATCATTAAAACGATTAATAAAAAATATGCGCTATCGTGACATCGATCATTGATTTATTCTGCTGTAAAATAAAAATATATAATCAACGATCACACACATCACGAAGATCGTGGATCATCATTAAAACGATTAATAAAAAATATGCGCTATCGTGACATCGATCATTGATTTATTCTGCTATATGCTTCTCCCTGGCTCCATCCCAACTAACTGTCTGCAACTGTCCCAACTAAAGACTGTTGGGGTCAGCTCTCCTCGTCCTCAGGTTGTATGCTCCTCTGTCCCGGACTACGTCCCCCAGGCCGTGCCTCCGCATCAGATTATCTTTTTGCACCACCCATGAATTATTTGGCCTTCCTCTGGTTGTTTTCGAGGAAGATCCATGGAGATTGCCTGGTTCACAATGTGACCGGGTGCTCTGCGTCCAACGTGCCCATACCATCTAAATCGCCTCTCCTCCATCTTACTGTTGACGTATGTAACACCTAGGCTTCCACGAATGCGTGAGCTTTTTATTTTGTCTCTTAGGGACACACCTGCTGACCATCTTAGCATGCGCATTTCAGCAGTTTCTAGTTGCCTAGAGTAAGAGTTATACATCGTCCAGCATTCGGAGCCATAGAGGAGTGCGGGTCTGACAATCGTTTGGTATACTTTTCCTTTTAACTTTACTGGCATTTCTGCTATATAATAAAAAATATATTTTGCTATATAATAAAAAATATAACATTCTTTCAAAATTTGGTTAATTTGGTCCAGCCACGTTTTCCTCAGTATATATTTTCCACGCGCACCTTGCACTTCTGTCTTGTATACTCGATAATATAATAAAATCGAAATAAGAGTATCTGAAAATTATTGCAAGTGTTGCCATTTATTCCTCTTTGATGTATTGGGATTAAAACGTGGACGTGGAACAACACTGAAAAGAGCCGAATGAATTATGTAAAAATGCGTGCACTTAGAAGAATACATGGGTTGACTATGTATAGCAGAATACGAAATTAAGTGATGAGTGTGAACTCAATGCTGTGTTAAGTGAGATATGCCATGTTTACACGAGTTTAGTACTTGCCATTAGTGCTTCTCACTCGCACTTGTACTCGTATCAACGTGTAAACAAGCATATTAGTACTAAGCATTAGTTAATCTGGCAAGTGCAAGTGAATAGGAGGCTGACTTATTCACTAAGCGACAAGCAGCTACCCTCAACACAATTTAACTAAACACTTGTCGCTTGCAGAATCGTCTAAACAGCCGCGGCAAGTGAGCGCACGTGTTTGTTATTATTTTAGTTTTTGAACACATTCTCAAAACAAGGCTGCGGCGGTTGTCCATTCCGGACGGATGTTGTGCTACTAATGCCTCTGCTTAACACTAACGTGTAAATGATTTCATCTCACTTGTCACTAAGCAGCTTAGTGCAAACGATAAGTACTAAGCTCGTGTAAACATGGCAATAAAGAATATAGCTCAGAGTGAGTGGGCACGTGGGACTAATGAATGAAGAAAGATTAACAAAACGAATTTACAGTGCAAATATGAGTCAAAGATGTAGCAGTCGATGTGTAGCAGAAGAAGACCAAGGAAAGTATGGTTGGATCAAGTGTACGATATTTTGAAAGAAGAAAATGTTAAAACTCAGAGGAATCGTAGGAGCTGTATGAGAAGACGTATGGATATAGAAGAGATGTGTCGCGATGGGAAAACCTGGCGATCTATTTTTCCTGCCTACCCCGATAGAGAGACGACTTGATGGTGTGTGCCGACGCTGATCGAGGCGAATACACCTCGTCTAGATATCTAATTTACTAAATAAAATTAAAACAACGTGAAATTCGATTATCTTTTAAAAAGCATTTTTGTTAACGACTTTAAGGTGAAACCGCGTAAAGAATAATACGTGTAAATCGAGGGCCACTGGTATATTTATTTTATTGGAAGTTTTATTGCACATTGCAACAATTGGCCGAGTGCCCTAAGGCAGTCGGCCAACCGGCAAGACAAAATCAATATATCAGCAAACAACTTCTAAATACTACTGTTGTTGTTTTATCGGACAGACGAGAGCGAACAACTTCTAAATTATACTGTTGTTGTTTTGTCGAACAGAAGAGATTGCCTCACGGTAAAAAAATCTATACTACATAATACGTGATTATTTTCACAAAAACATTCATTCATTTATTCGTATGGCATTCTTCAATATATCTGCATTAATAATGCACACCTGTTGAGGTGCGTGGCCGACAACTGTCATCGTATCTGCATCGGACGTATGCGTCACCGATAAGATATATAATTTTATTTGTAATTGCTGTGTAAATATTGTAGAGAAAAAAATGTAATCATTGTACCTATTGTAATGAAATGTTCCTTATGCGTGGTCTTCGCAATAGTCACTATAAGAAGTCGGACGGCCCATGCAAACGAGGAGCGCGCGGTATACATGGTATCTAGCAAGTATCTAGTAAGCCATGACGGCATACACGGGCGAATAAAGGGGCTTGCGATGGGCTGTACATAAGGAACGAAAAGTGTCAAAAATATATTTTCAGTTCCTGGAACGTCCAGTCTAACAATATATTTCTCCCGTGCTTATTCTTTCCAAAATATCAGAATTTCCTTTCAGGGTGTTCGTCGTTTTTCGCTACTTTTACCCATTTTAAGGGTGAAGAAATTTAAACGTTTATAAAATCACGAAAGCACGCGTCAAAACTAAACACAACCCCGCGACGATTAATAAAATACTGATTCTACTCCCTGAGAACGACTTCCTCACTCTGATCAAAACTCGCTCTGGCGGCTGTTAAAACAATCGCGATATTCTAATGGAGACCGAAATTAGACGACATACACCGAAGTAAGTTGCAATGTTATGGTACATGGGATGCAAATCTCTACATAATTATGAAGTTCTTGCTTCGACGCGTATTTAATAAATTTATTTAAAAAAACAACGGTATTGTACGGCACCGGTACAAAGAACTGTAGCAATAGGTGGGTGGCTGCTGCTCGATGCTCGGAGAATTCAGCTCACGGTGAAAAGTAGCAGGTCGGTGAGGAGTAGAAGAGATTCCTCTTAGGCAGGTACTCGTGGATGGCCGCAAGTAAAATGCAGTCGACAGAGTGAACTGAGAATGTATTTTCGAAGATACGATACGATTTCTAAGGCTTATATTAACTTTTAAAAAACGTGCGCATTTTACTGCACCGTAGATCTTTTGTCAGTGATTTGAGGGAATACCTTTTCCTCTGTGGTGTCATATGTGTGTGCAGTGTTATTTATATGAGTATACTTATACTAAGTGTGTTAATTTATGGGGAATTTTTAGGCTCGATGAGCCTTTGTTGGACATTTGAATCGACCATAGTTGGGCATGGTGACTATCTTCAAAGGCGTTCGAACGCTCATGTCAGCGGCCCTGGTGGCGCAGTTCAGGTTAGGCGTCCTCCCGCTCATCCCGGGGGTCTCTGTGAAGCGACGATGGTGAAGACGGTGGAGTTGAGGTGACGATGCTGAAGAAGACGGCGAAGAAGGCGCAAAGACGCGACGCGATGTGGCGAGGCTTCATAAGCTTTCTTAGCTCTTTATCATTTACTTCTCTACCGTTTGAGGGACTGTAGACTATAAGGCAGAAGAAGAAGAAGACGGCTAACCGTATGAGGAAAATAGATACATATATTTATGAGATCAGGTGTGGGTGTAGAGTGTAGGGATGGGAAGGTATCGAAGACGTTTAGGGAAGGTTTCGAAGGCACTTCTTATGTGCGACAAATCGCCCATCGAAAGCGCCTGTTTCCGCCCGTGCATGCTGTCAAACCTTGCGAAATGTCACAAATTTCGAAAGTTTTTTGCATGCATGGCCCGCCGGCCGGCTCGCGATACTGTCTCGCGATGGCCGTGCATAAGGCACATTTTCGTTACGGTCGCGACACAGCGCGGACCCCAACAAACATAAAATATACATACAAATATTTTACAAAATCTTAACAGGAATTTATAAATGTTAAAAGGAATTTATACATGTAAACATGAAAACGAATGTCAATGTTTTAGGTGACGCATACGTCCGATACAGGTATAATGAAATTTATTTCGTTAAAACGTTCGTCTTTTAACACGAATAAATAATTTTGTTCGGGACTGAGAAAATAATTCGTTATAAATAAAATTTCGTTATATCGGTATTCTTTATAACGAGATTTGGCACGATAATTATTTTTCGTTTAATAACTTAAAAAATGTGTCATTATTGCACTATACACATATCCAACAGTTCAACATTTTGCTATGCCAATTTGGATTGTTATTTCATTATTGCACAATAAGATACAATTGTATTGTTAATGATTGATTTGTTACCGATACACGAGCATGATATGATCGGGAAAAATTATTATAAAAAAAACAATGTGAACATGACACGTAAAAACTCCATACAATATTAGATAGAGATATCTTATCAAACTAATCCAACGATATAATGTAAATAATTTAGATAAAATACCGTTTTCAATATATTATATATATATTTATGCAAAGTGTTATTCAGGATGCATGTGAAATAAAGACCGGTGTGTTATATTCGTTTGGACATGTCAAATGGACGGTTGACATAAGTCTTAATTCGGCATTATCAACTGAGCTCATGACTGAGCATCATGACACCCATGATAGCCTCTGACGACTCCTCTCCACCCATCCCTGTACTCTGCAGCTCGAAGGGCAGTTGTTAAGGGTAGTACAGTTGCGTCTCTCACTTGGTCAGTCCAACGCATTGGGATTGTTCATCTTGTGCGTCGTCTTTCCACGCCTCCAGTAACCACAAACCCCTCCAAACTGTCCATTTGGCAACGAGCACAAAGAATCGGAAAAATCGTCAATGGCATATTCCGTCAATAAATCTCAGTTCTTCGAGAATGGAGGCGTTAGTTCGGCTTGCTGTTCATGGAAAATGTAAGATCATTCTCCGGCACCACATTACAAACGCATCTATTCTAGGTCTCTCGCTTGCATTCAGAGTCCAAGTCTCCGCGCCATACATAAATATTGCGAAGACGATACTTAACTAGGCGCATTTTAGCCGTCAAGCCTTAATTAAACGAATGTATAATGCTAACGTGAGTGGCGACCATGGTAGGACGAATTCAGAAAAACGTGTGGTCGGACCCAGTAAATGAAATTTTTAAAGAAGGTACAGTAAGGAATACGACAAACAGGCGGAACTGTACGATAATATGTAAGCATTTCATTTCGTATTCCCACTAGATCCACAAGACAGCTAAATCCCTTTTATACCGCAAATTGCTATACTAACTATAAAATCAACTCCTCTATAATTCGTATGCAAAGACTTGGAAACGAGTTTTGCAACAATTTAGATATTTTTAATATAAGTATTGTATTATATATATAGTATTCACCAGAATATCACAATATTTAGAAATAGCTACTAACTTTGTGCTCTCCTTTATTAATATAAATAACGTAATGTAAACAAAACATTAAGGACAATACTTTGCCTCTGGAGTTGAGTAACCCTGCATCAACATTTCGGAAGGTTTTAATTATACAATTAAAAAAAAAGAAATGTTATAAATCAAGAATTAAAAGTCTAAAAATAATTTAGTTATCTAGCCAAAAATCTGACAGTATTATCTTTACCAATAATATGATAAACATAATTCTTGTTATTAATGATTGAAATCCCGGATTAAGTTTGACTTGCAGATATCATTCCGTCCTTGGCATGCTTTGAGAAGCGACTGAATAAACTCGTAATTTCTAGTCAGTAACATAACGATTCGTTCCTGTTTTTTTCCTTTCCTATCCGCCATCCCTTCCTTTTCCTTTAATTGATGATATCTCACTTTATATCAAAAGGAATGTTCGTCTTTGTGGGCGTATTCTCACGTATGTGTTTATATGTGTATATAAAATATTCACGGAGTTAACTACTTACTAGTAAACGCATCATATATGAGTTTTCCCAAATATAAGTCCACATTAAATACAACAATACTACCCCGACACATCAACTGACAGCTGAATGTCAAAACTGTTCAAGCTTCACTCGCGAATATTATTTATTCAAGACTACATCAGTACATGGATAAAAACTAACTTCAATTCTATAAATTATTACAGCGCGCAGCTGTGAATGATATTTTGAACGAAGGAATCGTAGAAATTCACATAAATTGTAGAAGTTGTATAATAAGGTGTATGGATTGGAAGAGGCGAATGATGTGTGAAGTAATAGGAAAGTTTGGCGCTTTATCATCTCTGCCTATCCCATAAGGTAAATGACGTTATTGTATGCATGTATGTATGTCCATATTCAGCCACACTATTTCAATTAACTTATGACACATTCACACAGCACCTTCTAAAACAGCTGTCAATATCCTGCGCGAATAGACGAATATTATGGCGATCGGAATGCCCATTCAATAATGTTCCATACTAGTTCTACACGTATAACTACAGCGTATGAAAATATATCACGCTCCGCTGGTTCTGTGCCCATGCACCCTTCCGGCCGCATACCGATGCGTGCTCAATACGGTCGCAATTGGCGTGGGTCGACAACAATCGGCAGAAGAGGTGAGAAAAAACGTTGATTTATTGTTAATGTTTTATTAATTTATAATTTAAACTATTATATTACAGGAATCTATTTTATTATACATCTTTTGTAGGTGGCATATCGGAGGAAATAGCACGAATGACAAAACTAGCATGGAGTCCGTTTTGACGTTTGAACAACATCTTCAAAAGTAATCTGCCAATAGCTTTGAAGCGAAAGGTCACAGGATTGATCTTACTGTATAGCAAGGGACTGCCTGTATGTATTGATCAGGTGTTGATCTGCCTGCTGGTGTGTGCTTGCTGTAGTGCTGTGCACATGCACACAATAGAGAAATACACGCACAGGCGTCATCCATCCACAGGACGGACTGACCATCTTACTCTATAGCGAGGGATTGCCTGTATGTATGTAACACTGTTCAAGTGTTGATCTGCCTGCTGGGTGTGTGCTTGCTGTAGTGCTGTGTGCATGCACACAATAGAGAAACACATGAAAGGCGTCATCCATCCACAGGATGGACTGACAATCTCACTCTATAGCAAGGGATGTACGAGTATGTAGCACTGTCCAGGTGTTGATCTGCCTGCTGGTGTGGGATTGTTGTAGTGCTGTGTGCATGCACACAACAGAGTGATACACGCACAGGCGTCATCCATCCACAGGATGGACTGACAATCTTACTCTATAGCGAGGGATTGGCTGTATGTATGTAGCACTGTTCAAGTGTTGATCTGCCTGCAGGTGTGTGCTTGGTGTGGTGCTGTGTTGCATACACACGGTAGAACAAAACATGAAAGGCGTCATCCATCCACAGGATGGACTAACAATCTCACTCTATAGCGAGGGATGTAAGAGTATGTAGCACTGTCCAGGTGTTGATCTGCCTGCTGGTGTGGGGTTGTTGTAGTGCTGTGTGCCTGCACACAATAGAGCGATACACGCACAGGCGTCATCCATTCACAGGATGAACTGACAATCCTACTCTATAGCGAGGGATTGCCTGTATGTATGTACGAGTATGTAGCACTGTTCAAGGGTTGATCTGCCTGCTGGTGTGGGATTTTTGTAATGATGTGTGCATGCACACAACAGAGCGATACACGCACAGGCGTCATCCATCCAGAGGATGGACTGACAATCTTACACTACAGTGAGGAATCGCCTGCTTGCTAGAATTTTGTATGCATGCAAACATTATACAGATACATCACAGACGTCACACTGCCCTATCATGAAGGATTACACACCATGACAAATGACTTAGGGCGGATAGATGGAAAAAATGTTTCCTGCAGCTGTTATTGTAATGTCGGAAGACACAACTCAGAAACAATAACAACGATCTACGAGCGGCAATACGCGGCCATTGAAGCGGCACAGAGGAATGGCACTCAATTCACAAATAACAACACTGATCGAACTGCGCCTAGGAATGCAGACAAGCTCCAATTACACAAGACAGATTACTTCTGGTAAAACACTTAGGCCTCGGCCACACAGGTAGGAGCCTCGCTTGAAGCTTAGAGCTACGCTGCGAGCTAGGCGACATATCCTAGCGAACAAACGCACCGCACTCCATCGCAATGGCCACACTGCACGCTTCGCTACGTGACGATTAATCACTTAATGAGTCTCCTAGCGAACATACGTGTTGGTTCAATTTATTGTGTCACCAAGTGATTTTACAAGATGGCGGAAGTTTTAATAACAGCTGTGTATAAAAGGGAGCCTTTGTGGAACCCATCGAGCAAATTATACAAAAATGTACCTGTAATAAAATCACTTTGGAATGAAGTTGCACAGAAAGTAAATAAAGATGGTAAATTGTAATGAAATTGGTTAGTTTTGAGAGTGGCATCGTTTGTTGACTCAACCGCTCCCAAATGACAAATGAATTTGTGCGAAGCACTTTGGTGTGGCCTTAGCTTTAGTAGCTTACAACTAGCCGAGACCTAGCCCTATTGGTAAGACACATGACTTACCCGCAGATGTTTCGGGTTCGACTCCCAATAACAACAGTAATGATAATAATAAAAGGACAATTAAAATGTTTGGTTTCTAGGGTGTATAACGCATTGCCAGTAGAATGAAATTTATTCATTGTTTCAAAGCTCAAATACACACTGAATCAATAATGGCTTTTTCTCAGGGCATTGCTGAATTTGTTTGAGTGTTGTTGCACATTAGGAAATGGTAGTGGAGATAGTACTTCTACCCGTAAAAATTGAATACGGGCCCGTTCTCTCGGTTCAACTTTAGTTGACCGATTAAAGTTGAACACGACTTGAATCAGATTTTGTTCACACGTTTCAATAGAAACTGATTCAAGGCCCGTTCTCACGATTCAAGTTTAGTTGACCGATTAAAGTTGGTCAACAAAAGTTGAATGAAATCTGTAGTGAGAACCTTTGTTTTAGTAGAATTGATCAACTTTTTAGTTGATCAAGAAAAGATTAACCCAGTCAAACTTTATCGTTCAAGTTATGAATCATCCGCCATTTGCTTTCAAGTTAAAACCTGTCTTGAAACGTGTGAACATGTGAATTCAAGTTGATTGTCAAATTCGCTTTCAACTCGATAAATATAAAAATAAAGATGCAAGAAAAAATGCTTTCGAAGGCATTTTTAACTGAATTAAATTGAAACAGTTTATTAAATCAGTTTCTATTGAAACGTGTGAACAAAAACTGATTCAAGTCGTATTCAACTTTTGTTGATCAACTTTAATCGGTCAACTAAACTTGAACCGTGAGAACGCGCCTTAAGTCTACTTGGTGAAATTTGGTAATATTTTGTGATATACATACATACTCGTACATTGAACTTAAATATACATATTAATATTAAATAATTGTAAACAATGACTTTGTAATTTATTATAACTACTGCTTTTTGTATGTTATCTCCTGTACATGTTAGTTTAAGACAAAATTTTGTATTTTATGTCAATAATTTTAAGTATTGGGTGTTAACATAAGTTGTGTCCGTTTTTTTCCAAATTAAGAGAACAAAAGGACACAACAAAAAAAATAAAACAAATTAGTCAATAATGTATTCTCCTTCATTATTTTACAACAAATTAGTCAATAGTTTATTCTCTTTCATTATTTACAACTTCTTGCCAACGTTCTACAAGTTGTTCAATGCCTGTGCGATAAAAACCATCCGGTTTTGACTCGATGAATTCATCCAACCATGTCCGCAATTCGACGTCATTATTGAAGGAAAAACCATCGACGAGCTGTCCTTTCATTCATATCATCTTCACCGCACACTTCGCAAATATCAAGAGCAGCTTTGGCAGCTTTATTCCCTCGATTGAACGCGAACAGGAGGAGGTGTCGAAAATGGTCACTTTCGTCTACTTGACATTCCATTTTGAAGGCTTGTAATCAAATAAAATAATATATGTAACGTAAAAGCAAACACAATATCTTGTAGAGCAGAAAATTTTCTTTCGAATGAAGTATAACATTTACTTTTGGTGCTCATTTTTAAATTGAAAAAATAAACGGACACAACTTATGTTAACACCTAATACTTGTATATCTCGTCATTTATTCATTTGTATATAAAAGAAACTTCTGTCGTTAATTAAATAAATAAATAAATACTAGCGCACGTCGTGCTCTACAAAAATGTATTGTATTACACTTTCGTTGTATACAGTACATCTTGTCGGGATGATTGTCATGTGGCAATATCTTCTAGCCAACCAGAAAAATGTTAGTGACATTAAATGAAAGTCAGATTGAAATCCCTTATAAAATAAAATGAATTCGAATTCCAACTTGGGTTCGGAATTTGGTTTCAAGATAGGTAAACGTGATTAATAACGATGTCGATTGTAAGAGGCATATCCAGAAAGTAAGTGTACTGAATTTTTGTAGGTTACATTTTTTTTTATTTAAACAAAAGAATTACGTGGTTACCGTAGTACATATGTAAGCTATTTTTCGACATAGTCGCCATTCCTCTCAATGCAGGTGGTGAAGCGGGGTATCAACTTTTTGATGCCTTCCTCGAAGTAGTTTCCCGCCAACCCCTCCGTCCACTTCTCCACCTCCTCCTTTAGCTCCTCGTCGGTTGAAAACCTTTTTCCACCCATGTGCAGCTTCAGGGAGGTAAAGAGATAGTAATCTGAAGGTGCTAGGTCAGGGGAATGCGCGGGATGGTTCAGGACATCCCATTTAAACGAGGCGAGCAGTTCCTTCGTGGCGTTGGCCGTGTGTGGTCTGGCATTGTCATGCAGCAGGCAGACTCCTTTTGTCAGCATGCCTCTCCTCTTGTTCTGAATAGCCCTCCGCAATTTTTTTAGGGTCTCACAGTATCTTGCAGAGTTGATGGTCTCCCCTTGAGGCGTATATTCAAATAAAATTATGCCTTGACAGTCCCAAAACACGGATGCCATAATTTTCTTGGCTGAAATTGTGGTTTTGAACTTTTTGGCGGAGGGTGAAGAGGTGTGACGCCACTGTTGAGACTGCCTTTTGGTTTCAGGCGTGTAGTGTGCAACCCAAGTTTCATCTCCAGTAACGATGGAGCGGAGAAATTCATCTCCATGGAGTTTGCAGCGCCTCAAAAACTCTTGCCTTTTTACAAAATTTCGCACTTGGCGGGAGATTGGGTTGACATTTTTCACGAAACGTGTTGTACACTTACTTTCTGGATACGCCTCGTACATTGTACCGTTTATTTATATAAATAAATGAATAAGTAAATAAATAAGATGACGTAAAAAATTAACGATGATCTGGAAATGACAAAAAGCAATATCTGCTTGAGGGTAGCATGCAAGTGCAAGTGCATGATAGGACAGACGCTGAAAATTTTCGACGAAATATTTAAAAATCAGCTGGACAGTCTATGCTAGCTTACATAATACAGGTGAGAGCCTAAAGCGACAATCCTACTACATGTAAGAAAGGCGGACGACCACCGAATTCCTCGCATCCTAAGTGGATCCAAAAATAAACAGCCCACCAATCCTGTCGTCCAACGGAAGGGGTCGAGGACAGCGCGCGCTGGAGTCGCATTTGTCTCCAAATAGAAGAGAGAGAACGGCAGCGGAGACGTCGACTCGAGTACAGTGCGAAACTATGTGGTCGAGACGAGTTTTATTTTCAAGGTATTCTGAGTACGCGTCCAATCCATCCAAATGATTGTACTGTATTACAATTTCGTCATATACTATACAGAACAACCTGGTGGATTTATTGCCATATGAGAATCTCTTCCGACCAGCCATAAATATATTCAAGAGTCCTCAGGTGTACACCAGGCTGGAATTCTATTTTTTTTTTAAATCTGGGTTCCAGCGCGATTCGAACGCGCAACCTCCGGGTTGGGAGTCAGGCGTCATATAATATCAATATAAAAATACAACTCGATGGTACTATTTTCATGTAACAGTTAAAAAAAACTACACGTATGAAATTCTCAAAGAAAATATTCAAAGAATAGGGAAAGTTCCCCACTTATTGGATTGCTTACTTATTTAGTGAAAAATACTTCAAGTATTGAAAAAAAAAGACCGGTATGTATATACAAATATCACCAAAAGTCATGCCCAATTAATAAATTTCTTATCGCAAAACGAATTGACTGAAAAATACTCGTATATAAATAAAACGGTGTTAAGAAATTGAGCACAAAAAAAAAACAGTTTAATTTTAGACAAAAAAAAATACCACACGTGTTAAAATACCGACAGGAATAATTTTTTTTAAACACACTGTCGTCGAGTAAAAAAAAACACTTGTTATAAGAACGAAATAACGATCTATGTTAGAAAGCTTAACACGAAACAAAAAGAAACGGTTAGTCAATTTTAACGTCGTTGAGTTAAAAAAAATCACGATGGAATCAAATTAAATTCAACTCTGAGGTAGTTGTACCACCAAACATACACACACACACACATGCGTTACCTCCTCATCCAGTTGAAGAAGCACCCTCCCCTCTTCTTTCCCCCCATCGTGACCGGTCGATCCTCTCACTTGCCGGCCGGTTTATAAGATTGACCGGCCGGTTTATAAGATTGACCGGCCGGTTTATAAATATTGACCGACCGGTTTTATAATTCGAACTCGCCGGTTGATATCTTGACTGGATCGGTCAACTGGCACCGCGCACAAAGTTCACTGTTGTTTCTAGTACCATGTAGTCGAAGCACTCACAAAAAACAACAACTTTTTTAATATGAACATCTGAATTGTTATATTTAGAAAATAAATTTTTAATGTTAAAAAAGGATCATAGGGTTTTAAAAAAAATCATAACTGAGCGATTTATAAGTGAGGGGATTTCAAACGATTAATTCACAAATGGGGTACAAAAAATAACAATGGGTTAATGCTAAATTGTATGGTTAGATCAAGTGAATAAGATTTTCTATGAAGTAAATTTAAACTGTATGAGAAATAATATGGGTGTAAGAAGAATTAACACGAAAACTACGTTGTATGTAAAAATGTGAGGTGCCAATCATGATAGACTTATAGTATAACTCTCTTATTGTTGCCCTACGTGGTTCGCTACGTTTGATAACTTTGTTGACATATCAGGTTAAGATACGTACATACGTACCAACACACCATTTCATAGATAGAGCTAGGGATAAAGCGCCAGACTTCCTATATCGACACACATTCTTAGCATCTTCTTCGTTCATACACCTTCTCATACACAACTCCTACGATTTCTCTGACTTCCTTAAGTTTCCTTCTTTCAAAATATAATTCACTCAATCTAATTCCATGTGGCCAATTATCTCATTCCACGTGGCCATACCATCTCAGCATGTTCTTATTCATCTTACTTAACACATCAGCTTTAAGTTTACATTCATCCCTTATTACTTTATTCCGTATTCAGTCATACATTGACATTCCACGAATTCTTATTTAATTCAATTACATCAAATATGGCACCAAAATAAAATTGAAGACAGATTTTGATACTGTCCAGTCCGAGTATATATATGTTTTTAATGCCTTGAATTTGTTTCCTATCGCTACACGCCGTTCGATATCCCTCTTAACTTAACTCTTCCATCATTTGAGAAAATACTACCTAAATAGCAGAATTCCTCAACTTGCTCCAAACAGTGTGTTTTCACTTCCCCAAAAGTGAGAATTTAGTTTAGTGTCACGAGTGTTTCCTATCGCTACACGCCGTTCGATATCCCTATTAACTCTTCCACCATTTGAGAAAATACTACCTAAATAGCACAATTCCTCAACTTGCTCCAAACAGTGAGTTTTCACATCCCCAAAAGTGAGAATTTTGTTTATTGTCACGAGTGTTTCCTATCGCTACACGCCGTTCGATACCCCTATTAACTCTTCCATAATTTGAGAAAATACTACCTAAATCGCACAATTCCTAAACGTGCTCCAAACAGTGAGTTTTCACTTCCCCAAAAGTGAGAATTTAGTTTAGTGTCATGAGTGTTTCCTATCGCTACACGCCGATCGACCAATCCCTCCACTCTTCCATCATCTGAGAATATACTACTCAAATAGCAGAACTTCTCATCTCGCTCCAATAAGTGAGTTTTCACACATCCCCAGAAACGAGAATTTCGTTTATTAACATGAGGAATGGGGGTGCAAATGCGCCTCCTCACTCACAATTTTTTTTCTCACTAAAATTGTTAAATTTCTCTTGCAAGAAAATTCAGAATGGCGTTACTATACTCTGAACGCTGATTATGGCTTCTGGGCAATAGATCTAGCATGAACTGGACTTTGTAAGGGAAAAAGTGGATTTTTTTTTCAAAATTAAGCCCGTCTTGTTGTTGATGTTTCTGGAGACCGAATAACACTTTCACTAACACGGGCGGTCTTCTTCAGAACTATTGGATCTCGGTCGTCATGGGCGATGAGAGTCTGAGGTAGTACTATACTATTCAAATCGATTTGCTAAAGCATGAATTATTTCTTATCAGCAGCCACTGGATTGTTATTGAGTTATTTTTTTAATAAGAATAATCACAATTTCTACACTTCGTTGTGGCTTGTATCGACTCATGATTAATTTCACGTAATACTATTGTACTTTACAGCTGTAACAAATTGTAGTTTTTTACAACAGCGGAGTTAGTTTTGTCCCGCCCTACAGCAGTCGCTTTCTCTGGTCAATGCCGACAATTTAATGTCATGTCAGTCCTGGAAGACGGTTCTGCGCCCGCTCACAGCCGGAGGAACGGGCAGAACGTTGACACGACGAGAAAAGCCGTTGCTAAGGTTTATATATAAATTGAATACACATTTCTGTGTCTCTGTCGAGCGACCCTGTCATTCCCTTAAACGAATATATGAGAAAACATTTCGAGATGTCTTGGTCCAATATTAAAAGGAAGAGACAGTTACAAAAATTAGCAATGAAACTGAATATCAAAATACTTCGGATCTATACTGCAAAATAATTTGGATCTATACTGAAAAATACCTCGGATCTATACTGCAAAATACTTCGGATCTATACTGCAAAATATTTCGGATCTATACTGAAAAATACCTCGGATCTATACTGCAAAATACTTCGGCTCTATACTGCAAAATATCTCGGATCTATACTGCAAAATACTTCGGATCTATACTGCAAAATATCTCGGATCTATACTGCAAAATATTTCGGATCTATACTGCAAAATATCTCGGATCTATACTGCAAAATATCTCGGATCTATACTGCGAAATATCTCGGATCTATACTGCAAAATACTTCGAATCTATACTGCAAAATATCTCGGATCTATACTGCAAAATATTTCGGATCTATACTGCAAAATATCTCTGATCTATACTGCAAAATACTTCGGATCTATACTGCAAAATATTTCGGATCTATACTGCAAAATATCTCTGATCTATACTGCAAAATACTTCGGATCTATACTGCAAAATATTTCGGATCTATACTGCAAAATATCTCGGATCTATACTGCAAAATATCTCGGATCTATACTGCAAGATATTTCGGATCTATACTGCAAAATATCTCGGATCTATACTGCGAAATATCTCTGATCTATACTGCAAAATACTTCGAATCTATACTGCCAAATATCTCGGATCTATACTGCAAAATACTTCGGATCTATACTGCAAAATATTTCGGATCTATACCGCAAAATATCTCGGATCTATGCTGCAAAATACTTCGGATCTATACTGCAAAATACCTCGGATTACTGCAAAATACTTCGGATCTATACTGCAAAATATTTCGGATCTATACTGCAAAATATCTCGGATCTATACTGCAAAATACCTCGGATTACTGCAAAATACTTCGGATCTATACTGCAAAATATTTCGGATCTATACTGCAAAATATCTCGGATCTATACTGCGAAATATCTCGGATCTATACTGCAAAATACTTCGGATCTATACTGCAAAATACTTCGGATCTATACTGCAAAATACTTCGGATCTATACTGCAAAATATTTCGGATCTATACTGCAAAATATTTCGGATCTATACTGCAAAATATTTCGGATCTATACTGCAAAATACTTCGGATCTATACTGCAAAATACTTCGGCTCTATACTGCAAAATATCTCGGATCTATACTGCAAAATACTTCGGATCTATACTGCAAAATATCTCGGATCTATACTGCAAAATATTTCGGATCTATACTGCAAAATATCTCGGATCTATACTGCAAAATATTTCGGATCTATACTGCAAAATACTTCGGATCTATACTGCAAAATATTTCGGATCTATACTGCAAAATATTTCGGATCTATACTGCAAAATATTTCGGATCTATACTGCAAAATATCTCGGATCTATACAGCGAAATATTTCGGATCTATACTGCAAAATACTTCGAATCTATACTGCAAAATATTTCGGATCTATACTGCAAAATATCTCTGATCTATACTGCAAAATACTTCGGATCTATACTGCAAAATATTTCGGATCTATACTGCAAAATATCTCGGATCTATACTGCAAAATATTTCGGATCTATACTGCAAAATATTTCGGATCTATACTGCAAAATATTTCGGATCTATACTGCAAAATATCTCTGATCTATACTGCAAAATACTTCGGATCTATACTGCAAAATATTTCGGATCTATACTGCAAAATATCTCGGATCTATACTGCAAAATACTTCGGATCTATACTGCAAAATACCTCGGATATATACTGCAAAATACTTCGGATCTATACTGCCAAATATCTCGGATCTATACTGCAAAATACTTCGGAACTATACTGCAAAATATTTCAGATCTATACTGCAAAATACCTCGGATCTATACTGCAAAATACTTCGGATCTATACTGCAAAATACTTCGGATCTATACTCCAAAATAATTCGAATCTATACTGCAAAATACTTCGGATCTATACTGCAAAATATCTCGGATCTATACTGCAAAATAACAATACTGCAGCTTCTGAATTACACTGTTCTACAAATTTACATTTCCCTGTCGGGGTTGGCATAGAGGATAGATCATCACACATTCCTATCTTGACACAGATCATTCACCTCTTCTATATCCACACACCAGCTATTTCTCGGACTATATATTTCGTTCTATCAAAATGTCGTTCACTTGATCATTTCTATACTTTTCTTGGCCTTATCTTACACTATATCACCTGTAAGTCTTTCTTCATTCGTTCGTTCCAAACCATCTCAGCGTGACCTTCTCCACCTTACTCACATTCATCCCTTACCACTTTATTCCGTATTTTATCACATATTGTCACTCTTTTGACGTCCACGTTTCACTGCGATACAATAAAAAAATGTACTATAATACTGTTGTGGACTATTATCTTAGCAGATTTTCATCCTGTCCGGTTCGAGTATGTATGTTTAAAAGCCCTATTGACTGTGTTTCTTATCGCTGCGTGCCGTTCGATATGCCTCTGAAATATTTCATCAGCTGCGAAAAAACTAACCAACTAGCAGATGTTTTCAGACTGGTTCAATCTTTCATTACTCACTCATATTGCAAAAACTTGTGTGGATGAATGTGAACTTAAGGCTGATGTGTTAAGTAAGATGAGCAAGATACTGTGAGATAGTTTGGACACGCGCAACGAATATGAATGAAGAATGGCTAACTTAACAAATTTACAGTGTAAACGCGAGTGGAAGGTGTGATAGAGAAAGGCCGTGGTAAGTATGATTGAATCGAATCAAATGTATCATATTTTGAAAGAAGGCAATGTAAAATGTCAAAGAAATCGTAGGAGCTGAATGAGAAAGTGTACGGATGTAGAAGAGGCGAAATATGTGTGTCGAGAAAGGAAAGTCTGGCGCCCTCTCCTCTCTGCCTACCCCGACAGGGAGACAGCGTGATGGTATGTATGTATAACTTATAATGTTGAAACAAGAACCGACAAAAACAGAACAACGAGCCTTCTTTCGGCAACTCTCAGACGTGGAGAAAACCCATCGGAGATAGGGTCAGAAAATCTCACATCTGACAGACTTGTAGAGGATATTGTCAGGTGGAGCATGTAGAGAAGGCAGGACTAGCGTGACCATGTGGATAAGATGGGCAGATACAGGATCCCAAACATAGCAGCACACCAAATACTTGCAAGACATCGCATGCCAGGAATGCCGCCTGAAAGGTGAAGAGGCAGCTGGTGCAGTCAGACGGAGCGGGAAGAGAATGCGGTAATAACTCGACCATGTGGATAGGATGGGCAGAGACAGGATCCCATACATAGCCGCGGACGAGGTCCCCACAAGATATCGCACGCCAGGAAGGCTGCCTGAAGGTGAAGAGACAGATGATGCAGTCGGATGGAGCACGAAGGGAAGGTGGTGCTGGCGTGACCATGTGGATAGGATAGGCAGAGACAGGATCCCATACATAGCGGCGGACGAGATCCCCACAAGGTATCGCATGATAGGAAGGCCACTTGAAGAGTGATGAGAAAGCTCTGCCTTCCAAAGAATGAATATCTCAACAACAGATCAAATATCAACATCGATAAGATTATCATTCGAAATGCACCATCATAAAAGATCGTCGATGCGACGTTACAAAAATGAACGAACGTGACTTCTAAAACACACGAGACACGAACCTATTTTCGCCACAGCGATACTTCGAACCGGCGGTATTCCCGAAATAAAGCGACGTCTTCCATACCGTCCGTTGACGGAGGGCCAGCGAGAACTAAACTGCCGTCCGGTCCGTGGATGTTGTTATGAAAAACATCCAAGACGAGAGCAAGAGGAAGGAGAAAGATACACGAAAACGTACGGAAACATACGAATTCCGAAGACTTGGTCTATTTTAAGCCACTTAAGCTTTAGTGGGAATGCTATCAAATTGTGTTAAGGAGTTTGTGTGTTTATGAAGAGATAATTCGCGTGTTTTTTAAGGTGCGTTTAGATTGATAACATATACTCTGTCGATGACCATAAAAGCAGCGAATACTTAAAAGTAGTCTCGAATAATGATACTAATAAACTGACAATTTATGTAGAACAGTTTAGAGAGCAGACTATTCAAAGGACCACTATTATTGACAGATTAAAAATATGACAAAATCAATATAAAGGTTGTTTTTTTTGGGTGTGATAGGATTTTGAATTGGCCGCCAAGATCGTGCGATTTAACACCTCTAGATTATTTTTTTTGAGGTTATGTTAAATCAAGGTTTACATCGACAAACCTAAGACTATGATGAACTTGAGGCCAACATTTGTCGTGTTATTGGCGCTATACAGCCGGAAATGCTCCACCGAATCATCAAAAATTGGCGTGATCGAATTGGCCAGTGCAAAAGAAGTCGTGGAAGCCATTTGAACGATATGTTGTTTAAATCATAAACTGCATGAAATATTCTTTCAAATTAAACCTTCAGATACAGTTTCGTTTTATTAGTTGTTGTTTTATTTTATTTTAAAGTTCTATCGTTCTTAATGGGAAACCCATCTTATGATGTGTACATAAGCGGTACATAAGAGCCAGCCAACGACGGTCAACATATGATCTATATCTTATATCCTCAAACAATAATTGTCATTAAACAACCTATCAATTCAATTCAAATACATGGCCACTTAAATAATTCATAGGTATGTGTTTTATTTAAAAAACAAACCCTTTCACACCCAAAAAAACACCCTATTTATAAGACGGGTGCAAAGATATGAAAGTAGATATTGCGGCAATTAGATTAAGTACTTCCCTATTAGGATTGTTACCAGGTGGGTGAAAATTTTATAGTATAAGAGAAATCAAATAACGAATATACATATCTACATACTCCCAGTACTTACTTATGGCTGTGAGACATGGACGCTCACAGCAAAGAATACACAAAAGCTTTAGACCGCACAAAGGGGCATGGAGAGATGCATGTTGGGATATACTAAAAGAGACCGTAAACGAAACACCTGGATTCACAACATAACAAAGGAAGAAAATTAAGTGGCAATGGATAGGACACGTAGTCAGAATGTCAGATTCCCGATGAACGTCCGGAATAATCCAATGGTACCCAAGAGGCATTAAGAGGCCCAGAAGGAGACCGAAGGCCCGCTGGATAGATGAAATCAGGAAGCATGGCAGCATCATATGGCAACAACAAGCAAAAAACCGAAATATTTGATTGACGTGGAGTTTATGCCCAGAGGACACACAATAAACTCAGAGGCCTATTGTGAAACTCTTCAACGACTTAGACGCGCCATCCAAAACAAGAGACGTGGAATGTTGTCGGGAAAGGTGGTTTTGATTTATGACAATGCGCGCCCTCACGCATCAGCACGAACACAGCGAGAACTTCAACGTCTTAAGTGGGAACGTTTTGGACATCCTCCTTACAGTCCTGACTTGGCACCGAGTGATTTTCACTTTCTCCCGAAACTAAAGGAATTTTCGGGTGGAAAACAGTTCGCAAACGATGAAGACCTCAAACAAGAAGTGACATCCTGGCTCAAATCTTTGGCGGTAGAAGACTATAACATCGGAAAATTGGTTCCACGTTACAATAAGTGCTGCAGCTTGACAGCTATGGCGACTACATTGAATAATAGAGTAAGGTAATGTGACTTTGTAAATAAAGTTTTGTGTTGATATATTTCGTTTTTATTTAGTTATGCCAAAACGTGCTTTACTTTCTCGACGACCGACGTATATGATATATTGTAATATTTTATTATTTTAAATTTAATTTTCAATTATAAACAAATATTATGACAAAATATTTGTTTCAATGTTCCCTTGATATGTAAGGGGCACACGTTAGTGTAATTTATTTGTTAATAAATAAATAAACATGACAATTGTGTATATTACCACATTGAAGACAAAATATGAAAAATTCAATTTTCGAAATGTTGCAGCGTCCTCGAAATGTTTACTTAGGGCTGAGTACACGGATTCAATGCTCATATCAATCACCGTGAATGAAGGGTCGTAATCTATTACAATAAGTAATGTACCATCGTCATTCGAATTCCCATGTTTTAGTCATTTAATTTATATTATCCACGATATTATCATTCGTTAATAAGTCATTATATCCTATAAAGAGGATGATTTGTGCCAATAACAAATTGAAGGAAAGGGGGCAGTGTGAGAATATGTAAGAAACGAATGTAGTACTAAATATTTTAGATATTAATGAAGAATTAAGAATGAGTAGATGGGCGCTATCCACGATACTTTATTTAACCCTACAGTGCGCAATGATGCACACGTGAATCAACCAAAGTTTTTCTAAATATTTTTGTGTTGAGTGGTATAAACGACTCATGCGCGGTTACAAATGTGATACAATAATCTCCATGCTTTAAAACCACATAGAAAACTGTTTTACCGGTCAATTTGGCAGTTGAAGTTTGACTTGTTGCGCGTAGATGACTTTTGTGATTTGTTCCAGTTTGAAATCAAATTACTTTATTATTGGTGATCAAGGTAATCTTATTTTTTTTCTTTTATTCTTTAGTACATATGTGTAAAATAAGTGAAGTAAAATATATAATTTCATTTATATCATTATATCATATAATTAACTTACAAATGCGCAGTGATTCATATATAGTATGAACCATACTATTTTTTTTTAAATATAAATATATAAAAACAAAATTTTTTATTTTATTTTTTCCATGTTCCAGTGCATATTTAATGCATAAATGTATTTTTATTTTTGAAATTATAAAAATCGCGCATTGTAGGGTTAAAATTTATATATTTTAATGTTAAGGCGAAGCATAGAGTACATAGCAATGCTTAAACCCCTCAATTTTGAGGATATAAAGAACCACGTCACTAAACAAGGCCTGTGACCAGGTGGTGTCATCCCTTGTAAATATTCAACAGCGCTAGGAAGCGCTATAAGGTCAGTCTGCGAGAGTCGCTGACTTCATGCGGGGCGCCTGAGGACTGGGAGCGGGTGGCTCGGGACCGTGAGGGGTGAGAGCCGTATGCTCTCGGGCTGATGGCGTATCAGCGGTTAGACGTGTGAGAAACAGTCAGCGCGCTGCGAACATGCGTCAACATGGCCAGGCGGCTCAGCAGGGTCCATACGAGTAAGTCTGTGGCATTTGCGGGAGGGAGGGCGCATCCTGGATCGGGCTGTTCTCTCACAGAAGATCACACGACCGACGTGGGAGAACGGTTCAGGACTGACGTTGGAGTGGCGTGGGGATCCTCGACTGCGAGGCCCGGCAATGATGATGATGAAATATTCGACAATCTACCATCTGAGAAAACACTACCTCGAAAGCAGAATTCATCAACTTTAAGGGTATGCTTTGATTCATGCTAAGATGGTCAGCTAGTGTGTCCCGAAGAGACAAAATAAAAAGCGCACGCATTCGTGGGAGCCTGGGTGTTACAGACATCAACAGCAAGATGGAGGAGAGGCGATTGAGATGGTATGGGCACGTTGGACGCAGAGCACCCGATCACATTGTGAACCAGGCAATCTCCATGGATCTTCCTCGAATAACAACCAGAGGAAGACCGAAGAATTCATGGGTGGTGCAAAAAGATAACCTGATGCAGAGGCACGGCCTGGGGGATTTAGTCCGGGACAGAAGAGCATACAACCTGAGGACGAGGAAAGCTGACCCCAACAGTTTTCGAAGACAATGAGTTGGGATGGAGCCAGGGAGAAGAAGAAGAAGGGTACGCTTTGATAAAATAATAAAAAAAATAAGAGTGTCTCGGCAAGTAGTTCTGCATTGCACCGCGCTAGACGGCGCGTCATCCACTCGCTGGCCATGTTATCAACGGGCCAGCGGCACTAAAAATAGGCGCGGGGATATACTCGTATATGTATTATGCTTTTGTTTTATTTCCGCTCACCGCTATGCACGTACACAGACAGACAGATAATGCACACACACACGCACACACTGATGTACGTGTCGGCATCAACACGTAACCTTAGGGTGACCAAATTCATTAATTTATGCATTGGTTCACCCCTAGATGTAAAAGAATTTGGGATACAGACATACTTTTTTCTTCATAAATCATCAATTCTCAATCGACTTGTAATTTGAAAAATTTGGTCATAATGGAACAAGAACTATGTGAAAAATGAGTATTTTTATATTGAACTGTACTTAAATCTTAACTGTACTAAATCATCATTTAGTAATTAAGGAAGCATTTAATAATGTTGGATATCAAGAAATTCAATTAAATCTATTATATAATCTGCCTAGTGCCAAAGATGAAACAAAACAGTGGCCGTGAAGTGAAAATGAAACAAAACATATACGTAGAAGCTACTGCGTAAACTAAGTGTTCCAATGTTGAAATACATGATATCGAAGTAAATTAAGTCGCCAATTGAAAGGTACGTCATTTCGAAATTAAGGAAACATTTAATACGAGTAATGTAGGAATTGAAAAAAATTCAATTAAATCTTTTATATTACATAATTTGCCTAGTGCCAAAAATGAAACCAAACAAACAGTAACCGTGAAGTGAAAATGCTACAAAACACGTTATTTTACTGATTAGAAATTAAAGAGTTTTTTCAGTCGCTTCTTAAACCATGCCAAGAACGGAGCGAGTCTTATATTGATTTGTAACTGATTCCAGAGTCTCACTGCATGGACATTAAAGGACGACGTAAAAAAAGAGGAGCGGTGAACTGGAAAGGACAATAGACAATCACTGTTTGAGCGTAGCGCTAATCCATGATTGGAAAGACGCTGAAGATTTTCGGCGAGATAAGAGGAGGCGGCGGGACAGTTAAGGATGTTATACAATAGAGACAGTAAGAGTGAATTTGGTTATACCGTTATAAAAAGTGGAATAAACAGTGTTTGATAATAACAAATTACGATTAATATTATTTCGCATCAATGAGTTATTATTTTATCAATTCTTATCTTAATAATAATATACCCATTACATATCGCATATTATAAAATCACACCGAAAAAAATGGGGTCACCCCAACCATATCGCACGCATGCGCTCTGCTCCGTTTGGTCACGTGAGAGCGCTCTTTCACGGCGATAGTCCGACATCAGAGGTGGGAAGACACTCTGAATGCAACGCCCTTGGTACTGTGGTCACAAGGTTTACCTGCCGATACGGAAGTGCAAGATTCGATCCCGTAAAGTTTATAATACAAGGTGGCGGAATGCCATCAGATTTATTTGTATATTATTTTGTGTACATTATTAAACTTAATGTTAAATTTGGCGGGTTTATTATAACAACACAGAAATATCTTTCAACCAATCAGATTGTCTTAGAACCGACGAGTTTTGGTTCATTTAGATTTCGTGTACTTATATTTTTCATTCGTACGGTATAGATCATTCAG
The DNA here is from genome assembly GCA_949825065.1 of Odontocerum albicorne. Taxonomy (NCBI): domain Eukaryota; kingdom Metazoa; phylum Arthropoda; class Insecta; order Trichoptera; family Odontoceridae; genus Odontocerum; species Odontocerum albicorne. The sequence continues at coordinate 13,878,460 of OX463867.1, forward strand.
CCAGAAGAGTAATTTTGCAATAGCGTGAGTAACACTGTCTGTATTACACAATTCATGTAGTGGTTGATATTGGTTTTAGAATGCCACACGATTGGTTCGCGCAGAGCGCACGTTTGTACCAACAATACAAAATACTCGGTGATTAGAAAAACACTACCATGTCGAAATTAGGAGTGCGATTTTTAACTAATGTAATGTATAATTTTAAAAAAATTCAAAGCAGGGAATGTACTTTGTTATAACTTAAAGTTTCCTAGAATTTAGTATCACTCCATCCACTATTATTTTAAAACTTTATTATTTGGCATTGTAATTATGTAATTATGATACATTAATATGTTAAATGATCTTACATACAATATTAATTGTATTTTTATGTGCTATCTAGTCAAAGCTACCTCCGTGGCCTGGTGATAAGACACTTGTCTGCCGATCCGGAGGTTGCGGGTTCGATCCCCGCTGGAACTCAGATTTATTTAAATAGGATTCCAGTCTGGTTAACACTTAGGGCCTATTAAAAAAAAACATCTTTCTGGTTGGTTGGAAGAGATTGCCACATGGCATTAAACTCGCCAGGTTAAAAATAAAAAATAAAGCTGACGAACATTTTTACTTTATAATAATTGTACTTATATTTAAAGCCTAAACAATTAATATGTTAACTAAACTTACTTTCATTTTATTTTTATGTGCATTACAATTTAAGCCGACAGCATTTTTAATTTACAAAACGTGTGTGTTCATTTCAATGTTTGAATATAAAATATTATTTTTATATTTTTTTGCTTTTTTACTTCATTAAAAAAAATAAAGTGACTAGTTTTTGTAAACGCACTGTTACTCACACTATTGCATAAATACTCTTCTGGTTGCATAATCTATACCTCACCACATATACAAATTGGTAATGCGAACATATTGAATATTGAGGCAGAATATTCCCGTAGACATAGACGCAGATTTACGATCAACATATCAATAGTTTCATGAAACCGTAGTTTTATTTTGTCCCCTGGTCCGCGAAGAATTCTGTCCGACAGAAAAAGACGTTCCTAGGTACAAGTTTGACCAGGCCTGGTGTAACCCAATCCAACGCTCCCTCGACAGCGTGCCGCTTACTCTTCTTTCAACATTCCATGACCTTAGCGTGCCAAACGAAAGTCCGTCCACTGACAGGCTGAGGTCGGTACCTCTGCTAATGGTTGCATCATAAATAGAAGCCTTTATTGCGACGTAAGGTTGAGCCGACACCTCCAGTGAAATCTTTCGAACGCCAACGCGAAATTCGAGGAAATTGGCGGACATCGGAGGTATAAATTTAAGAAATGCCAATTATCGTCTCTTGAACACGCTTTTTTTTTTAAAGAAACTCGTATAAACTTAAGCATTTTCATTTGTTTGTTCTAATTCACAATACAGGCTTAGCCCAAGTTCTAATTCACAATACAGACTTAGCCCAAGTTCTAATTCACAATACAGGCTAAGCCCAATAAAAGTCAATTCACAATACAGGCTTAGCCCAAGTTCTAATTCACAATACAGACTTAGCCCAAGTTCTAATTCACAATACAGGCTTAGCCCAATAAAAGTCAATTCACAATACAGGCTTAGCCCAAGTTCTAATTCACAATACAGACTTAGCCCAAGTTCTAATTCACAATACAGGCTTAGCCCAATAAAAGTCAATTCACAATACAGGCTTAGCCCAAGTTCTAATTCACAATACAGGCTTAGCCCAAGTTTTAATTCACAATACAGGCTTAGCCCAAGTCAATATATTATATTAAAAAGAAAAAGATTAAATATTCAAAAGGTACTTACTAAATACGTTGACGAGAGCTTTCTAACGCAGTCAATCTTAGAAGAAAATTTAATTTTGCTTTTGGTTATGTGATATGAAATATGTCAATATCCGAAGTATTTCCATTCAAAACAGATACGGCTCTTCCAACAGGCACAGCGGCTGGAAGACCCGTTCGTGCGTATGTTATTGAGACCAGTTCTTGCCGGCGCAGTCTACTGTAATTGTCAGGAACATTTAACGCTAATCTTTGTAGTAATGCTGGACAGCTCATTACAACTCCTCGAACGAGTCTGACAACGTATACCAGGAGACGCAGATCTCTCCTTACGCTCAAGGAGGTATACCCGAGCATGCCCAGCAGAAACTGAGTAGGATTAAGTCATGGATAGACACCAAACTCCCTCATATAGAGATAAATTAAATATTATCCATCCTTCCATTTATTATGCCTCGACATATCTGAATTGGTATGCAGACACACTGAATATCGTGCCCGGAAGACAACATTGTCTTCGGCCCCATTAATCAAAATGGTCCTGTAGTGTGGAATAACCTGCTTCTTAGTGTTAGAGATATGGGTGCCGTATGCAGCTTTAAGAAGCAATTGAAGAGAACCCTTCTTGGGAGGTCTTATCAAAATTCATTATTACATATGAATAATACACTACACCTAAAGCCGAATGTGTTATTATCATATATCGGAAGACCTACAAAGGTTTCTTCGTAGTACGTTCGAACGTTTCTTTGCAAATTTTTTTGCTACTCTATTTTTTTAATTTTATTTATTTATTTATTATTACACATGACAAGAAATATACACAATTTGCGAAAAAACAACAGGTAATTTGATTTGGACATACAATTTTAATGGATCTGGGTTTGTTGTCTTTCATTTGTCGTATCCCCAGTAAACTAGGCTTTTGCCTGTATCTCACTGAGGATATTTAGCATGAAAAAATAAATCGATACTTCTTTCCGATTTTTGATTACACAAAAACAAAACCCCGTTGCACGCTCTTATCAACCTGACAAACGGTGACACTCAACTACAACTGGAAACATCTTGCGAAACTCAACTCCTCACACATCATCACTCCAGAAATACCAAAAATATTCATCCCACAATATACCGCACACAATCATAAAAATAAAAAATAAAATTAAAACAAAAAATACACAGAAACACAAATACAAAAACAACCAAAATTAAAACAACAAGAAGAAACCCACACTCACGAGATCACACAAATCGTTCCCACTCGTCATTCATCCTGAAAGCTCAAGTACTCAAAATCCTGTCGCAATAACAACCACGCTCCGATCGACTGTCTAAATGGTTTTCCTACCTTTACCTTTATTGAAGTCGGCACGCCATTGTATGTAATGGGAGCCAAATAAGCATATTGCCTTTTACCTATTACCAAATATGTTTTTCAGACCATATACACATGCGGGGAAGTAAGTGCCTAATATAATGGGCGCGATCACAACCACACACTACACCAAAATTAAAGCCGAATGTGTTAGTCACTACTATACGAGTATATCGGAAGATCTACTAAAATTTCTTTGTAGAACGTCTTTCATTGGTAAACTTTTTGCGATTTTCTTACCAAATATGTTTTTCAGGCCATATGTATTGTAGATGCGGGGAAGTACGTACAGTACCCGGTGGTAAGTAATACACATCGTTTGTAGAGCATCGTCTCTGTCGCACGATGCGCTAACAGTCCGGTCCGGTAACGACTGAAAAATCGCGACGTAACACGTGTATGAATGACAGAGACGACGCTCTACAAACGATGTGTATTACTTACCGCCGGGTAATATAATGAACGCGGCCACCACCTTCCTATCCTTGCACTCGTCTTATCTATTGTATATTTATTTTGTAATACTTTCAATCTGTCAATAATAATAGTGGGTTCAAGTCCCGAGTTAGAACTCCCTTGAGGAAGGTTTACTTTCTAAACGGCGCATATAACATAAATTGTCCTTTAATAATTATTATAATAATGAGGGAATATCTAAGCAACACTCTCCCCTATAGATATATGGTTGAACTCTTCAGGAACTTTTATAGCTCTGTCATTCCATACACGTGGGTGGGATAACAAACACAGATTGCCACCTTTGGAAACCTAAAATGTTAAGTACATGATTTATGTAAGAACTGTCCCTCTCGTATGAATATCTTATATTCGTAGGGTCATATTAAAACAATGAAAAAAACATGTCGTCGTTGTTCTGCGAAAAGCGTTTAAGTCCAAATATTGAATTTCGAGATAAATGCAATATTAAAGTTTCGGAAGGCGATGTTAAATCAAGTTTTTAATAAAATAAAATACAAACAGATGTTATTTAAAGACAGTTTATTTATTTATAAGAATTACTACAAAATAAATGAGTAACTTAAAAACACATTACCTAAAAATTAAAAATACGGACACCTGTTTTGGACTTAATCCTTTCTTGGTGAAAATGTTCATAACAGCGAAACCATATAACTTTTGGACATGTTTTTTTTTCATGTATTTTTTTACATTTTTATTTTAACCTTACAATGCGCGATTTTTTTATTTCAAAAATAAAAATATATTTATGCATTAAATATGTACTGGAACATGGAAAATACAATAAAACTTTTTTTTTGTTTTTATATATTTGTATTTAAAAAAAAAAGTGAGGTTCATGTATGAATCACTGCGCATTTGTAAGTTAATTATATGATATAATGATATAAATGAAATTATATATTTAACTTAACTTATTTTACACATATGTACTAAAGAATAAAAGAAAAAAAAAATAAGATTACCTTGATCTCCAATAATAAAGTAATTTGATTTCAAACTGGAACAAATCACAAAAGTCATCTACGCGCAACAAGTCAAACTTCAACTGTCAAATTGACCGGTAAAACAGTTTTCTATTAAACCTATGTGGTTTTAAAGCATGGAGATTATTGTATCATATCAGTAACAGCGCGTGAGTCGTTGTTTATATTATACCACTCAACACAAAAATATTTAGAAAAACTTTAGTTGATTCATATGTGTATCATTGCGCACTGTAAGATTAAACAAAATAGCATCAAAAAGTCATTTTAAGCAAAAATGGATACTTAAATGCATTTCACAACAAAACGACGATATACAAAATACAGATTAATACATAACTATGAGGTGCGTGGCTGCGTGGTAACACATTTGACTTATATGCGGAAGGTCACCAGTTCGAACTCCGCGCTGCGCTTACTCCTCTCGAATGACAAATGTATTTTTCCGCCTAGTCTAGGGGATATAAAGATACCTGACTTCGGTCATATAAATTCTAACAAAAAAAAGAGAAGAAAAAGATGCCGGTGCGCTCCGATCGTCTCACTTCGGTTTGCCATTGTATCCAGTACAGCGGTGTGGTAGGTGAGTTTGCTGGTGTGCAACGGCACGCTTCCTTAAAAAAAACCTCCACGGCACGGCTTCACTTTACAACTGAATTGACGTTGGAATGGCGAGCGGATCATCGACTACGAGGCCGAGCAATGACGATGACGAATACATAAGTACAGTACCCGGCTGTAAGTAATACACATCGGGCTTAAGAAAGAGACTGTTGGCCATAATCGGCGAACTTCGGCTTTGTAGAGCGTCGTCACTGTCGCACGATATGCTAACAGTCTCGCGACGGAACACGTGTATAAATGACAGAGACGACTGTATTAAAAAAAGAAAAGAGAAATATGTGAAAATGAATATTGCGCAATCCAGTAATGGTCATAGAAAATTATGACAGGATAAGTAAATGCAAGATATGGGTGATTAGTGAAAGATTAGAGGGAGTCGAAGAAATCTTCTTTTCAGGTAATATTTTCTCAAATGATGGAAGAATTATTATTAATCTCAAAAGAAGAAGACGACCTCCGTGGCCTGGTGGTAAGACACTTGTCTGCCGATCCGGAGGTTGCGGGTTTGATCCCCGCTGGAACCCTGATTTTTTTTAAATAGTATTCCAGTCTGGTTAACACTTAGGGCCTATAAAAACATCTTTCTGGTTGGTTGGAAGAGATTGCCACATGGCAATAAACTCGCCAGGTAAAAAAAAATTACGAGGAATATCGAATGGCGTGTAGCGATAGGAAACAAAGTCGACGGAGCACTAAAACATTTATACACGAACTGCTAAGATGGACAGTCTAGAATAGTATTTTAGTACGGTATTTTACGATGTGTGAGCATGAAACGTGGACGTGGAAAGAAACTGAAAAGAGACGAATATATGATGTAGAAATGTGTGCACTTATGGGGGGTGTAATGTATTACAGAATATTGTAATTTGTTTAAAGAAACTTATAAAAGATTATATATTTAACGCCACCTATAAGCATGCCTATAAATGGAGCAAAGTCCTATTTATAAAAAATATATCAAATGAAATAACCAAAAATATTCCAAGTCACATAAAGCCAGCTTTTTACACTAATTTTAATCTCCGGAAACTCTTATTTAATGGGAAAGGAAAAAATGGAATACTTAGCAACAGTGGTGTGTATACACTTTTATGTGCTGACTGTGATAATTTCTATATAGGAAAGACAGGAAGATCTTTTGAAAAGAGATTTCGTGAACACAAATCCGCTTTAACCAATCCTCTAATTTATTCTGAAATGGCTAATCATTGTCACCGTGAAAACCATACTTTTTCTATCGATGATGCCAAATTCTTACATATCAGTAGTAACGGAAATAAATTGGACAGATTAGAGGCCCTAGAAATTTCTAAGTCAGTGCATCGCGTCGGCGTGAACATCTGGCAAACACATATATTCCAAGAATTTTGCCGCTGCTCGCTGAGGTTGTCTCCGCTCTCCCTCCACCCATAGACCCCAACCCGAATGTTTATCGTTAGAAAGGTGTATGTCGGTACCAGTTCGAACAGAATTCAGTCTTGGTCGTGCTCCCCTAATGATAAGGCAAAAACCTTGAAACCGGTAGGGTTATAGCGTTACATAAAGTGGAATAAACAGTGTTTGATAAAACAAATAACAATGTATTTAAGCCTCCATAATGTTAATGCCTTAACTATAAACAATATATTACAGAATACGAAATTACGCGATTGAATGTAAACTTAAGATTTGAGTGTTGAGTAAGATGAAGAAGATCACTCTTAGATGGTTTGGACATGTGGAAATAATAAATGAAGGTATACTATTGTAAATTGGGCACCAACGAGAATCGAAAATGTATACCCGCGGGTCGAAATACAGGCATCTTACCAACTAGGCCACGGAGGTCATCATTATTACTATTATATCACAAAAGAACATGTATTACTCTGTCTGATTCGGACACATATTGAGAATGCCTCAAGGCAGTACAATTATTACTGTCAACAATTAGCTGTGCGCATAATTGAAAATAAATTTAAATAATGACCTTAAAGAAATTTGCATGAAGACCTTAATTATTCCATCCACGTTTTCTTCGGCCTTCCTGTTCCAGTCACACCGTTTTAAGATTTGAATTGTAAATCGGTTTATCGTTATTTCATCTTAAATTGCCAGACAATAAAAATGTTTCTGTCCGGGCATAAAATACTAATAAAATGACGATTTATATAGCGCCTTTAAGACAACAGACTCTACTCAAAGGACGCTCTTATTCTGGATTCAGATTCCCTATTATTGACAGATTCAAAATATACCAAAAAAAACACAAGTTGGTCCATTGCTAGGCTTCGTAATCGAACATCGACTCGCTATTCCAACGTAATCGAACATCGACTCGCTATTCCAACGTAATCGAACATCGACTCGCTATTCCAACGTAACCGAACATCGACTCGCTATTCCAACGTAATCGAACATCGACTCGCTATTCCAACGTAATCGAACATCGACTCGCTATTCCAACGTAATCGAACATCGACTCGCTATTCCAACGTAATCGAACATCGACTCGCTATTCCAACGTAATCGAACATCGACTCGCTATTCCAACGTAATCGAACATCGACTCGCTATTCCAACGTAATCGAACATCGACTCGCTATTCCAACGTAATCGAACATCGGCTCGCTATTCCAACGTCGATTCAGTTAGAAAGCGAAACGGTGCCATGTACAATAGTATTTGTTTTTTTTTTTCTTATTTTATCTTATTTAACCCTTCCTATCATATGATGTGTAACTAATACACATTGCTTCTAAAAACTTTAATATCTCTATAAATATAATAAATACTGGGTTCAGATTTTAGGTATTCCTCCGTAATACATTTACGCATTGAATGAAAAAAATAATATTCATAATAATTAGCACTTATCGGCCAAATCAGATATTTTGTGAAAATCGGGAATAAATTCACCGATACAATCAAACGTGTGCCAGTGTGTGACGTAGGTATATGATATTCATTCAATTATATATTAACACATACATTAATATATAATTGAATGAATATACTTACGTCACACTATATAATAATATTAATATAATTGAATGAATATAACATACCTACGTTGCTCTACACCTAAAGCTAAACATGTTACTATCGCATATCTGAAGATCTACAAAGGTTTCTATGTGGTTCGTCGTTCTGAGGCAAGCTTTCTGCGGTTTTCTTACGAAATCTGTTGTTGTAAACCTATACAGATGTATGAAAGTTCTTAATCTAATGGTCGCAACCACTACCTTCCTATTCTTATATTCAAGTATTTTTTTGTTATATTTTTTATCTCTGTAATATTTTCGGTTTGATTTTGATTATATATTAATAGTGACTTCGAATCACTGAGATGGTACGGGCACATAAGACGGAGACCACCATACCATACTGTAAATCAGGCAATGCCTGTGGATCTTCCTCGACAGTCATCCAGAGGAAGACCAAAGAACTCCTGGATGACTCAATGCTCCAAAATCCTGCAGAGAAACGGCCTAGATGAAAGTGACACCCAGAATTGAAGAACATACAGCCTGAGAACGAGAAGAGCCGACCCCAACAGCCTACCTAGGCAATAAGTTGGGACATTGCCAGGAAGAAGAAAAAGAAAAGTGACTTCAAATCCCGAGTTCGAGCGCCCTTGAGGATAACTGCTCTCTAAACGGCGCTATATAAATTATCTTTTTAATTATTAAAACAAAATTACCCTTTTGCAGGCATCTCAACATTAAAATATCAACTAAAAATTATTCGATTGCGTGTCAGACACGCAACAGAGATGTGATTTCGCTCTCGTTCGCACCGCACTGTAATACGAATTCATTGTATTCTGAATAGATGTCGAGAGAGAGTGACTGAGGGAATAGAAAACGTGGGAAGCCACTCGATGACTTCACGTATTACGCCAACAATCAAGAGTTTTCGTTAACCGGCTGCTGTTGCACATTCACCGACCTCAGACACCCCATGTGAAATTATTACGATTGTCTCTCGTTCTAAGATTGAAGACCTTCACATAGTCTACTTGGCCAAAAGTTCCAGTCTTCCATTCGGGGGGCAAGTTTAGATTCTCAGTGATACTAAAAAAGGTTCTATATACATACCGCTTAAAAATTAGTAGGAAAAAGACAGAATATCTGTACCTGCCATTTGAAGACCCAAATGCCACAACTCCTTCAATGCAACTAACTGGATGAGGAAATATTAGCCGTATGTGACTCATTTAAGTATCTGGGCTCACTCATTCACAAAGACGGAGGGTGCGCAGCGGATGTTGACCATAGAATAGGGGTGGGATGGATGAAATTCAGATCGGTAACAGGAGTCTTGTGTGACCCAAAAATTCCTATAAAACTGAAATGAAAGGTATACCAGACTATCGTTAAGCCCGCGATTATGTATGGCTCAGAATGCTGGACTGTGTACAGCTCCTACTCTAGACAACTTGAAACAGCAGAAATGCGAATGCTTAGGTGGTCGGCAGGAGTATCACTAAAAGATAAAATTAAGAGCTCACGTATTCGTGGTAGCCTGGGGGTCACTGACATAAACAGTAAACTGGAAGAGCGACAGCTGAGATGGTACGGGTACAAAAGACGGAGACCACCAGACCATATGGTTAATCAGGGAATGTCTGTGGATCTTCCTCGACCGCCGTCCAGAGGAAAACCAAAGAACTCCTGGATAACTCAATGCTCTAAAATCCTGCAGAGAAACGGCCTTGATGAAAGCGACACCCAGAACCGAAGAACATACCGCCTGAGAACGAGAAGAGCCGACCCCAGCACCCTACCTAGGCAATGAGTTGGGAAAGTGCCAGGAAGAAGAAGATACATACCGTATTGGCCCGACTTTAGGGCAACCCAGATTATAAGGCGACCCCTTAATCTGCTTTTTGGAGAAAAAAAACATTCCCCTCACCATTATAATATTGTGAAAAATAAAATGCAAAATGTTTAACGAAAAATATTTATTAAAACAAAGTACCCAGAAAATAGTCAAGTGCATGTTTAAACATGAAATGAAGAAATAAAAAAGTCCAACTACAGTAGCTGATCAGATCAGTCGGATAAAAACAATTTTTTTTTTAGAACGTCCAGTTTTTTTTTGTTTTACTATATCTGACTCCGACTAATAGCAGGGCTATCTAGGATTGCGATACAAACATTTAAAATCATAAAATATGGCAATTTGTAGTCACAGCATGTAAACGTTTGGCGCATGGTAGTTACTTTCACAATTTTCGAAGAAAAGCCCATAACTCGAAAAGTATAAGGCTTTTTCAAGTTTTTTTTTAAATTCTGAACCGTCATAAGCTGGCCTCTTCCTCGATATCGTCTTGACGTTAAGGTATGGGACACCTGTATACATTTTTTATTTATCAATATTTTTTACACGTTACAAGACATGACAAGAAATATACACAATTACACATGACAAGAAATATATACAATTTGCGAAAAAACAACAGGTTATTTAATTTGGGCACACAATTTTAATGGATCTGGGTTCGTTGCCTTTTATTTGTCGTGTCGCCAGTAAACTAGACTTTTGCCTGTATCTCACTGAGGACATATATAATAGCATGAAAAAATAAATCGATACTTCTTTCCGATTTTTGATTATATAAAACCCCGTTGCACATTCTCATCAACCTGACAAACAGTGACCCGACAAATTGTCCAATAATTTTTAATTTTTACTCGACGCATCATTATAAAGTATGCAAATGCTGAGTTTATTGCCACATGGCAATCTCCTTTTAATCAACAAGACAAGAGTTAGGTGTCGTGTTGTATTACACTTTAGTTATATACAGTAAAACCTTGCGGGCTTATCGCCATGTGGCAATATCTTCCAACCAACGAGAAAGATGTTAAAGAGGTCTTAAGTGAAAACTAGCCTGGATTCCTTTTTAAAAAATGTGTTTCCAACAGGAATCGTACCCGCAACCTCCGGGTTGGTATACAAGCATCTTACCAACTAGGTCACGGAGGTTGTCTTGTCGGTCTAGGTCAGTGCTTCCCAATTACTTTCATGTAACGGCCCCCTAAAAATGAAGTAATTAATCCCCCCCCCCAAAACATTTTTTTTATAGTTGAAGATTTATTTGGCAATAATTATTACAATTAAAATACACATATTTATATTCAACACAAAATTATAGGAACTTGCTTAAAAACTTTTTTTTTAATAAAAACTATACTCACATGAAACAATTTAATACTCACATGAATATTTGTACTTTGTACTGAATATTTTCGCGACCCCCCACGAGAAATCCCGCGGCCCCCAATTTGGGAAGCACTGGTATAGGTGAAAGATTGAATGTTATTTTTAAAAAGAAAATAAAAGACTAAAATACAAGTATCAAAAAAATATATTATAAAAACGGCGCTATATAAATTTTCTTGATAACATTGCGAGGTTCCAAATATTTTTCTATGAAGAGTGAAGCTAAAAATAGTGTGAATAAAAACCCGTTAGATTTTGCACGACACGAAAGGTCAATACACACGTTTATCAGCCATAACTCAATGCCTTCCATTCTTCACAGCGTTCAAGGCACGGCCCGTAAATATCCGCGAATTAAAAAAAAATCACGTGACACATCATCCATACTTAGAAATGAATTATTTAATGGATAGAAGGAATTGCGACTGGGCGTATTTGAAATTAGCTTAAATAAATCGTGTCATAAAAAAAGTTGGGCGATTTAATTTATGGGTGTTTTGAGGTATACAACTGGGGGATTTCGAGTTCGATTCTTCCCTAAACAAAGTAACACTCACACCCGCTGGACGTGTATAAGTGTTGTTGCCTGTCAAAGTGCGGTAGTATTTCAAAGTGCGAACTGTTACTTCCGTACTACAGTGGAATAAAACCCCAAAACTTGATTACTGGGGACCAAAAAAAATCTTGTCTGTCGGCCAAACTTTTTATAAAATTAATTTTTAATACCCTGCTTAACTAAGCGTATGGTAATTGAAAAAGAAACACATGAAGAACCGTCATAAGACGTGTTGTTTCGCTGTATACTGAAATGTTAAAACTGAATATTGCGCAGTTATCTAATTTCTCTCAAGGGTTAAAAGCCTGATAGAAATTTAACGACGTTTAAATGCTGGCGTCATTTAATTTCTGCCTGGGGAAATTCATATTCTAGAACGTTCACTAATGACGAGTAGTGGAAGTACATTTTCACTAGAAAATGTGAACAGTTAACAGCTGTATGACAATTAGTCATCGAGTGAATCTCCTAGCGTACAGACGTGTTGGTCAATTTACAAGATGGCGGAAGTTTTAATGACAGCTGTGTATAAAAGGGAGCCTTTGTGGAACTCATCGAGCAAATTATACAAAAATGTACCTGTAATAAAATCACTTTGGAATGAAGTTGCGCAGGAAGTAAATAAAAATGGTAAGTTGTAATGAAATTGGTTAGTTTTGATTGACATCGTGTGTTGACTCAACCGCTCCCAACTGTCAAATGAATTTGTGCGTAGCACTTTGGTGTGGTCAGGCATGAAGTCACCTAGTATATGAGTCAAAAATCTAGCTTAGCACATAACGAAGCACTTTGGTGTGACCTCGGCCTTAGAGACAACAGTCGCCCTTAGTATATCATATTTCATTATTCACACATAAGGTTTATTCACCCCCCCCCCCCTCAAAGGTGCGAACGACGTAAAACCTTGAGAATGCTTGATTAAGGGATGAAACTATTTTTCTCTTAACCCAGCGGAACACTCCTAAGACAAACAGGCACGACCCTCCCTTAAGCCGGTCGCCTCTCGGTGCCACCAGGACCGCCACTGCGCCACATGTTCGTGTAAAAAAAACTGTATATATAAATAAAAATTAGGTAGTTTCAAAACGGTGTCAAGTACACGGAGGTCCATAAATTCGGTCTTCCTACGCTTAAAAGTATTTAAGAAAACATTTTACACACCATTACAGCCGCCCAATACTGTAAATGTCGTATATTAATAAAATCTAGCATCTGTCACTGATTCACTTAGACGCCGTTTGAGATACTCGTATCTAAAATTTGTGTATTACTTACCGCCGGGTACTGTATTTATTTTACTATACAAACATATGGATACGAAATATAGACTCTTTCTATACGAAGGAGACAAACCCCAGACAACACAACGCAGCATGGAGAGGTGCATGCTAGGTAATACCAGAAGAGACCGCAAACGCAATGAGTGGATACGCGCCCAAACACAAGTTAACGATTTTATCGAGGTCGCAAAACGACTGAAGTGGACTGGACACCTCGTTCGAACAACGGGCCATCGTTGGACGTATGAAGTAATCCAGTGGTACCCAATATGTAAAACGAGGTCTGTAAGAAAACCAAAGGCACGCTGGGTGGACGAAATACGTAAGCAAGCAGCAATTACGTGGCAGCAATGCGCAAAGGACAGGATTTCTTGAAAACAACTTGGAGAATGCAGTGGATGAATGTGGAGTGATGCTGTTTATTCTGTAATATTTTTAACCTGTCCCGAAATGCCCCTCAATTTATCCACATAGATGTGAAAGATATCGATATCGGAAAATTCATTCAACAAGGTCATTCCGTGTACGAATTCAACTTGAATTTTCTTTCACACAAACATCCGGATACCGCCGGGTACACACCAGTTAAAATGTTTCATTATTTATGCAGTTTGTTACGATAATTTATTATTTAAATTGTTACAAAATATTGTATCACGTATATTGTTATTCAGAAAAAAAACTCGTATTAATCGTTATTCTTCGACTTCGAATTTAATGACAAGAGTTTTTTTTTTAACTCGAGACTTTTAGACAATAAAATACTGAGTTTAGAAAGTAACCTTCGGGTTACTGTGCTAACTTCTACTCTCGAGGTGCTGTCTCATATCGAAGGTTGGCCATTACCATGGCCATCCTTATCGTCTTCCCTGCAGCTAGGAACAACTCTGTAGAACTGCACCCAAACTGTCTCATATCGGAGGTTGGCCACCACCATGGTATTCCTTATCGTCTTCCCTGCAGCTAGGAACCTCAAACGAAAGCCCGCGAGCTACTGAAGCGAGAGATGCGAGCGAACTGAGATTATATTCTTGCGTTCCCATATACCGAAGCAGAGTGAGGCGTGAATAGCGTCGCTTCCTCACCCATAGCGGTTTTTTAGAATGAATTAACCTACGTCACACACTTGCAAACGTTTGATTGTATTTGTGAGTTTATTCCCGATTTTCACAAAATATCTCTGATGTGGCCGATAAGTGCTAATTATTACTAATATTATTTTTTTCATTCAACGCGTAAATGTATTACGGGGGAATACCTAAATTCTGAACCCAGTATTTATTATATTTATAGAGATATTAAAAGTGTTTAGTAGCAATGTGTACTAGTTACACATCACAGGGAGGGAAGGGTTAAGTTTTTTTTTTCTATTTATTCTTTAATCTAGATATGCGGGGGTGTGGGATGGTGGGTGTCTTCTCTCTAGAATGTATTTTTTTTTGTCATCTATTTATTTTGTGTTTATTTTTTTTTATATATTCTTGTTCTACGTGTTAAAGGGTGTGGGCTGAAAAACATCTGGTGTCCCCGTGGCTGGGTTCGCCCTATATTGGTTGGGTGTATCTTGGCCGAGGGGATGCTATTAGATGAGCCCAGACCTTTTGATAGCTTCTGTATTTAATGTATTATCTGCAATTTATGTGTTTTAGAAGTGTTATTTAAATATAATCTGTACATACTATGTTGCTATCAATAAACCTATTATTTATTTATATATTTATAAGTTTTAAAGACATTGTAATTTGTTTTATCAAACACTGTTTATTCCACTTTTCAAATACTGTTTATTCCCAAAAAGTGGAATAAACAGTGCTTGATAAAACAAATTACAAAGCTACCAATATATAATTTAAAAATATATATAGCCCTATATGATGTTGGTATATCCAAAACGCGTGCACTTTTGCCGTTTTGCTAAAATTTATAAAAAAAGTTCCAACTTGCCAAAAAAAAAACTGAAAATATAAAAAAAAAAACATTGTGCTTCGTGGGTACAAACTGCAAACCAAAAACTAAAAAAAAAATCTAAATGGGTAAAGTGGCATAATTTTAACGGGTAAATGTATGTTGAGTTGCCATTGAATAACTCAAAAATAAAAAATTTAAATTCTCGTAAAACACAAAATTTTAACGGAGTCACTATAAATTAAACGAGGAAAAGATATAGCAAACATTCGACACGCCAGTTCGCAAAGTGGATATGGGCGAGACGTGTTTGGCCGGGAGGTGCGCGACATGTTTACGAGTCCGCGACACCGGATCGATATTATTCGGCGGAGGTGTGGAAACCTGGTTTGATCACGTCACTGTCGAACTGGTTTTCGGAGGGACAAAACAGTTGGGGAAATATATAAGGTATTCTGCCTATAGCGAAATTTCTAAATCGCAAATATTATTTAACGCAAGACCACAGATATGTTAGATTCCTGCAACGGATATTTGATTTATTTATCTTTAATGCTAGCTGAAAAGTTTGCCCTTTGATGGGATTTTTAGTTAGTAATAAAAAAAAGTTTGTCGCCGTTGTTTACTAGCTGAAAAGTCTACCCTTTGATGGGATTTTTAGTTAGTGATAAAAAAAGAGTTTGTCGCCGTTGTTGTTTACTAGCTGAAAAGTTTGCCCTTTGATGGGATTTTTAGTTAGTGATAAAAAAAGAGTTTGTCGCCGTTGTTGATTACTAGCTGAAAAGTCTGCCCTTTGATGGGATTTTTAGTCAGTAATAAAAAAAAGAGTTTGTCGCCGTTGTTGTTTACTAGCTGAAAAGTCTGCCCTTTGATGGGATATTTAGTTAGTAATAAAAAAAAGAGTTTGTCGCCGTTGTTGTTTACTAGGCGTAATACATTTACGCATTGAATTAAAAAAAATATATTAATAATAATTAATTAGCACTTATCGGCCACATCAGAGATATTTTGTGAAGATCGGGAATAAATTCATCAATACAATCAAATGTGTGTCAGTGTGTGACGTAGGTATATTCATTTAAAAAAAACCGCTATATGTGAGGTAGCGACGCTATTAACGTCTTTTTCTACTTCGGTATATGGGAACGCAAGAAATCGAATCTCAGTTCGCTCGCTTCAGTAACTCGCGGGCATTCGCGTCGCCTGTTTTGTGAAGGATATACCTAAAATCTGAACCCAATATTGATTATATTTATAGAGATATTAAAGTGTTCAGAAGCAATGTGTACTAGTTACACATCACAGGGTAGGAAGGGTTAATGCGTGTGTACTCGAAATGTGAAATGCAAAACACAGAGCATCAGGTTCATCCCTCTCATTAACAGTATTATTAGTGTATTAATTTTATGTAAGAATTTTACTTGGTTTTGATTTGTTTCGTTCAAAAGCTTAATATTTACTCGCATTTTGTGTCTTTTCAATAAAGGTATGAATAAAAATTGTACATGTTTTCCTTTTTTACAATTGTCCACTCTACTCTACAAAAAACCTTATCGAGGTGAACAGCACTGTGTCAGCTGTCAAAAACACATTTGAATTTTTAAAAGTTTAGGAAAATTCAATATTAAGCAGGCAGGGGGGGTCTATGGAAAACAAAAAAAAACCGGCAAGTGGTCTACGGGGCGAAAAAGTTTGGAAAACTATGTACGAGTATTAAACGAACGAATGAACTGACTCTCAAGTTTGAGAAGTACTGCTCCAATCAGACCATACAGGACACTAATGTCTTGGCCGATAAGATCTCTTCACCTCCCGTGCCCACACCACGTACCTTTCGAGACGAGAGATTAAGGCGCATCAGTCAGTCACACCCACGGAGAAGCTCAAATATGAGTTGTGGTCCAGTTTTTTATGTACACGATACCATATTCATATTGCGGACAACAGCATTGACTGAGAAGCTGATGACCTCCGTGGCCTAGTTGGTAAAACGCCTTCCGAATCTTCCGAATCGGGGGTTACGGATTCGATTATCGATGGCACTAAGATTAAAAAAAAAAAAGGGATTTCAATTTCGTGTTAACTTGAACTTGTTCAGTTTCAATTTGTTACCTCTTGAAGATCAATAAATAATAATAATAATAAAAGGATTTTAAATATTTCCGAATGTTTAAAGAACACTATCTGGAAAAGCAAGTATATGAACATCCAAAGCAAGGTGAGGATATATCATACAAGACCTGTGTCCGTCCCATAATGACATACAGCATAGAGTCCAGAGCCGACACTGTCGGAACCAAAAATCTTCTTCGAACCAGCGGAATGAAGGTACTCAGGAGTATCGCTGGCAAAACCCTTCGTGATAGAGTACGTAACACAGAAATTCGAAGGATATGCGAAGTTGAAGATATTGTCAGATGGGGACGACAGAGAAGAAGTTTCTGGAACGAACATGTATCCAGAATGTCGGAACCAAGACCCGTAAGAATGGCCAGGGGAAGTATCCCCGAAGCGAGCAGACCTCCAAGACGACCACCTACAATAAAAGATGGAAAGACAGCTGGCAGTCGACGTGACAAGAGGGAAACGATGATGCAGGACCATAACAGGCCAACAGGCCTAAAAAAAGAGGAAGAAGAATAATAAAAGGAAAATTTATATAGCGTTGTTTAAAAGCTGACTCCCTTCAAGGGTGCACTAACTCTGGATTCAAACCCACTATTATTGATAAATTTATAATATACCAATCAGTATAATGATATTATGGTAGTGGATGTGACCATTAGATTAGGTACTTCCCCTCATCTGCATATTTTCAAAAAAAAAACATATTTGGTAAGAAAACCGCAGAAAACATAACGCAGGTTGACGAACTACAAAAAAACCTTTATAGATCTTCCGAAATGTGGTAGTAACACATTCCCTATAGAAGGCACATTCGAAATCTTGAAATGTCTCACCAACGTTTCCTTCTTCGAATTCTTTGGATTCACTGGAGTGATCATGTCAAAAAATGTCTCGGTCCTGCTACGCTCTAACTGTAAACCTATGATATGGTCGTACCATAAATGGACCGGGCATGTGATACGCATGGGCGATCAGAGTCCCAACACACGTCTTGTACGTGGAAGTGGTGGGCAAGCGAAGGGTTGGTGGGCATAGAAAGCGCTATAAAGACAGTCTGCGAGAGTCGTTGAATTTGTGCGAGGCCCCTGAGATCTGGGAGCAGGTGGCTCAGGACCTCGGAGGATGGAAAGCCATCTGTTTTCGGGCTGATGGCGTCTCAACAACGGTTAGACGTGTGAGAAACAGTCAGCGCGCTGCGAACATGCGCCAGCATTGCCAGGCGACTCGGCAGGGTCCACATGTAACATCTGCGGGAGGGAGTGCGGGTCTAGGATCGAGCTGTTTTAAACAGAAGATAAAATAATCTACGTAGAAAAGTAGATCAAGATTGACGTTAGACTGGCGACGAGATCCTCGACTACCAGGCCCAGCAACGACGAGTAACACATTCAGCTTTAGGTCTAGTGAAGTGTTTTAGTTTAATGTTCGTATATAATCATAAATAGGGTTGTCTTCAAGTGTTATTGCATGGAGTGGAATCATGGACGCTCAAAGTTGGTAGTATAAACCGACTGGAAGCATGAACCGACTGCAGTATGACATTTATAAAAATGGAGTCGTATACAATACAACGACGCGTTAATTGGCCAACAAGATTATGTGATCTGATACCGTTGGACTATTTTCTCTGGGGTCACGTGAAAAGCCAGGTCTATAAGAATGACCCCCGATCAATTCCTGAGCTGAAGACGAAATTATTCGCTTTATCGCTGAGTTACAACCGCAATTATGCCATCGACAAAATGTCATAGAAAATTTTGACAAAAGAGTGGACACCTGTGGAGCTGCAAGAGGTGGACATTGTTTTTTTTGTGTTTAAATGTCATACATTATACTTCAATGACGCATAAAAAGTTTTTTGAAATCAAAGCCAGTTGTTTGTTTTATACAAGAATAAAAAAAATGCAATAAAAAAAACCGCTCAATTCGAAAGACCCTTTACAAATTGCTAATGGAAATAATTGCAAACCCTTTGTTGTCTAACAAACTCTTGATTAATGTACCGGAGAATTATTTACGCCACCGTGAATTGCGATTGTTGTCGATTTTGTATTCACGAGCTAAGCTGTTAAGAGTATCATCACTCGCACACGGAACGACCTTGTTAAATGAATTTTCTGATATCGATATCTTCCAAATCTCGGTGAATAAATTGATAATGAAACACCTCAATAAACTCTGCAGGTATAACTGAGTCACATCACAGGGAAACATGAGTAAACACTGTTCCTGTTGTCATTATGCTATATTAAACTTTTTTATTTATTTGCTATTTAATATAATTGAATTAAACCTGACTTAAATGTAAAACAAATATTGTTTTTAATCTGGCGAATCGCTTAGGCCGAGGCCACACCAAAGTGCTTCGTTAGGTGCTAAGCTAGGTTTTACGTGACTCATATACTAGGTGACTTCATGCCTCGACACACCAAAGTGCTACACACAAATTCATTTGACAGTTGAGAGCGGTTGAGTCAACACACGATGTCACTCTCAAAACTAACCAATTTCATTACAACTTACCATTTTTATTTACTTCCTGTGTAACTTCATTCCAAAGTGATTTTATTACAGGTACATTTTTGTATAATTTGCTCGATGGGTTCCACAAAGGCTCCCTTTTATACACAGCTGTCATTAAAACTTCCGCCATCTTGTAAATTAACCAACACGTCTGTTCGCTAGGAGATTCACTCGATGACTAATCGTCATGCAACGTAGCGCGAAGCGTGCAGTGTGGCCACTGCGATAGTATGCAATACGTTGATTCGCTAGGATATGTCGCCTGCCTAACTCGCAACATAGCTCTAAGCATCAATCCAGGCTCCTTCCTGTATGGCCGATGCCTTAGTGATAGTTTTCAAAGCGACGACGTGGCATATGTTATATGTGACTCTTAAGAATTTGTCTTGTAAATATTTAGTCCGAAAAGGAAAAATATTTAACATCGGTTTGCTCGAAAAGGAAAAAAACAGGTAATTTTCACAATATACAATAACACAGTCGCACCCGTCAAGGAGTGGAAATTATAAAGTTGTTTTGAATTTTTTTTACTATCTAATCTTAACGAATGCCTTTGACAATACGACACAGCGAGCGATGTCAGTCTTCACGGCACTAACTGGTTTTACCACTAGACACTCTTAATATGTTAATATATGCAGATAGAATCCAACCCACATTTAACACGTTTTACGATTTATATAGCAACATATGATATATTCAGGATGAACATGAGCTATAAAACTGGTGTATTAATAATATATGACATTTCCTTGTCGGGATAGGCAGAGATGACAGAGCGCAAGACTTTCCTATCTCGACACACATCCTTAGCCTTCTCCACATATGTTAAAACCTATTTTGCCCAAAGGCAATATGCTTATTTGGCTTCCATTACATACAATGGCGTGCCGACTTCAATAAAGGTAAAGGTAGGAAAACCATTTAGACAGTCGATCGGAGCGTGGTTGTTATTGCGACAGGATTTTGAGTACTTGGGCTTTCAGGATGAATGACGAGTGGGAAGGAATTGTGTGAGCTCGTGACTGTGGGTTTCTTTTTGTTTTAATTTTGGTTGTTTTTGTATTTGTGTTTCTGTGTATTTTTTGTTTTAATTTTTATTCTTATGGTTGTGTGCGGTATATTGTGGGATGAATATTTTTGGTCTTTCTGGAGTGATGATGTATGAGGAGTTGAATTTCGCAAGATGTTTCCAGTTGTAGTTGAGTGTCACTGTTTGTCAGGTTGATGAGAGCGTGCAACGGGGTATTGTTATTGTGTAATCGGAAAGAAGTATCGATTTATTTTTTCATGCTAAATATCCTCAGTGAGGTACAGGCAAAATCCTAGTTTACTGGGGATACGACAAATGAAAAGCAACAAACCCAGATACATTAAAATTGTATGTCCAAATCAAATTACCTGTTGTTTTTTCGCAAATTGTGTATATTTCTTGTCATGTGTAATAATAAATAATAAATAAATAAATAAATAAATTGTATTATTGTATCGTATAACAATTTCGTAGAGGTCTTTCAAATTGAGCAGTTTTTTTAAATCAATTTTTTTTTATTCTTGAATAAAACAAACACAATTTGCTTTGATTTCAAAAAAACTTTTTATTGGTCATTGAAGTATAATGTATGACATTTAAACACAAAAAACAATATCCGGCAAATGTCCATCTCTTGCAGAAGCTCCACAGATGTCCACTATTTTGTCAAAATTTTCGATGACATTTTGGCATAATCGCGGTTCTAACTCATCAATAACGCGAATAATTTCGTCCTTCAGCTCTGGAATTGATCGGGGGTCATTCTTATATGTTAGACCTGGCTTTTCACGTAACCCCAGAGAAAATAGTCCAACGGTGTCAGATCACATGATCTTGGTGGCCAATTTACATCACCGTTTCCGGAAATTACAATATATAAAATAATTCAACAATATGAACGCGTTGTTGTATTGTATACGACTCCATTTTTATAAATGTCATACATTACACTTCTCAAATGTCACAAGACACAGGCAAGTTTGCGACGCCATCTGTGTTTTATCCAATAATTAAAAAAAACGCTCAATTTGAAAGACCCTGTATACATCTGGCGGGCGTATTCTTTTCGAACAAACCAGAAAGATGTTGAAGTGACCTTAAGTGAAAACCTGACTAGAATTGCTATTCTTCTCAGTGAAGTCATTTATTCAACTCCAATTAGTATTTGTCCACGTTTTACCTCCACACATCAAAATGACGGTGTCTTACTTAATAAGCTTGAATCCTATACTCCCTTTCGTCAAAAGTTTGGCCATTGATTTTGTCGAAATCCATATTAGAATATTTAACAATAAATAACAGTACCCGGCGGTAAGTAATACACATCGGGCTTAAGCTTTCCTTCCCGGTGTTGGGTATCTTCTACACGTTGCTTCAAATAACCATCAATATCTCTATAAATATTATAAATACAAGGTTAAGATTTTAGGTATTCCTCCATAATATATTTACGCATTGATTTAAAAAATAATATTAATAATAATCAGTATTTATTGACTACATCGTAAGTATTTTCTGAATATCGGAAACAAATTCGCATTTAAACGCTGTGAGTGCCTCGATCTTGGGTCTTGACGATAGGTGAAAAGTATGCGGGAAGCGCGACACTATATTCGCATCTCACTTTTGCATACTAGACTGAATAGCGAGGAGCGCAATTGTCTCCACCTCGCAAGTGTAAGCGACGCCCGAGTTAGCCCCCAACCCTGCCGCGCTGCAGTAGCTGTTGAGCTGGCAACGAGACTAGACCTACGCCCGTTCCGTGAGCGGTGCCAGATGGTTTTTTAATGTTTTCAGCAAATAAATCTCAATTATTATAATTTTTAACTTCAATTATAATTAATTAAGGGGATTATCTATGAATGTTCTTATTTTTCCGATTTAAAATCGCTAATTTTTTATTGCGTACTCACTACCCAACACCGGATCACGCGTATTATTTTTATCACCGTAAGGGAAGGGTTAAGAAAGAGACTGTCGGCCACAATCGGCTAGCTTCGACTTTCGACTTCGACTAGCGTCGTCTTTGTCATTCATACACGTGATCCGTCACGATTTGTCAGTCATTATGTCCGTCATCGTGTGACAGAGACGACGCTCTACAAAGCCGAAGTTAGCCGATTATGGCCGACAGTCTCATTCTTAAACCCGATGTGTATTACTCACCGCCGGGTACTGTACTTTGTTATTCCGCTAATTACACTTATCCCCGCTACACGTATTTCTACCTCATATGCCGAGGCTCTCTTCCGATACCATATTCAGGCGGAATGCCTCATTCCGCCTGAATAGAGCCTCGATATATCAAATTTTGATTGGCGTATTATTTGAACCCGATTATACTTTTTGTCAAAAGTTTGAGCTTTGTCCCAAATCATACCAAAATATTTAACAATAAACAACTTTGTTATTCTACTAATTACACTTATCCCCGCTACACGTCTTTCTACCTCATATACCGAGGCTCTCTTCAGACTGAATGCTTCATTTCGCCTGAATAAAGCCCCGGGATATCGAAATAAGTGAGTTTTAATTGGCTTATAATTTGAACCCTATTCTCCTTTTTACTAAAAATTTGGGTTTTAACTTTGTCGAAATCCATTTTAGAATATTTAACAATAAACAACTTTGTTATTACAGTTATCCCTGCTACACGTATTTCTACCTCCTATCCCGAAGTTATCTTCAGGTGGAATGCTTCATTCCAATTTGTTAATTTGGAGACATATACTCGCAAAGATATATGTACTAAAAAGACGCCCCAGTTTAAACGCTACGAACAAATCATCCCTTCTCTGCGGTGGTCATATTTAAAAAAAAACTTTAAATTGATGTATTACTATCCCAGCGAACTGTCATTCGGATGTTTCCAGGATCACTCGGATATTTCGTGCAAGCACTAAAACCACTAAGAATTCCTAGAAATCCCTATTCAAATATAGCTGTCTCAAGATTTTCTGTGCTCTTTTAACTTCAAGGGATTCTTATAATTTCGGGGCTCTTTGAAAAACGCACACAGAGCTCCAACATGCTCGCAGATTGCGTCCAGATGTAAAACACATGTATACAACAAATGAGCTCTAACAAATCGAGTTGCATATTGTGGTGAGCCATGTCGACATAAATATATATTATTTTTCATAAATATTGTTATGATAATATACATTTTCGCTATTTAGTACTTCTTTAGGTGTTTATTGTTATATAAATTCAGTAGTTCGACGCACGAAAGCACTAATGATCCAGCCGCTACTGCTCAGGATAGGATATAGAAAGAGGAGAATAATATAATTAGTGGAATAAATTAATTTATTGTTTAGTACTCCATCCTCTCTGCATACTTCAACAGGCACATAAGTGTGACCGTAACGGCGATGAAGCAATCGGCACCGATAAAATAAAATAAAAATCCACAAAGATTTACGTAACTTATGCGAAATATTCTAGAACGAACTAAGGAGAACTCGCTGCTGCTGAATATAGACTCGCGGACTATACTCGTTCAAATAAATCCATACTAGATTGGAAATGTCAATTTCCTGATGGAATGAATCAAATCAAATCACGTAAGCGTATAAAATAGACCTCTCAAAGGTGGGACAACCGAGAATGGTCGTAAATTATACGAAACCGGTTGTTGAGCAATACGGATCGATTTTTATTATGTAAATGATATTTATAATGTCTTGATAATAGTAAGAAACTCAATTCCGATTTGTTTTTTTCTGGCACCTACGAATGTAAAACAAGTCGTATGGATATGAATACATACATACAAAACCATCACGGCATGTCCCTTTTGGGCGTGTAGAACGAATGGATGAATACATACATACAAAACCATCACGGCATGTCCCTTTTGGGTATGTAGAACGAATTGATGAATACATACATACAAAACCATCACGGCATGTCCCTTTTGCGTATGTAGAACGAATGGATGAATACATACATACAAAACCATCACGGCATGTCCCTTTTGGGTGTGTAGAACGAATGGATGAATACATACATACAAAACCATCATGGCATGTACCTTTTGGGTGTGTAGAACGAATGGATGAATACATACATACAAAACCATCACGGCATGTACCTTTTGGGTATGTAGAACGAATGGATGAATACATACATACAAAACCATCACGGCATGTACCTTTTGAGTATGTAGAACGAATTGATGAATACATACATACAAAACCATCACGGCATGTACCTTTTGAGTATGTAGAACGAATTGATGAATACATACATACAAAACCATCACGGCATGTCTCTTTTGGGTATGTAGAAGGAATGGATGAATACATACATACAAAACCATCACGGCATGTCCCTTTTGGGTATGTAAAAACACATCAGCCATAAGTTCACATTCATCCCTAATCACTTCATCCCATATTGTCATGCATTGCCACTCCATGTATACGTATTTATTCAGCTCTTCTCAGGACTTTTCCAGGTCCACGTTTCACTCCCATACATCAAAGTTAGCACCAATATACTATTGTGGACTATCATATTAGCCGATGTTGATACTTTCTAGTTCAAATATGTACATGTTAATGCGCCATTGATTTTGTTTCCAATAGCTACATGCCTTATGACAATAATAAAAGGTCACTTTAAAGAGACCCGTTCAAGTAGCAGACTCTTCTCAAGGGTGCTCGAATTCGGTACACGGACCCACTATTATTGACATAAAAATATAACAAAATAAATATATAAATTGAGTGTAAGGATACGAAGGTGGTGGTAGTTCAAGAATTATTTAACGTATTTTTGGTAGGTTCGGAGAAAATATCACATAGCAACCAATTTGTACTGTATACAACGAAAGTGTAACGCAATAGGATAGCAACAATAGCAACGTTCAGATTACTATCTATTTACCTCCCTGAAGCTGCACATAGGTGGAAAAAGGTTTTCAACCGACGAGGAGGTAAAGGAGGTGGAGAAGTGGACGGAGGGGTTGGCGGGAAACTTCTTCGAGGAAGGCATCAAAAAGTTGATACCCCGCTTCACCACCTGCATTGAGAGGAATGGCGACTATGTCGAAAAATATCTTACATATGTACTACGGTAACCACGTAATTTTTTTGTTTAAATTAAAAAAATTGTAACCTACAAAAATTCAGTACACTTACTTTCTGGATATGCCTCGTACAATAGCAACGTTCAAGATACAATAGCAAACGTTCAAGATACAATAGCAACGTTCAAGATACGACAGCAACGTTCAAGTAAAAATCAATTAGAAATTTTAAAATGCCTAAAATAGAAATAATTTTCTGTTCCAAGAAAAAGTTCGCGGATCGCAGATTAGAACGGTCGATGTGTAACAGAGCGATTTACGTTTCAATATACAGTTAGACTGCGAGACCGAGAAGTTAGTCTAACACACTCGCATAGCGTAATTAATGGCAATACTCTGTTTAAAAGATCAACGCACTGGCAACAGTTAAAATATTTATAGACATAATGTGCATGGCTCCGCGGTAACGCGCTGAACTTCCTAAAGGAAGATCACCGGTGTCCCCTCGAATAGCGCAGGTAATATATGCGCCTAGTATTCGAAGGTATAACCTATGACTTCGGTCATATATCAATGGCGTTTTCGTAAATATGTACAAGTCATCAATTACTTATTTTGTCAGTTTGAAGTTTTGCAACACTTGTATTCCTGAAATTGTTGTTTTGCAACACTTGTATTCTTGAAATTGTTGTTTTGCAACACTTGTACTATATTCCTGAAATTGTTGTTTTTCAACACTTATATTCCTGAAAAAAAAAGTGTTGCAAAACTTCAAACTGACAAATAAGTCATTGATGACTTGTACCTCTTTACCAAAACGCCATTGATATATTCATCAAAAAAACATACCACTGTGTTATGATCGTATCACTTCGATGTGCCCTCGAATCCGTACAGCGGTGAGTTTGCTGGTGTGCAACGGCACCGGTTTGAGCATCGCGCTCTGTTAATCCCCTCGAAAAAAAAAGACAATTTTCCCGCCTAGTATTCGAGGGTATAAGGATACCTATGACTTCGGTCATAACTATGCATTAACCCTTCCTTCCCTGTGATGTGTAACTAGTACACATTGCTTTTAAAAAAATTTAATATCGCTATAAATATAATAAATACTGGGTTCAGATTTTAGGTATTCCTCCGTAATACATTTACGCATTGAATGGAAAAAATAATATTTATAATAATTAGCGCTTATCGGCAACATCAGAGATATTTTGTGAAAATCGGGAATAAATTCACCGATACAATCAAACGTGTCAGTGTGCGACGTAGGTATATTTATTCTAAAAAAACGCTATAGGTGAGGAAGCGACGCCATTCACGTCTCACTCTACTTCGGTATATGGGAATGCAAGAAATAGAATCTCAATTCACTCGTTCAGTAGCTCGCGGGCTTTCGTTCGATGTGGTCTCTTCGCCCGTTTTGTGAACGTCGGCCGATGTTTTTTTTTCTTTTCATGTTTTCAGCAATAAAATTTCAATTACTATCACTTGATTTCAAATTTAATTAATTTAAGCGATTGGCTATGAATATTCTTATTTTTCTGCTCATTTTTACATGTGTATTGACGTATATTGAATACACAGCACCGGAACGCGCGGATTTTTTTAGCACAGGAAGGGAAAGGTTAAAAATAACATGCCGGTGTGCTCTGATCGTCTCACTTCGGTGTGCCATAGGATCCAGTACAGCGGTGTGGTCGGAGATTTAGCTGGTCAGCAACGGCTCATTCACTCGCTACAAATAAATTCCACGGCACAGCTTCGCTTTCCGACTGAATTGACATGACGAGGAGAGACAATGGCGAGGAGAACCTCGACTGCGAATTCCAGCAACGACGATGATACATACATATTTACATACCATCGCACCGTTTCCCTTTCGAGATAGGCAAAGACAAGAGAGCACTAGACTTTTCTATCACGACACACATATTTCGCCTCTTCTACTACAGCTTCTCCCTGGCTCCATCCCAACTCATTGTCTGCGAAGACTGTTGGGGTCAGCTCTCCTTGTCCTCAGGTTGTATGCTCTTCTGTCCCGGACTACGTGCCCCAGGCCGTGCCTCTGCATCAGGTTATCTTTTTGCACCACCCACGAATTCTTTGGTCTTCCTCTGGTTGTTATTCGAGGAAGATCCATGGAGATTGCCTGGTTCACAGTGTGATCGGGTGCTCTGCGTCCAACGTGGCCATACCATCTCAATCCATCTGCCTCTCCTCCATCTTGCTGTTGATGTCTGTAACACCTAGGCTTCCACCAATGCGTGAGCTTTTTATTTTGTCTCTTAGGGACACACCAGCTGACCATCTTAGCATGCGCATTTCAGAAGTTTCTAGTTGCCTAGAGTAAGAGTTATACATCGTCCAGCATTCGGAGCCATAGAGGAATGCGGGTCTGACAATCGTTTGGTATACTTTTCCTTTTACTTTACTGTCATTTTCGGATCGCATAGAACTCCCGTCATTGATCTAAACTTCATCCATCCCAGCCTCTTCTACTACATCCTGCCACACAATTATTACGATTTATCTGACTTGTTACATTTGATAATTTCGAAATCCGATTAACTCGATCGAACCATACGTTATTTCTGAACATGAACTGTCCCCCCCGATTTAGTGATAGCAGAATCCTTTGTATACCAATGTAACAGAACATACAACATTACACACGTCACCTTTTGTGGTTCACTCAGCTCGACTTCCTGGCAAGATTAGATGTGCTCCATCCTTGATATTTAATAGGAACTAAACAAACCTTATTTATGTCAAAATATTTATCTTCCTTAACTGCCATACAATTCTCACCCTAATCTCTGAACTCCCATACAATTCCCACCCATATCCCTTTTTTCCTTGAGATTTATATTTCATTTACTAGTTTTATATTCAAATGTTGTTCTCATATACCATGTTAACCTTTCCATTCCCGTGCTAAAAAAAATCCACTTTATCCAATATTAGAATGAATATACTTACGTCACATACTGGCACACGTTTGATTGTGTCGGTGAATTTATTCCCAATTTTCACAAAATATTACCAATGTGGCCGATAAGTGCTAATTATTATTAATATTATTTTTTCCATTCAATGCGTAAATGTATTACGGAGGAATACCTAAAATCTGAACCCAGTATTTATTATATTTATAGAGATATTAAAGTGTTTAGAAGCAATGTGTACTAGTTACACGTCACAGGGAAGGAAGGGTTAAAGACACAGTTGTGGGATACCAATAATTAGGAAACAAATGGCTGGATGATTGGAAGAAATTGCTCAGATGTACATATTTGCATGAGCGAAATATAATACATCTGGCGGATTCATTTTAAAAGTGTTAAATAAATACTTTCCTTGGTATTATGTTACTCTTTCTTAAATAATTCGTTTTACATTCTTACACCATCTCTCCTTACTCTTCTTCGTCTCATTTAAAACATCAGCCTTAACTTCACAGTCATTCTTAATCACTTCATTCCGTTGTTTGTGTATAACCCTACCGGTTTCAAAGCTTTCACCTCATCATCAGGGGAGCACAAACAAGACTGAATTCTGTTTGAACTGGTACCGAGATACACGCTTCTAACTATTAACATTCGGGTTGAGGATTGGGGGTGAAGGAAGGGATGAGACGATTTCGGCCAGCAGCGGGGAGATTTTTGGGATATATTTGTTTGCCAGATGTTCACCTCGATGCATTGACTTAGAAATTTCTAGAGCCTCCAATCTGTCCAATTTATTTCCGTTACTACTGCTGGCCGAAATCGTCTCATCCCTCCCTTCCTCCTTCAATCACCCCCAGTCCTCAACCCGAATATTAATCGTTAGAAGCGTGTATCTTAGTACCCATTTAAACAGAATTGAGTCTTGTTTGTGCTCCCCTGAAGATGAGGTGTGCACCTTGAAACCGGTAGGGTTATACCGTTACATAAAGTGGAATAAACAGTGTTTGATAAAACAAATTACAAAATTTAAGAGATGTTTCCCTGAAGGAGCTGAGCGACACATGAAACACGTCTATATGAAGACACACACGGTTAAACAGTGTGATTGCTCTACCTACCATTGGCATCTCCAAAGGCTGGTCGGTTCGACTTATAGGTTGATAGAACAATCTGTGAGTGCGTTGTCTCAAATAATTATCCGGAACATACAAAACCAAGACTGTTCAGGACGGATGGGTCAACTAAATTATCCTTGAGCAAGCAAAAAAGTGGTCACCCAATCGAAGAGATCCTCCACTCTCTAATGATCTGTAACTAAGCAACCCCAGTAAGGAGACACTTCGATAAAGCCAGGGATAATCTATGGTACAGAACAAAGGGCGATTGCCCAAAATATGCGCCACCATGTCGAACTTCTCACGGTGTGTAACTATAGAAGCCTCGAAACAAGAAGGCAGGAATCCATTGGGATATTCTTACTAAAGGTTATTTTGACTGTCCCGCGATTCTAGAAGCACTAAATCTATATGTACCCAACAAATATAGCCGTGCAAGGCAAGGAATCACCCTCTGTTCTATAATACATACCAACTTACAGAACGAATATCATGGCTAAACACTCAGTCACGCGTGGTATAGAGATATTCAACCAACTGAGTGACACTGTGGATATAGTCTAGGCACCGCCTAGCAGTATGAGAAGAATCCTGTGTGATATTCTTCCTTACGAATAAGCTAACGCTAGAAGCAGACCCTCTTTGCGTAACAGGAGAAATCCGTGCAAAGAAGATCCAAAAAAAAAACACTATGTGCACGCATTTCTACAGCGTGTATTCGGCTCCTTTCAATCTTTCACGTCCACCTTTCACTCTCATAAATCAAACGTGGCACTAAAATACTGTTGTGGACCATCATCATAACAGTTTTTGATACTGTCCAGACTATATATTATATATACTCGTCATGTTAAATAAATGAATTCGCCATCAGGTAAATAAAAAACTCGGAAGAAATAAGTGCCTCTAATATTGGGAAACAGTTAAAATTGCATTGCAGTTTTTTTTTTTTAATACGGAATAACGCGATTGAATCTCGCCTTCTTGTTTCGAGACTTCTATAAGATAATTGCACACCATCCATCACAAGATCTATACGGCGTGCATATTTTGGACAATCATCATCTGTTTTATACCATTAATAAATCATAATGCAAACATATCCAAAGGCCTTCTGCAAAAATAAAAAATAAAAAAAGTGACGGCATAGTGTGACACATTTGTTTGGTTTCGAAGGTCGAAGGGAATAGATATGGCAAGTTAATTTCTTTTGCAAACAGTTCATGATCGATATACTGTTTGTCAAAAAATATTCATTTTATGAACTAGAAAATCACTTTTTCCTTTCACCGATTTTTTTAACACCAATATTTCATTAAATATGGTTCCTGCCTTGTTTGTGATGGTTTTTTGGCACAAAATGGTAACTAAAATTTTACTGTTTCTGAGATATTTCAATTTAAAAATTGAAACTCCTTTCAATCTGTGTATATTTATGGCCATGTCGGTAAAACAACTGTCTGCCAACCTGGGGGTTGCGTGTTCGACTCCGGTTCGTACCCAGGTTTAAAAAAAAAGGGCTTAAACATAGTTATAACTTATGACATGTTTAATATATTTTTGGTTAGTTTGAAGATACTGTTACGTGGTATTAAACCCGCAGGTGGTACTGTATTCATCGAAAGTGTACTACAATAGAATATAGCTCTCGCTTCGCTTTCGTCAGGTCCCCCCCAACGTTTAATATCACTTGAGAGTAGACAGATTTGTTCCCAGCAGCCCGAAAAAGATCTCCAACGCCCCTTATGCCAGTCCAATCACGTATATTGCAGAGCCAGGAGATTTGCCTCCTGCCAACCCTCTTCGGTCTTCTATTTTGCCTTGGATGATCAGGTGCAGTAATTTGTACTTTGCTCCTCTAAGTACATGACCCAAGTCGGACACCTTTCGGATTTTTATATTAGTCAGCAACTCTCTAACATGTCAACTTTGGCTCTTTGAAGAACCTTCGTGTTGCTGACCATATCCGTCTAGCATATCCGTTGCATTCTCTTCTATTCGTACTTTTCACTTAACCTCATTTTAAAATTTGCCCCCCTTGATCCAGTTATGTTAACTTTGGTCTACCTCTTCCACGCACACCTCGCACTTCTGACTTGTATACTCGCTTAGTCATTCAATCATAATTCATTCTTTCCACGTGTCCAAACCATGTTAAATCATGAGCTACACGACAGAATATTGATGAACTCGGGAAAAAAAATACCAGTTCAAGGCACAACTCGTAAATTTTCTATCAAGAAAAGAAGAAAAAAAGACTAGTATTAAAACGAGACCTTTTTTAAGTCAACTGTTTGTTAACCCTTTATAGGGCAAGTTTTTATTTTTGACATATTAAGTTTTTTGTTGAATAAATCATTATTATGTGTATCAAAAATCAACTATATTTCTTCGAAAATCTGTTAAAAAAATTTTTTTTTTAGAAATAAGTCGGTCGCATATGAGACCTGTGTCCATTTCAAGGGTCATGTCAGTGGGAGCAAAAGTGACCAATGAATGTTTATGTAATAATATCTAAGTTAAGGTTGTATTAGGAAATACAATTCTTATATGAGATACAATGAATGGTGATTTACTTATAATACCTATTTACATATTTGACAATAAATTGACCGGATATTTAGATCGTTGCTACTGAACATGCAGCCAACTTCACGACGATCCGTCTTAAATAAGACCTCTTGCCCATCCACTACATTTGCCAATTTGACATTTGTGTTACTTAAAAACGTTTCATTAAGAAAATGAATCCTTATAAGTATAACCATAAGGGTGGTCGCATATGCCACCCATTTCTGCTTATGCCCGTTAAATGGTTAAGATAACAGCTGATAGTATTCCTTATCCGCCATAACTTTATTATAATACGCATCAAAAACTAATTTTGCGCATACATTTTTCCATTCGTGAATTTCATATCCAAGTTTCAACTGTAAAATAAATACAATAAAACACACCTCGCCATGTTTTTTTTTAAATTTGCTCCACTTTCGTACATTCAACTTTCGCACTCATTTAGATAATCAATTATGTACGAAAGTCGAGAACTGTCTGTAATTTTTAATACAATCTCAAATCAATCTTCGAATCTATTTTTTTACAATTTTTCAATCAATATACTCGAACAAACTGAATCCGCTGTATTGTGATTCATGATGATTGGACGGAATCGCCTTGTTAAACAAAATCTCAGTTTAAAAATGCTTCGTCAATCCCTTGAAATCAATAATTAAACAAATTAAATGTACATATTACATATTATAAAGGGTCTTTCTAATTGAGCGGTATTTTTAATTCTTGGATAAAACACAGATGGCGTCGCGAACTTGCCTGGGTCTTGTAACAATTGAGAAGTGTAATGTTCTTGTATTGTATTGTAAACGACTCCATTTATAAAAATGGAGTCGTATACAATACAACAACGCGTATAACTCTTACTCTAGGCAACTAGAAACTGCTGAAATGCGCATGCTAAGATGGTCAGCTGGTGTGTCCCTAAGAGACAAAATAAAAAGCTCACGCATTCGTGGAAGCCTAGGTGTTACAGACATCAACAGCAAGATGGAGGTGAGGCGATTGAGATGGTATGGGCACGTTGGACGCAGAGCACCCGATCACATTGTGAACCAGGCAATCTCCGTGGATCTTCCTCGAATAACAACCAGAGGAAGACCAAAGAAT
Organism: Odontocerum albicorne; assembly: GCA_949825065.1. Lineage (NCBI taxonomy): Eukaryota > Metazoa > Arthropoda > Insecta > Trichoptera > Odontoceridae > Odontocerum > Odontocerum albicorne. Next base: position 13,912,146 of record OX463867.1, read on the forward strand.
TCATGGGTGGTGCAAAAAGATAACCTGATGCGGAGGCACTGCCTGGAGGACGTAGTCCGGGACAGAGGAGCATACAACCTGAGGACGAAGAGAGCTGACCCCAACAGTCTTCGCAGACAGTGAGTTGGGATGGAGCCAGGGAGAAGATACAATACAACAACGCGTTCAAATTGTTGAATTATTTTATTTATTGCAATCCCCGGAAACGATAATGTTAATTGCCCACCAAGATCATGTGATCTGACACCGTTGGACTATTTTATCTGGGGTTACGTCTATAAGAATGACCCCGATCAATTCCTGAGCTGAAGGATGAAATTATTAGCGTTATTGGTGAGTTAGAACCGCAATTATGCCAAAATGTCATCGAAAATTTTGACAAAAGAGTGGACATCTGTGGAGCTGCAAGAGGTGGACATTTGGCGGATATTGTCATACATTATACTTCAATGACCAATAAAAAGATTTTTGAAATCAAAGCAAATTGTGTATTTTATTCAAGAATTTAAAAAACCGCTCAATTTGAAAGACCCTTTACAATAATAATTACGCCGTATCCCTTGCGAGGTAGGCATAGATAACAGATCCGTATACTTTTCTATCCAAGCACACAATCTTTCGCCTCCTCAATATTTATACGTCTCGTCATGAACAATATTAATTTATTCGTACTTTTCACTTTATCTCATTTTAAAATTTGCCCCCCTTGATACAGTCACGTTTTATTCGGTCTACCTCTTCCATGTCCACCTTGCACTTTTGACTTGTATACACGCTTAGTCATTCTCTCGTCATTTATTATTTCCACGTGTCCAAACAATGTTAAATCACCACGGCATTAATCTTAATTTTATCCTGCCAAGTCAACTTCCATAAGCCAAGAAATCAACACACCATAACGTATTATCATTTTTGCTTATTTTGATAAAGCACGGTTGCTATATCGTGGGCTCAATGCTAAAACTAGGTAACTCAAAATTTGTCGGTTTTGAGTTATTTACATACATGAATGTATTGCTCATCGAAGGGACTTTCCAATGCTATAAATGGGTATCTTAAAATATTATTTCTCAATTGAGTTATTTAGCATTTTCATAATTAGGTAAGTCGTAAAGGTGGAAACAGAAGAATGCTTAAAGTAGATATCTGAAGTTCATATAACTTCCATCTAACGATCTATTGAAACCTCCTTTATTAGTTTCATAAAAACATATTAGCGCGATACCTCATCATTAAAGAGGAGTTAGAGTTTGCACTTTCTAATACATTGAGAAGCTTAGTGAGTAATATACAAAATGTATCAATGTATTAGTAAGTATCTTTGCCGTGATTGGTTGATGTGATCCGTTAGTATTCAACTTTGCCATGATTGGTTGATGTGATCCGTTTATTCGACGAAAAATACGGTGACCATAATGTCTGAAGTTACGAAGTTAGGAAAAGGAAGAGCATTGCGTGGACAAACTAAAGAAGTGGTAAGCTATCCACTTTTGCATTGCATATCTATGTAAACACTTAGTGAGGAAGAATATAATAATATTTTTTTTTAATCAGTGTTAGGGTCATTTAATTATTTTTACAATACATACATACTTAGTTATCAGTCATTTTTAATTGGTCTTAGAATTTATTAGTGTTAATTGTGTTTTCTTTGCCTATTGACTAAATAATTAGATTTTATATTGACCATTGATTTCATAATTTTCTTTAGGTACATACCATAATCTGATATTATATTATTATTGTGGAAAGTATTTTATTGGAATATAAAGTATTAGATAGACAGTATTTAAAAATATATAATATATTACAAAATAAATCAAAATATGGTCATCATAGACAAGTAGTGCAAACTCTCGTGAAACCCACTCGATCAGACAAAAGGATCTCGAAACTAAGAACGACGTTTTCTCAGAATAGATAATTTTGAGTTAGCTAGTTATAGTATTGAGCCCACGTATTTTCCAATAAGTACTCCGTTTACCTTGTTCTCTTTCGATACTCTTCTTTCAATGTCCCTTTCAACCCACCCATCCCCATTATCATATTGCCCAGATAACAGAACTCATCAACCTGCTCCAGTTTCTCTGAGTTAACCCATACATCACACACACTTTTTACCACACTTCTATCTATAACCATAACATTTGATTTCGCTACAATAATTTTCAAACCTTTTACAAAACATCTCTCATACAGCTCACTTATTACATATCTTAAATTGACTTTATTTTCATCAAACATAACCATTTCATCACCATAATATATTTATTTATTCTTTCTTCGTCTTACTTAAACTATCTATTTTATTCATGCATTAAATTCTTGTTACTTCATTTCGATTATTTTATACATAAACATAGAATAGATTTATTTAAAATGTGGTGTTGCAGAAGGATGCTACGAATTCCATGGACAGCAAGGCGAACTAACGCCTCCATTCTCGAAGATCTGAGAATCACCGGACAGATTGTCGACAATATGCCTTCGACGAGTTCTCCGATTCTTTGGGCACATTGCTTGTGGCCAAGGAGACAGTTTGGAGTGGATTGTGGTCACTGAAAGCGTAGAAGGACGACGCCCAAAGAAGACCAACAATGCATTGATTGAAGTGGAAAACGCAACATAATTACCCTGAACAACTGCTCTTCGAATCACGGAGTATCGAGATGGACGGAGAAGTCGTCAAGAGCTATTATGGGAGTCACGATGCTCAGTCATGAGTTTCTTCTTCTTCTTCCCAGTGTCATGTCAGGTCCCCCCAACGTTGAATACTTACTCGTGGCCAAGGAGATAGTTTGCAGAGATTTGCGGTTACTGGAGGCGTGGAAGGACGACGCACAAGAAAAAAATTCCAATGCTTTGGACTGACCAAGTGACAACGCAACTGGAGTACCCTTAACAGACAGTCGTGAACGTTGGGAGAAGCTTATGGTTACTTGAGGCGTGGAAGGATGACGCACAAGAGGAAGAATCCCAATGCGATGGACCGACCGAGTGAGATACACGACTGGACTACCCTTGTTGAGTAACCCTGCATCAACAAGTGGAAGGTTTAGATTCTGCAAAGCAACTTGCATCTCGTTCTACAAGTGAGCCCGTGTGTTTTCTATATCTCAAGATCTATCCATGAAATTCTCGAAAAATCCTATTTCTGTTCTGTAAGCGTTGTTCCACTAAAAACAAATCTGAGTTCTTTACCTCTATAAAATAAGTCTTCGACAATTACGTAAGTCTGCTTGGTAAAGTTTGGTAATATTTTGTGGTATACATTGAACTTAAATATACATATAATTATTAAATAATTTTAAAACAATGACTGTAATTTATTATTACTACTGCTTTTTGTATCTTCGTGTTAGTTTAAGATAAAGTTTTGTATTATTTGTCAATAATTTTAAGTACGTGTATAACCTGTCACATGTTCATTTGTATATAAAGACACTGTTGTGTCGTTAATTAAACAAAATAATTTTTTTTTTTTTTAAACTGCCCTTCGAGCCGCGGAGTGAAGGGATGAATGGAGAAAAGTCGTCAGAGAATATCATGTGTCACGATGCTCAGTCATAAATGCTACACGGCAGGATGGATGGATACATTAACACTCCGTTTTTTTTTTTTCATAACATTAATATTACTAATGTGTTATTTATAGTTAAAGCATTAACACTGTGAAGGTTTAAAGATATTGTAATTTGTTCAATCCAATACTGTTTAATCCACTTTATATAACGGTATAACCCTACCGGTTTCAAGGTTTTCCCTTCTCATCAGGGGAGCACAAACAATACTGAATTTTGTTCCAACTGGTACTGACATACACGCTTCTAACGGTATGTCGGTACCAGTTAATACTCGTACATATTAAGGTTAAAAATAACATAGACAAAAAATGCTAAAATGATATTTTTATCTTTGCTTTATTTTATTGGTATTTTGTCAATAGATCTTCTTTAGCACGTAGATTCTTAGCAGTTGGTTGTCGGAGGGATTCCACATATTTTCGATATTGAATCTTTCCACATGGGAGAGACTTAGAAATTCGAAGAAAACCAGTGATCCTGTCACTTTCATATATTGTGTGGAAAGGGTCGTATATTATGTGGAAAGGGTCGTCTATTATGTGGAAAGGGTCGTTTATTGTGTGGAAAGGGTCGTCTATTGTGTGGAAAATATCGATTATTAAGGCATTAACATTGTGGACGTTTAAAGACATTGTAATTTGTCTTGTTTGTGCTCCCTGATAATGAGGTGAAAACCTTGAAACCGTTAGGGTTATACCGTTATATAGTATGAAGTGGAATAAACAATAAACGAATAAACAGTTTTGGACTAAAATAAAAATATTACTAATGTAAAGAATCAGCATAAAAAAAACACAATTTACAGAAAAAGAACGATTTATATTGAAAAATAATTTCCAGTTCTCTAGATCATAGATTAGAACGTTTCGATTTGGAAGTTCGCGACCGGCTCGTTTAAATATTTATAAATAGAAGTGTTCATGTATATATATTTGTTTTGAAAAATAATAAAAACAATATTTACTATATTTTCTACATTCACATTCAAAAAAAATAAAGGATTAAGAATATTTACACAGGGAGAAAAAAAGGAAAAAAATATACAAAAGAAATTATAACCATTTGTCAACTTCGAATGACAAAATCCTTTGAAAATGTGTGGGGCTTTAGACATAAAGGTTAACTTTATATCCAAATATTTCTAAATGGACAATTAATTTAAAGAACTTAATAGAAAAAATACAAAATGAATTGAATTAATGGTCACTTAATACAGAAGTTATTTGAAAAAGTACATGATTTTAGACTCATATCGATAAAGTTGTGATGTTTTTTTAAATACAAATTTCTTTCCTGTGTATAACTAAACAAAATCAAATATAAAACTTTGCAAGAGACTTTATACCGATATTTCTTTACAAATATATTAAACTTGAACTTCTAAATGATTACATACACATGTGATTATATATTTCCCGTATAATTTTACCAAGAACTTTATTTCCACACAATTTCAAAGGATTCCTAAATGAACGGTGTATCTGATATGGGAGAGATCAACTCACCGAAAATGTTTTTATGAAAAAATCCCTTTTTCACACATTAAAAACAACAAATTTATATCACTATTGTCACGAAATATTATCATTTACACTTATAAACAGAATTTACAATGTTAATTTGGCCGAATCACGCCCAAAATGTAGATTAAACACGTCCATACAGAACACACGGTACGTCAAAAATAATAGCTGATTCGCCATCTTGGAGATATCACTTAGTCATAGATCCATATCAGCTATAGAATCAAACAATATAGCTGATGTCAGGCCATATAATGTACTTAAAGCTATATACTCGATTTTTATCATAATTGTCAACAAAATTCATGATTGAGTGATATCAGTAGCAGGAAAAATCTTGAGTTTTAAATTCTCCATCTTTTACGTTCTACACTCACTTTTTTTAAGAATGATTTTAACTTTTATCATACATATATTGTATTTAAACCTTTATTTTTTTGGTCAAACAAGTCTTTTCTCAAGGCAGAACGCTGGTTTTAATGTTTTAATCTATACAAGCGTCTACTGCACGGTCAAGCATTCCAATTTTCAATTTTTCTTAAAGTTTATTCACAAATCGTCTCATTTTATAATATATCTTTAACATATAAAAAAGTTTTGCATATTTTTTAAGTTTAAAAATGTCCATGTCACACGTATATTTTTAATATGTCACCTTAAAGATGGTTAAAATTAGTTATTTTAAAGGACTGAAGAGAGTGATTCTAATAAACAGAGTTGAAAATACATTCATCAGAAAATTACTTCGTGTAAAACCTCTGTTGCCCTTTATTGAGAAACAGAGATTAGTTGGTAAGGGCGTGTTCTTCGAATTACAAATAAATTGTTGCTAAATATATATTTTTGCGATTCTATTGAGTTTAACGGATATTTATAGGCATGTATGGGAAAGTTGTGCGATGAGAGCTTAGATCCTTAATGAAGAACGATAACTGAGTTGACGCAAGACTAGATCCTTGACCATTTGAGGATAGGGCGATAAAAACGAAGCTAAAAGAAATCATTTTATTTTTAATTGGTCGATATGTTGTGCGATATAAAAGCTCTGAGAAGTTCAAAAGATACCTGTAACTTGGTCAAATTATTAAAAATAACGGCAGCAATTGTTTGGCTATTTCATTTTATTCCCATATAAAAAGAAAGTGATGCATTGAAGACGTCAGTCTTTTATTAAATATATTGTAGGAATCTGTTTTATCAATACACTAACGCCTTTTCAAAATATTGACACAACAGTGTTTTAAATGTTTCGTAGTCATAGAAACAGATGGCAATATACAAAATAAAAAATTTAAATATACATGAATTAAATATATCATATTACGATAAGCAGAGAGAGTAGATCTCCGCTTCATTCTTTCTTGGAACACATATTTTACTTCTATCCCATCCATACATCTCGTTATGCATACCTTCTTATTATTTATTTACTTATTTTATAAAGCTTACATGTACAGGGTAAATCTAATGCCATACAAAGCTTAAAAAGAATATAGTCAGAAAACCAAAAATTAAACTGTCCATTACTAAGATAGCTTAAAATCCTTTCTTATAGTTCGGAAATTCTAGGATGAGTCCTGTGACAGCTCACAAATTTGCCCCAATACAATCTTATGTAATGTATTTACCTAAATAACTTGCTATTTATTAGAATTGAGGCTTATATTAAAGTTGATAAAATAATTAAAATTACTGAACGTCGTTACAAGGTTGTATTGGGGCAAATTTGTGAGCTGTCACAGGACTCATCCTACATTTTCTGAACTATAAAAACGTTTTCTGAAATGTTGAAGATATCAATATTCGATGCCCTATTCAAAAAGGGCAGCCAGCATAGCAAAGAAAAAGAACTTGGCAGGTTAGTTTAACTTATTGCCAGTCTAAATTAATCAATATTTTTGTACCTCAAATAGTTGCCAGGAATATAAAACCATATATTTTCTGATATACTTAAATTAGGTGTAGCTCCCGTCAGCAACTTAAAGATATAAGACGAGGCCTTCAAATCCCTCCTCAGGCTTAGAAGGTAGTATCCCAATATACTTAGAAGACACCTTATAGGGTAGAACCATGGGTAGAAACCGCAATTAGACAAGTAGAGATATTTAAAAAAATTCTTTCGGACTGTCTCCACCATTTGAGAGTAACGAATCTCCTGCGGCCGATTTATAAAGCATTATATAAGAAAAAGTGAGATACAAGAAATTGCCGATCAGTATATTATATACCTACAAACATACTGTCTCTATTGTATAACATCCTTAACTGCCCCTCCGCCCCCTCTTATCTCGCCGAAAATTTTCAGCATCTTTCCAATCATGGATTAGCGCAACGCTCAAACAGAGATGGTCTATTGGCCTTTCCAGTTCACCGCTCATCTTTTTTTACGTCGTCCTTTACTGTCCATGCAGTGAGACTCTGGAATCAGTTACAAACCAATATAAGACTCGATCCGTCTTTGGCATGCTTTAAGAAGCGACTGAAAAAAATCTTAATTTCTAGTCAGTAAAATAACGTGTTTCATTCCTGATTTTTCTTTTCCTTTCCTCTCCACCATCTCTTCCTTTCCTTTTGATTGATGATATCTCACTTTATATGAAAAATAATGTTCGGGTGATTGTCCGTCTTTGTGGGGTTTGTGGGCATACGCTCACGTATGTGTTTATGGATTTCGTGGGAATGTATAGTCATTTGAATGATTTATGCGACCACGTAACTTGCAATAGCCGCCTGACAATAAACCCGCCAGATTGTATTTGCAATAAAAGTGTTAAATAAATAAATAAATACTTAAACTAAACTTTAAGCCGAATGTGTTACTATCGCAAATATTGCATTGTATTGTATTATACAGTACAACCTGGTGGGCTTATTGCCATGTGGCAATATCATTTAACCAACCAGAAAGATATTAAAGAGGTCTCAAGTAAAAATCAGACTGGAATCCGTTTTAAAAAATATCTGGATTCCAACGGGAATTCAACTCACAACTTCCAGGTTGAGAGACAAACATCTTAGCAACTAGCCTACATAGGCTGCAAACAGAAAGATCTACAACAATTTCTTTGTGGTTCGTCTTCTCTTGGTAAGTTTTCTGTGGTTTTCTTACCAAATATATCTTTCTGAACATTTGCAGATGCAGAGAAGTACCTAATCTAATGGCCGCATACATTACCTTCCTATACTTGTACTCAACTTATATATAATATATTTATTTTGTAATATTTTTATCCTGTAAATAATGGGTTTGTTATTTATTTATTTTACGCATGACAAGAAATATACATAATTTGCGAAAAAACATTTGGTTATTTAATGTGGACACACAATTTTAATGAATCTTTGTTTGTTGCCCTTCATTTGTCGTGTCCCCAGTAAACAAGGCTTTTGCCTGTCTCTCACTGAGGACATATAGCATGAAAAAATAAATCGATACTTCTTTCCGATTTTTGATTATTTAAAACCCCTTTGCATATTCTCATCAACCTGACAAACAGTGACAGTCAATTACATATGAATACATCGCACGAAATCAAACCCCTCACACTTCATCACTCCAGACAGACCAAAAATATTCATCCCACAATATACCGCACATAATCATTAAAATAAAAATATATAAAACAACAAAAAACACCACACTCAAAAGCTCAGACAAACCTTTGCTACAAGTCATTCCTCTTGCAAGCCCAAGTACTCAAACTCCTGTCGCAATAACAACCACGCTCCGATCGGCTGCCTAAATTGTTTTCCTCCCTTTGCCTTTATTGAATTCGGCACCCCATTGTATGTCATGAGAACTAAATAGGCATATTGCCTTTGGGCAAAAGATGTTTTAACTCTATTATTATTCATGTATTGTTTCTTTCATATTACATCCTAAACTGTTCTTTTTTCCCTTGTTGGAAGACACCGACATAGAAATTTGAACTCTCTAAGACAATAGAAACCTGAAGAAATGAAAGGTATCGAAGGAGAGCTTAGCTTTTGGAACGATGCTAACACCCATAACTAACAAAGCATCCCCATCAAGAAGGTGTTGTCTACGCGGTGAATCCATCCATAGAAATTCCTTTTTACTTTGATTTAAATTAATTTCTTGACATTCAATTTGAGACATTGAAAATTCAGTTAGAATTATTGTATCGGACGTGTGCCGTCACCCTTGTGTGTGTATGTGGTATGATGAAATAGACAATGCTGTGTAGATCTGGAGGGAAATTCACCCTAATATTCGTCTATTTAAACTGTGTAAATCTGTGTATGAACTCTGTTATATGTATAACTGTTATGTAATTCTATGCTATTTTGTTATAATAATATAAACTTAATTCTGTATGTAAATCTATGCTATAGAAATATGTATTGTGTTATTCTATGTATTTGTGAATCATGTTGGAAACTATATAAAATGTATGTTTGTTTGACTCCGATCGCGTTCGCGACCGCAATGGAAATAAGTGACTTGCGGGGCGATGCGATCGGAGTAGGTCGGGGCCCAGTCGGCGTAAGCAGGGCCCAAACCTCCGAAAGTTGTTGTATTTCGCGGGCAATGGGCGCTTGTGACGGCCGACTGACCATTAATATAGAGGGCCCCCTGATTGCGAAATATATTCTCAGTACTACCAACTATACAGTGTTTTACTTGAGACCCGCTACCCTACTTCGACTGCCTGAGAGGAATCTCTCCGCCCTGCTACCTTCTTCTTCTTCTACTAGATCTTCGCTACGGAATTCGCGACGTCGATTCTCTGAGCGCGACGCGGCAACCAACGTGCCTATTTACAGTCTATGTGCCCCGTATGGTACAATTATCCTGTTCCAGAATATCTTTTTCCCTTGGATCACAGATTAACATTGAAAATAAGCATTTATTTTTGATAATGGTATTTTTATACTGTGAGTCACACAAATTATTCATGTAACCTTAGTCATCTCTTGCATACCACTGGTGGGCACTTGTATCACTGATTGTGAACTTCCATTTTAACGGATATATCTTAATTGAAATATGATAGTACTGTAAAGATAAGCTGTGATTAAATTTTAGTAAACTGTTGTGAAAGGATTTCAGTAAATGGAGATAAGAATTATCTTGAGAAAACCCAAACCGTAATCAATGTAAACTAAAGGTGTTTACCAATTAGTTGAGTTAATATTTATGTACCATAAACCTATGTAAACTAAAAGTGTTTATCAATTGAATAAGTGCCGTGAATAAGGTATTAACTAACAAAACTTGTATTTTACAGTATTCAAGAAAAACACTTTTTTTATTAAGTGTCGATATTTTAATAGTTTTTTTTTAAATCAAAAGATATATTTTCATACACACACTTTATTTTACAATAAAAAATTACCAAACTATATTCAAAACAACAAAAAAAAATTAAAAACACTATAAATATGTGGAATAATGTGGTCCGCGAATGCAGTTACAACGTTATTCCACAACTCTTATATAAAACAAACAAGTTGTGTTGTTACAACTTTTATATGAAAAATCAATCATGTACGTTAGTTGTCACGTTATTCCACTAACCTCTTCTGATCTTCTTTTACTCGTTACTTCTTTGCCTTTTCTGCTTGTATAGGATTGTCCGCTGTTTCTCAGTTTCTTCCGTTTATTATCTGACCATTCTGCAGCCCTTGCATATTGTTTTTTTTTTCGAAATTAAGTTTATTTTCTACACTAGTAGAATGAACGACGGGCGCCTCCCCAGACATGTTGATACTTGAAACCACATTATTCCACTGAGCGCACGCAAAAATCCAACAGCAATGTTGGCGTATCAGTAGAAACTTAAGATTTAGAGAATATTTTTATAGAGGGGACGAAGGACGTAACCATATAGCACGTTATTTCACAAAATGCTGGATTTTGAAAAAATGTTAGTTACCACCTTATTCGCGGTACACATTCAATTAGTTGAGTTAATATTTATTTGAACTTATGTAAACTAAAGATGTTTATCAATTAGTTGAGTTAATATATATTTAATCTTCATTGTAGAAAGAAAGTTAAGATAATCTTTATCAAATATTCAATAAATTTAAAAACATATCAGAAAATCCCTGATAGTTGAGCGAGTCCAGAAGAAATTACTGTAACACCTTTAGTGTAAAGAGTATGGATTTCACTCGTGGCGCCATCCCACATTATTATACTCGTAATAGATATGCTAGGATATTACTCGTTATTTATTTAACACTTCAATGTAAATAAAGGATCTTTCAAATTGAGCGGTTTGTTTCATTCTTGGATAAAACACAGATGGCGTCATGTACTTGCCGTGACATTTGAGAAGTGTAATGTATGATATTTATAAAAATGGAGTCGTATACAATACAATAACTCGTTCAAATTGTTGAATTATTTTATGTATTGTGATCTCCGGAAACGGTGATGTTATTGCCTCTAAGATCATGTGATCTGACACTGTTGGACTATTTTCTCTGAGGTCACGTGAAAAGCCAGGTCTATAAGAATGACCCCCGATCAATTCCTGAGCTGAAGGACAACATTATTCGCATTATCGGTGAGTTAGAATCGCAATTATTCCAAAATGTCATCGAAAATTTTGACAAAAGAGTGGACATCTGCAGAGCTGCAAGAGGTGGACAGTAGATGGATATTTTTTTTTTTTTAAAAGAATAGATATGACCGAAGTCATAGGTATCCTTATACCCTCGAACACTAGGCGGAAGAAGTGCCTGTGTCGTTCGAGGGGAGTAGCACAGCGCAGGGTTCGAACCGATGAACTACCGCACGGAAGTCCAGCGCGTTACCGCGCGGCCATGCACCTCAAGCCATGCAGCTCACCTTTTTTGTGTTTAAATCTTGTACATTATACTTCAATGACCAATAAAAAGTTTTTTGAAATCATAGCAAATTGTGTGTTCTATTCAAGAATTGAAAAAAAATAGAATTAAAAAACCGCTCAATATGAAAGACCCTTTACAATCTGGTGGGTTTATTGCCAGGTGGCAATCGCCTCCAACCAACTAGACAAAAGTAAATAAAGCAAGTTACATGGTCGCAAAAAAATACTCGGAAGATTATTCATATTTATGCAATTTATGGGCATAAACATATAAAAGTAAAAGTAAGATATCATCAATCAAAGGAAAAGGAAGGGATGGAGGAGAGGGAAGATAAATCAGGAATGAAACACGTTATATTACTGATAAAAAATTTAGAGGAGCTTGAACTTCATGAGTGCCCGAACATTTCCTATGGGATTTGCATCTGGTGACTGCGACGGTCAATCCATTACGTCAACGTCATTTTCCTGTTTCCACGCAGTACCAAGACGTGTCCGATGTTTTGAGTCACTGTCCTCTTGCAGTCGTCTCTCTTACACCAAGTATGATTAATGGAAGAACGAGCCCAAAAAGAAGCTTCGTCCGAAAAAATTACTTTGTCCCAATCACTGTCTAAATTTTCTTTCTCCCTTGTGAGTCTTTTTTCGACTTGTTTTTCGGACAGTAGTGGTTTCTTCATTGTGTTTCGAAATTTCCCTCCATGAGCTAGTAAACGTCTTCTTACAGTGTCACATGACACAATTAGACCCTTTTCACGCAAAACCGCCTGTCCGCTACGCAATGATAGACGAGGATTCTTCTCAAACACCTGTAAAATCACTCTGTCCTCCTTTTTCGTCGTTTTCTGTGCAGTGCCACAATCTGGTAGGTAATCGGTGTTTTTTACGTCGGAATAGTGTTTCACCCACTTACTTACAAATGTCTTCGGCTTTCTCATGTATTTAGCAGCGGATCCGTATGACATTTTCATTCCTTTCGGATGTGTACACAGAAACATGGCTTCGCAACTTGATGCATACGCGGCACGCATGGTGAAATATGTTCTTGTGAAACCAAAGTCTTGTGGTGCGCCCGGGGGGCGGAGAACAGTGGGAAGGCCGAAACTCCGATGGCTGGATGAAGTGGTGAGGGATGCAAACATCGGTATCCGGAACTGGCGTAACGCTGCACAGGACCGTCAGTCATGGAGGTGAGCTCTGCGGGAGGCCAAGACCCGACCTGGGTTGTAGAGCCATGGATGGATGGATGAAACCAAAGTCGAACGACAACTGAGTTTTCCTATACAAAGCATCTTGGGGGAAGGGTCTTGCTGCCTACTAGCGCTTGAATCTACCCTCTATCAGTTTCCAGGAAAAAATGTTGCCATATACGCTCGTGTCAAACTGCACATATCACACAGCTAAAACCTCTCACACTTTATCACACCAGACAGACCAATCTTGCAATAATTACCATAAACACACCACACTCAAGAGTTCACACAAACCTTTACTAGAAGTCATTCCTCCTGCAAGCCCAAGCATTCAAACTTCTGTCGCAAAAACAACCACGCTTTGATCGACTGCTTGAATTTTTTGCCTTTATTGAATTCGGCACTCCATTGTATGTCATAGGAGCTAAATAGGCATATTGCCTTTGGGCAAAAGATGTTTTAACTCTAGGGATGGCACACATTTCATCAGTTGTCATGCGTGTCATGTGTCTCTGCTGAGTCTGCATCTTCCCTTCCTCTCAATGATAGTGTCAGAGAATGGATTTGAAATCCAAATTAGCTATGTCCAGGACCCGATGATACTCCCTGAAAAGCACTGCTGTGGGATACCGGGCGGGAAGTCTATTAATCATTTTTATTATCAATTTTTGTGAAACCTGCAGTATGTGCTTCTGTGTCAAGGTGTATCCCTCCAAACCGTTATACTGTCTGTAGGAAAGTGCCGACTGATATAAAGCTATGTTAAATATTGTAAATACCTTTAAGAACATTTTTATTAAGCACATTTCGAATTATACGGAAAATATACCCAAGTTTTCTGATTTTTATGCTCAAAGTACGAGGCGTATCCAGAAAGTAAGTGTACTGAAGCTCTCACGACCGGATGGATTTTATTTTCGACATGTTGGCTGCACTTCCGTGTAGCCTGACCCTTCCCCTCCACAATGAGACCGGTTCGAGGTCAGTGCGTTGAGAAGTGTCGACGCGACAACACGTTTTGTGAAAAATGTCAACCCAATCTCCCGCCAAGTGCGAAATTTTGTAAAAAGTCAAGAGTTTTTTCCATCGTTACTGAAGATGAAACTTGGGTTACACACTACACGCCTGAAACCAAAAGGCAGTCTCAACAGTGGCGTCACACCTCTTCACCCTCCGCCAAAAAGTTCAAAACCACAATTTCAGCCAAGAAAATCATGATATCCGTGTTTTGGGACTGTCAAGGCATAATTTTAATTGAATATATGCCTCAAGGGGAGACCATCAACTCTGCAAGATACTGTGAAACCCTAAAAAAATTGCGGAGGGCGATTCAGAACAAGAGGAGAGGCATGCTGACAAAGGGAGTCTGCCTGCTGCATGACAATGCCAGACCACACACGGCCAACGCCACGAAGGAACTGCTCGCCTCGTTTAAATGGGATTTCCTGAACCATCCCGCGCATTCCCCTGACCTAGCACCTTCAGATTACTATCTCTTTACCTCCTTGAAGCTGTACATGGGTGGAAAAAGGTTTTCAACCGACGAGGAGGTAAGGAGGAGGTGGAGAAGTGGACGGAGGGGTTGACGGGAAACTACTTCGAGGAAGGCATCAAAAAGTTGATACCCCGCTTCACCACCTGCATTGAGAGGAATGGCGACTTTGTCGAAAAATAGCTTACATATGTACTACGGTTACCCGTAATTTTTTTGTTTAAATAAAAAAAAATGTAACCTACAAAAATTCAGTACACTTACTTTGTGGATATGCCTCGTATAAATATGGACCTTCCAGCAAAGAAACTGATCAACAAAAACTCTTCTTCTTCCTCTTGGTCTAGGTCGTATGACCTGTTTGTGACAGTGGGCTGTCTTGGGATGATGACGTCCAGTTGTCAATCCATCTTTTCGGTGGCCTTCCTGGTAATCTCCTGCTGCTAGAGTTTTCAGTCTTAGCAATTTTTACAAGTCTCGTATTCTCCATGCGGTCTACATGAACCTTCCAGAAGCGCTTTAGCTTCTTCCCCACCTCACTATGTCTTCAACACCACAGACAGACTTTATCGTCTCATTTCTGATCCGATCTCTAAGAGTTCTGCCTGCGATGGAGCGTAGGGTTCTCATTTCTGCCACTCGGAGGTTTTTTGTTCTGTTGGTATCGGCACTCACTTCTATCCCATATGTCGTGACGGGACGGTCCCATGTTTTATATATACTGACTTTACTTTCGGTTACCATGTGATAGTATAAAGCAAGGGTCGGCAAACTTTTTTGGCTGCGGGTCAAAATCAACCACAATGTGAATATTAAAGGGACGTTTGGGTCAGTGATATTTTCATTTTAAAACAGTCTTTTAATGAAGAATAAGATACATTTTACTAAGAAAATATTTACAATACGCTTTTAAAGTTTAATTATTTTAAAAACTAATAAAATTCTAATTATTATAAAAACAAACATAGTTGAATGAACTTTATTTATAAACGTTCTCTTCGATATTAATGGCTCCCCTGATGTTGAACTTGTGACGTCAATTTAGTCAAGTCTGGTGCGGTGTATAGTCAGTCGTTTTAAGATGAATACAAGCATCTGAATTTTCGGTAGTTAATCTGCTCCTGTTCTTGTTTAACCTTTCCTTCCCTGTGTTGGGTATCTTCTACACGTTGCTTCTAATAACCATCAATATCTCTATAAATATAATAAATACAAGGTTAAGATTTTAGGTATTCCTCCATAATATATTTACGCATTGATTTAAAAAATAATATTCATAATAATCAGAATTTATCGACTACATCGTAAGTATTTCGTGAATATCGGAAACAAATTCGCATTTAAACGCTGTGAGTGCCTCGATCTTGGGTCTTGACGATAGGTGAAAAGTATGCGGGAAGCGCGGCACTATATTCGCATCTCACTTTTGCATACGTCACTGAATAGCGAGGAGCTCAATTGTCTCAACCTCGCAAGTGTAAGCCACGCCCGAGTTAGCCACCAACCCTGCCGCGCCGCAGTAGCTGTTGGGCTGGCAACGAGACTAGATCTACGCCCGTTCCGTGAGCGTTGCCAGATGGTTTTTTAATGTTTTCAGCAAATAAATCTCAATTATTATAATTTTTAACTTCAATTATAATTAATTAAGGGGATTATCTATGAATGTTCTTATTTTTCCGATTTAAAATCGCTAATTTTTTTATCACGTACTCACTACCCAACACCGGAGCGCACGTTTCAATTTTAGCACCGTAAGGGAAGGGTTAAAATACATTTCATTTGTGAAAATATTTGCTCACATTTATAAGTTGAACCAAATGTGGACAAAATGGCAAAGGCAATTTTTTTCAAAGATGAAAACTTGGTAGGAAGTGATGCCCAATACCAACACGTTGATATCATGAGGAAATGATTATCTTTCCGCAATTCCTTGTATTTATCCGTCCATAACGTTGAATTTTTAAAATCAATCATTTCTAAACTAAAATTTTAGATATTGAAAATACTGCAAATTTAAAACATTTTCTTCTATTTCGTCGGGCTTTATTATAAATGTTAACATTTCGTCATCGCCGTGGTTCTTAAAACTTTGAAATCGACTTTCATATTCGCCGTCTGTAAATGGTTTTCCGTTGATACCAATACCAATGCTAAGAGCTGCAACAAAGCTGGTAGATGTAGCGGGTAACAAAACTCTTTAAGAATTAATTTTGTTTTCCAAAATTTAATGCACGTTTAGCAATGTATTCAGATTTATCTTAATTTGTCATTTCACTTACATCTTAATGTTTTGAAGAAAAGTGTCGGTCAATATTGTAAGTCCTAGCGGTTATTACATCTGTACATAAAGTACATACCAATTTGTCATCATTTTCGATACATCCATTCTTTTCTTTCCACACATCTTGAAATAACCTCTTTTTTGCTTTTTGTTTGTTCATGGTAATATTTTTTTTAAATAATAATTATTATTTCACTTAGGTAACTGCTTAATAATTATTTAGCTGCGTAACTGCGTCACTCCGTTACTGAACATGTACTACAACTGAGAGAACGATACACGCCACGCCAATTTTGTCCCTTACGTCTCCGCCATTACTCTGCAGCGCGCGGCGCATGTTGTTAGGGCGGAAACGTAAGGGACGAAATTGACTTGCGCGCAAAAACAAAGTATCTATTTTCATTTTTTTTTTTATTCGTAAAATATTCGTTTCATGTTCTATAATTTATTTTTATATATTATACTTTTTTTCGGAACTAAAGTGGATCACTTGAAATAAGTAAATGGGTCACTTGGTGACCCGCGGGTCATAGGTTGCCGGTCCCTGGTATAAAGTGTCATGGAGTTAACAAAAACTCCAAGACACTTTATACTATCAACCCTTTCCAAAGAAGCACAACTACAGCCAGCCAAAGACGATCAAGTATGAAGTCTTACGTATTTAATTGTAGGTGCTCGAGTTCTTGTAGAGATGCTAAACGTGATGAACTTAGATTTTACCAATTCAGAGTCAATAAATTTGAGTTCGGTATTTTTAAACTAGATACAATTCTTCGTTTGCCTTTCGAAATACGTCATACAGTACCCGGCAGTAAGTAATACACACAGGGCTTAAGAGACTGTCGGTCATAATCAGCTAACTCAGCTTTGTAGAGCGTCGTCTCTGTCATTCATACACGTGTTCCGTCGCGATTTGTCAGTCATTGTCAACCGTTCTAGGGGCAGAGACGATACTCTACAAAGCTGATTATGGCAGACAGTCTCTTAAGACCGATGTGTATTACTTACCGCCGGGTACTGTAACATGTTCTGCCCTCGATTGCAAATTATATGTATAAGTCGTATATTGTTCTATACTTGTTTCCGTGTTATATAAAGGATAACCTCCGTGGCCTAGTGGTAAGACCGTGGCTTGTCTGCCGATCCGGAGGTTGCGGGTTCAATCCCCGCTAGAACCCAGATTTTTATAAATTGGGATTCCACTCTGGTTTTCACTAAGGGCCTTTTAAAAAAAATCTTTCTGGTTGGTTGGAAGAGATTGCCACGTGGCAATAAACTCACCAGGTAAAAAAAAAAAAAAAAAAAAAAAAAAAAGGATACTAAAGTGTCATTTGTCAATAAATAAATAAAGGCTTTTTGTTTCACTTTCATACAATTTTATTAAAATAATTTAATACATATTCTATATAGTGACAAGTTACTTAAAAAAATATAACAATACTTAGAAATAGCAACTTAAAATTAATATGGCAAAAATTAAATAAACTCTAAATACAATATAATAAACTAAGGCATAACTTTATGAGATAAACTTTTTTGAATAAAACACAACTAAAACTTGGGAGCCTTAAGGCCTCGGCCACACAGGGAGGAGCCTCGCTTGGTGCTTAGAGGTACGCTGCGAGTTAGGTGACATATCCTAGTTAACCAACGCACCCCATATCGCAATGGCCACACTGCACGCTTTGTGACTATTATAGTCACCTAGTAGTGTAGCTCTAAGCACCAAGCAAGGCTCCTACCTGTGTGGCCGAGGCCTTGGTGATTTCGTAAAGCTATATGTTAAAAGACCCACACATTGTTTCCTAAGAAAATAATATACTTTTGAATGTTTAAAAACTAATGAGTTTTGACCTTTCGAGTCTTACTTTTTATCTTAAGATAAAATTAAAACTTCGCAACCCTCGTGCAAAAATTTATTATTTGCATGTGCACGCGGCAGGGCCACAAAGTGACATCACTGCTGGCAAGTATCATTCCTTAAGTGACCTCTTGTCAAAATTTCAGCGTAATGCGACGCGTAATTAACATTTGACACCGATCTGAATCATTCACTTTGACATTTGTCGCAACAATGAAAAAAAAAAAAACAGTTCTGTGCAGTCATCAAACAATGTTACTCGAAGTTAACAGCCATGCTGGTCAAAGCGGAGTTCCATGAAGTTCACGGGGACTCTGTACTACCGTTGAAGACTTTATATTTCTGGGTAAATGAGTTTGAACATGGCCGTACACACACTGAAGATTAATCGCCATCTAGATGCCCAATTCCATCCACCACGGAAGAAATCATCGATAAAAATTCACGGTATCGTAGTGAACATTGAGTGAATGTGTGTGAAATTACTGAGGCTGTGGGCATCTCAAGTGAACGTGTTCACAATATCCACGAAAAATTGAATTTGGAAAAGCTGTCTTCGCGATGGGTGTCGCGATTGTTAACTGGCAACCAAAAATACACTTGATACGATACTTCGATGCAATGTTTGATGATGTTGAATCGCAATCCGAAGAACTTTTAGCGTCAATTTGTGACTGGATGAAACTTAGATCTATCATTATCTATCAAGAGTCCAAACATCAGATAAAATAACGGACAACTGGTGAAAGTACGCCAAAGAACGCAAATACCGTTTTGTCGGCTGGATAAGTGATGGCCACTGTTTTTGGTGAATTCCGAGGAATCGTCACGATAGACAACTACTTGGAGAAGGGTAAGACAATAACGGGAGCCTATTACGCGTTGTTGGACCGTGTGAAAGATGAATTGAAGGAAAAAACGGGCAAGATTGGTACGTCTAAGTGCTCTGGCATTATTGGACCGTGTGAAAGATGAATTGAAGGAAAAACGGCTAAGATTGGTATGTCGAAGTGGTCTGGCATTATTGGACCGGTGAAAGATGACTTGAAGGAAAAACGGCCAAGATTGGTACGTTAAAGTGCTCTGGCATTATTGGACTGTGTGAAAGATGAATTGAAGGAAAAACGGCCAAGATTGGTACGTCAAAGTGCTCTGTAATTATTGGACCATGTGAAAGATGAACTGAAGGAAAAACGGCCAAGATTGACACGTCAATAAGTGCTCTACCACCAGAATAACGTGTCATCCTACAAATCGACAGTCGCAATAGCAAAACTGCACGAATCGGGCCTTGAATTCGTTCCTCATTCATTATATTCCACAGACTTATACCATACGACTTCTTCTTAAACAAAACCTAGTAAGTTATTTTTATTTTAGTGACCCCCCCCTGATATTTCACTGGGATCTCCCTCGTAGGGCTCCTGACCCACACGTTGACGTAGGAACACATGTCTACATCACCAAAATTGACATATTGATGGATACAACGGACAGGAATGAAAAAGAATGTAGTCATTATAAAAACAATTCTTTAAAATAAAAACTTCATAAATGTAAAGATCGATTTACATTAATTTTTAAAACAAAAAAAAAATAATAATCTAGGAATACATATGGTTCCTTAGTTTTCCAGTTCGAAACGTGGATAATACAATACTTTGTGTTAATATACACTTAAAACCGACTTAACTTAAATGCTTATAGAGTTGATTATCTAAAAAAACTAAATAAAAATATAGCAAAATTACAAAAGCTAATTTTAAAAGCTACCGTTAAAATTTTGGCAATGTTTAAATATCACATTTTTTTTTGTTTGTTAAATTTCTAATAAAAGCTCGCATATAAGGCTAAATGCACATCTGATCTCGACTTGCTAATACACGCTGAATTTGATCCAGCTTGCCGCATTTGATCTCACTTACTTATACAAGTTAAGCCTGATCTTAATTTTCTTATACATAACTTTCTAATGCACATCAAATCAGAACTCGAATTCTTAAAATACTATGACATTGATCTCATCTTGCTTCAACACGCTGACCTTGATCTCAACTTGCTAATAATACACACTGAATTTGATCTCAAATTCCTAATACATAATGACCTTGATCTCAACTTGTTAATGCACACTGAATTATAATAGATCTCGAATTCCTAATACATAATGTCTGATCCTGGTCTTGCTTCAAAATGCTGAATTTGATCTCAAATTCCTAATACATAATGACCTTGATCTCAACTTGCTAATAATACACACTGAATTTGATCTCAAATTCCTAATACATAATGACCTTGATCTCAACTTGTTAATGCACACTGAATTATAATAGATCTCGAATTCCTAATACATAATGTCTGATCCTGGTCTTGCTTCAAAATGCTGAATTTGATCTCAAATTCCTAATACATAATGACCTTGATCTCAACTTGTTAATGCACACTGAATTATAATAGATCTCGAATTCCTAATACATAATGTCTGATCCTGGTCTTGCTTCAAAATGCTGAATTTGATCTCAAATTCCTAATACATAATGACCTTGATCTCAACTTGTTAATGCACACTGAATTAGATCTCGAATTCCTAATACATAATGACTGATCCTGGTCTTGCTTCAAAATGCTGAATTTGATCTCAAATTTCTAATACATAATGACCTTGATCTCAACTTGTTAATGCACACTGAATTAGATCTCGAATTCCTAATACATAATGACTGATCTGGTCTTGCTTCAAAATGATGAATTTGATCTCAAATTCCTAATACACCTTGATCTCAACTTGCTTATACTCGTACACTGAATTAGATCTCGAATTCCTAATACATAACTAAATGCTGACCTTGATCCCAACTTGTTAAAACACGCTGAATTTGATCTGAAATCGTTTATACACATTTTCTTCAAACCTGACTCGATCTACCTTAAGACAGATGTGAATTTGGCTATACGCTCCCACTACAACTAACTTTACAATTAATTAAACACGTATATTAAATTAAATCACGTACGAGATTTCACTTCATAAAATAAAGAGACATAGACAATATGCTGAATCGGTTACAGGAGATTTCGTGACAGCAAAAGATGCACATCTCTCGTGGAATATTTTCTTGATGACACTAACCCACTATCTAACAACATCTATAGTAAACAAAAATCTAATTCTAGAAGCGTTGAAAAAATCTAAAAATGGATGTAGACCAACTATCTAATGCATCCCAAACATCTTCTACGCCTATTATCGATACATCTAAGTCTGTTGTAATCATGAATTCACCTACGGAACTGCCTAATGAAAAAAACACAGACATCTGATATTATATCCCAAACGTCTTCATCAACATCTTCGACAACATCTATAGTAAACAAAAATCTAATTCTAGAAGCGTTGAAAAAATCTAAAAATGGATGTTGTCATGGTTACACTAAAAGGTAACCACTTACACTAGGATGATATATTATCATATAAAAGCCACAATCGCAATTTAAAAAGTCAATATAATGAATACAATTAAAAAGCTTAACAACAAATTTACACAATTTCCAGCTTCAACTGATAAATCGATCAATAAATGTTAAATTTCTTCAAAGTCGGAGTCCGATATAAAACAAAAAAAAATCTTCACGTTCGAAAAAAAAATTGTTTTTGTCCGATCATAAAAATTAATATTTTTTATCAGCCAACTTGAACTCATCATACTGTAAAAATAATGTACTACGCTAACCTGGCAAGTTTCATCAAAAGATGGCCTGTTTAGTCAGGATTTCAGAATGGTATGGATTTGTTATTAGAGGCGCCGTCTGTTGGTTAGTCCCGGGACTTATTGATCGACGTGTTATTAACTTCTAAATTACAAAATTTAATAATTCACGACTAAATCGTTCCACGATTCTCTTATTCGGATACAGGACAGAGTCTCGGATGTACGTTGAATTCCTAATCCTCGTTACAATCTTCCATCCTGTGTAGTTGATCCAATATCTGCATGTTGATCGGATCAGATTCGATATAATTCGAGTTGAGTGTTTCGTCGTCTTCGTCGCCGCCCTCATCACCGTCGCTATCCTCGATAACGATTTTTTTATCCCTCTTCTTGATCCCGTCTTTCAGATTCTCCTCATCGTCGGAGCTGTCGTTCGCCTCTATATATATAAAGTCTGGATCATAAACGATACGTTTGTCTTTGACTTCCGAACCGAGTAAAGAGTCCCACAGTATATTATTTAATTTGTAGAGTCTTATAAAAATGTACGTTCCTTTCGCGCAATGGTAACATTCCGCCGTCTTGACACCTCCGTACAAGTAAGAATTGATCGAGTAATAACACCCGTCGACGCACGTTTCAAACAACAAGTGATTATTGGTGATAGTGCATTCGTACAAAGTAACGTTGGGCAACTGTATTTTAACAGTGACGGATGAATCGTTCTGATGCCACAGAACTTTCGGCGTATTGTGGAGAGGTTTAACGTATTTCGGTCCAGCGTTCGTTTCTATTATTCCTCGTAAGTGATCTTCATTACTAACTACAACGAAATCGCCCTGATCCAATATTGATGATTTACGAGTCACGGGTTCGCTGTTTTTTATCAATCGCGATAAATCATCTCTATTCATAAGAGCCACGTAATCATCCTTATCGAACTGGACATCCCACACATCATCATCGTCTTCTTCTTCTTCTTCAGGCCAAGCTATAAGGCCTTCTCGTTCCTTTTCCATCTCATCTTTCGATTCCGAAACCGCAACCGAAACTGCGGTATTTTCTTTCTGAGAAGAAACACTTTGCGGTGCCGAACTATCTTTTCTATAGTTCAAGATATAATCAGGAATCTTCGGATTCAGCTGCGATTCATCTTCCGAATCGGATTCGTCTTCTTCAACGTTAACAGCATTCATTTCGTTTAATACTTGAACCAAAGCGTCGTTATCTTTGACAATCAGTTCCATTTCGCTACCGACGGCGTTAGCCAACTCGACTTTGACGAAAATCTCATTCAAAGATTCCTTCATTTCCGGATCAGCAAGAACAATTCCGTATTTGTTCCCTTTCGTATATTCCGCCTTTTCCTTAGTATAATATTTGCATACGAGTATTTTTAAATCTACCGTATTGCCTATAAAACAATAATCGTACAATGTATCAGTTTCAATATCTGTCCACTTCTTACCGATCGGTTCAAGACCCAATAAGCGAGATTCGATCGCTTGGAACGGCATCCTCGTAATAAATTCACCGTTAATAGGGAAGATTTCATCGTGTTTCACGACGCTTACGTCCCCATGATCCACAAAGAAACACTTATAAAGCATACCCATTTCTCGATCATTCGTAACTTGTTCGATACGAGCTCTATAATATAAACCGTCTTCTACGTATTTCGCTACGCAGTAATACCCGTCATTGATCGCTTCATCATTTAAATCCGGTTCAATCTCGATAAACTTATTTTTAAGTCCTTCAACATACTTTTGCAAGTCGTCTTCCAATTCGTTCAAAGTCCTTTGACACGCAAAGACACGTACAAACAGTTGTCCAAGAGAATTGGCAGAAACAAAGTACACTTCCGTGTACTTGTTCGGGCTCAAGAATGCCCAATTCGGTACGGGCAAATTTTGCTTCTTACTCGATTTTTTTGATATCTCGTACTGGGGCAATTCAAAATCAAAACGGCTGCAGAGATTATACAGCTGATTCAAGTGTGACGGGTTTTCGACCGCAAAATTATTCGAGACAAGATGATTTTTATAAATGATCTTAACCGTGTCGACTTTAAGAGTCTCCAAATGCTTACATAGATGTACGTTATCGAGGAAAAGAGTATTATCGATGCCTAAAACGATTCTACCTCGAACCATGTACTCTTTATTTGAAAATAACTGACGTACATTTTGCAAGCAAAACACACTCCATAAAACGTTACTTTCGGAAGGTGCTAAACCGACAACTCTGATTTTGACAGTCGCCGAAGTCAGATTCTTCAATCGGTCAGGCAAATGTAGAAGATCACGACCCATCATAATGATATACTGTTGCTCTTCAAGCAAATTAACGAGAACTTCTTCGGGTTCGTTATGATTCGAAGTCGGCATGATCCTAATGATCTGACATCGTTCGTACACGTTTCCAAACTTGATTGCGCAGACATCGCCGAGTTGATATTTGCTATGAGATCTACGGTTGCCTTCTACGGCGAAATACGTGGCCATTTCCATAAAAATAAGTATGTTCTTCTGTTGAATCTTAGTTGTGACACCCTCAAACGAAATATGTTCCAAAAGACGAGCAGAGAACAAAGTGGCGTGAAGCGGAATGAGTACTTTGCATTTAACGAAGCCAGTTTTCGGTATCCAATCTTTCAATCTATCGGCAGGAACTAAAGAATGCCGTTCGATACAGTTAGTTAAATCGTGACATTCGCCGTACGACAGTAAGTTATTACACAGCGGTACGTATAACCTTGCCTTTTGTAAATCTTTATACGACGATATCTTGATCATTAATTCTTTGACAGCCGGCGGAGTGTCTATGCCGTATCTTTCGACGAAATGGACAATCTTCGGTAATTGCAGAATATTCTTTTCGTCTATAAAAACATCGACCCTTAGCTGCGTCTTAGATTGATTCTCCAAATACAAATTCGGATAACTTGCAGCCATAGTCGAAAATCTCAAATTGAATTTCGTGTAAGTCTTCGGGAGAGAATAATGAATCAGCCAGTTAGCGTTGACTACGTCCAAAAACTGTAGATTCGTATCGGAGCAAACCATTATCAAATTTCCGATCACGTTTTTGCATTTCCTCCACGATAATCGGATCTCGTTTAAAATGTCCAAAGTCATACTTGTATTTGCCGATAAAACTACGTGTTCGTCTGATTCGAGCTCTTTCGTAACGTTTTTGATCTCGTTGTCGTTTTGACAAACGATAATCGTTTTTCGCACGCCCGTTCCATAATCTTTCATCAGTTTACGGAGTCTTATCAGCTTTTCTTCACTCTTCAAAAAACGTACTTGTAATTCCATACCGGAATAGAATATACACTCTTGAAGAGCACCAATAAATAGAGTAGGATCCGGTGACTCTGTAGCGATTCTCTTGAAAACGTTACACCATGTTTTCGTTGTCGCGTAAACATTCAATTCTCTATTCTCTTCTTCTTTGACCTTTTTCTGACACCAATCGATAACGTTTATAGTTTCTTTCGATTGGGTCTCGTTAAGTAAATCTAAATCTTCCAAATAGAGGAAAGTCAATCGGCTCATCTTAAGAATGGAGATCTCGTAGTGTATATATTGCGACAAGCATTGAGGAGTCGAGATCATAATATCGGAATGATCGACAAATTTCCACGCGTTTTCGGAATCGTTACAATCGTCGATCTTAACAACTTTAAAATGTTTGCCATTGGATGTCAGACAGCCTCGTAAAAGATTGGAACAAATGTAAAAGGTTTTCGAAGCGGCTCCGGTGTTAGGGCATACGATCAACAGTTGAGGACCAAGAGCAACTGTCTCGTCTTTTATCATAGACATAGTGCTCGAGATATGACTCAAAACGGGAGCCAAGATAGATAAACCTCTTCCTGAATTTGCTGGACCGACTATGAAAGCACTTCCGCCTCTAACGATGGCAGGCCACACGGTGCTTTGTATCTTTCCGGGAGCTACAACTCCCATATTCTTCAAATTATTAACAATCACTTGTGGAAACGTTACGTTTGATAATTCCCTCCAAGGACTGCAGACTTGGCCGTTTTTCGAATGAACGATAACTCGAGGAGTAAGTATACCTTCGATCAAACTGTTCGACGGATGGATATCATCGAAATATTCCATTATTATTCGTTGGAAAGGTTCGTTTTCGTGATCACCTCTATTGGACTTGTCACGATTAGACGATTCGGTCCCATCAGCTTCAATATTGACGAAAGAATTCGTATCGGAATCGTATCGGGTTTCATCAATCTGATTCGAAATCTGCTTACTTGTTTCGGGTTTACTATTAAATGATACATCCGAGGAATTGTCTTTCGATAAATCAATTTTACTTATTCCAGGTTGACTGACAACAGATACATTCAGAGAATTCGATTGTTCTGGACTCAAAGAATGTAATAATATATCGGATGTGATCGAAGACTTTCTCAAATGACTTCCCAAGAGACCGATACTCATCGATTTCCAACTGTTGCCGGAGCTCAGACTGCTGATAGGAGAGCTACTCTTCACCTGATGATAATCAGTGATCAAATCCGGATCGTCTTCACCTGTATCAAGTATCTTCGTATCTCCAATAACGTCGTTCTTTGTACCTTCGACAGCATCATTCTGTTTGTTTCCTCCGGGGACTACGTTCAACTCTTTCGAACATTTATCAATGATCATGTTCCTCATTTCCTCGATGCTCAATTCGTCCGTCAACTCAGTCTCACAGAAGAGAACATCATCTTTTGGTATCAAAGTTCCTTTGATTACGCCTGATTCATTTTCCACACTGTCAGCTTTAGTAACGTTTATCAGTGGATATATAGGTTCTTTTCTCTCAATAACGGAGATTGTTTCGTGGGCCTTTTTAACAACACCTGTATCTGTACAGCTCCTTGCCATTTCGTGTGTTTCAAGTTTTACCGAGTTTCCTACATTTTTGGTTTCGTTTTCTGCTCGTTCGTTGACAGCTAAAATTGGCTTGTTCGTTTCCGATTTCAAAGATGAGGAATCGTTCCTTTCTGAGTTTTGAAATGGTTCTTGCATCTGTGGTTTTTCTTCTCGAGTGGACATGCTAACTATTTTACGAATGCGCATTGCAGCGTTTCCTTTTGGTTTGAACTCTTCAATGACACATACTTCTTGAACATTATCAGCATCACTTTTTACGAGCTTGTCTTGTTCATCCACTTTGCTACGTGCCTTTCTAGTAGACTTCTCGGCACTTTCTCTATTTCGGACAGTTGCTTGCATTCGTGGGTTTACCTCTTCCGAGAACCTGCTCTTTGTTTCATGAAATCCCAGAGGAGAATTCTCTACCGGTTCAAGCTCTTTTGTCTTTTCATCAACAATCGTGTCATGTACCATTCTAACATCGTCGACGACTGTCTTTATTGGTTCATCTAGTTTGGAATTGGTCGATTCCATTTCAAAAGATTTTCCGGCTCCTATAGTGTCTTCTTTAAAATGGAAATCCCCTTTTGATTCTCTAGAAACCAAAGCCATTTTTTCCAATTCAACATTGCGAAGAAATTCCCGCGATTGTGGTTTCTCTTTTTGATATAACATGCCGAGTATTTGGACTCGGCTCTTCGCAGAGCTTTCTATCGGCTTTGACATTACTTCCTTCTCGACAATGTTCGTGTCTTGTATCTTAGCAAAATCCTCAAGAACGTCATGACATATGGCTTCGTTGGTTTCAGACCTTACTTTAAGTTCGTCAGTTTCGCTCGAGATTGCTTTAACATCGGCGGTGTTCCTTTTTTTTAACACTTCAATACATTGCAATGACTTTGCAGACAAATGACTATCCGAATTTTGAAGACATTCTTTCGACAGCGCATTTTGTTTTTGGATAAAAGTGCTAATTTTTTCAAAACGACTCGTCGACGCATATTTTATTTCTTTCGACTCTTCTTTCTTACCATTCGTACAATCAACTTCATCCAATTTTTCGGCATAGCAGTCCAACTTTTGATCAGCATTCGGAGAAAAAGATTTTAAAGTTGTAGTGGCTTGGAAATTACTTAATATATTCTGCCTGATAGGTACGGTTTTTAAATTGGGAACGACCGAGCCTACAGATGTGTCCGATTCGCAAGACTTATTACTATTTGTACCTGTCGTTGTCATTACGGAAAGATCTCTCAATATTCTTGTTCTTGAACCAAAATACGACGTGCTGTCTTTCGAAACTTGCGACGAATTCGAAGAATCAATTGAAACAGACTCCGTATAACTTAAACCCTGTGAAGACGGTCCCAAATGATCTGTATTCAATTCAGCTTTAGATATATCCGAAGCTATAGATTCGACACCGTCTTTGGTACGAGACATATCGGAAACATCAGTAACCATGATCGAGTAATTTTTAAGTGACGACCATTTTAGCTGAGAGATCTGGTCGGTATCCGGTTGAAGTGAAACTTCTTTGTTTATTACCGTGTTATGTCGATCTATTAACATTCTATTTGGTACTTGAGATCCTGACGAAGAATCCATCGCAGACGAGTTACTCGAACTATTGCTAGGTACTGATTGAGAACTATTTGATAAATTTAACCTGGATATATCCATGTACGTGCTGCTAGTTATTCCGCTAGTCGCGTCTGATACCGAATCATATCCTGATTGAGCTGTACAAGATGACTTGGATGTACAGGATAAATCGACATTTTTCGATTTACATTCTTCCGTTTCGTGAATGTTACGTAGTTTACTTTGTATATTAGACAACTCCATCAGTTTTTTACACCGACTAGAAATGTTCGAAGTTTCAGAACCTGATACAGTACTTTCGTCGTTGGAATGACGGACGTCTATGTTTTTCGATTTACATTCTTCTGTTACGTGAATGTTACGTAGTTTACTTTGTATATTAGACAATTCCATCAGTTTTTTACACCGACTAGAAATGTTCGAAGTCTCAGATCCCGATACAGTACTTTCGTCATTGGAATGATAGACGTCGACTGTTTTATTTCCCATTTTCGTTTCAAAAGAACTCTTCCTAACAAATCTCGGACGACAGTCCTTCAGCAGTGTGTCAGTATGTTCGTTAATATTATTAGAATCCTCACGATAATTCCTATTTACGAGGCCCGTAAAAACATTAGAATCTCGATCGGAACTAAAACTAAAACCCTTTTTATCTTCACAATCACTAGAATCGACGTTAACATTATTAGATGCGACGAAAGATCTCTCCAAATCTCTGCACGTAGACATAGATTCATCGGACTGCTTTCGAAGCCGCGGGTTCATCTTCGATATTTTGAAGAACGAATCGATGTTCGGCGATAACGAATCTCGATGTTTAGATCCGCCTTCATTCGAGTTTGTCACGATTCCACCGCATTCTGAAGGCGCTCTGGAATGACTTCGAACAGGTATTAAATGCGGACGGTTCTGAATCGAATCAGTACTTGTTTCGCCACGTACTGGAATTTCGGCGAAGAGAGATGTTCTTTTACGTTTATTGTTAATATCAGCGTTTAAAGAGCACTCCAAAGAAGTGAGGACAGAGTCTGCTCTGTTCGTCTTTCCATCATTCTCGACTTCAGTCAGTGTCTTACCGTCCAACCAGGTGAATTCCTTCGAGTCCATCAACTGTTTCATTCCAATTGTCTGGTCATCAGGTTCGAGTACAAATGGTCGAGACGCCTGTTTGTCATTCTTCTTCGCATGGAAAGTGTTTTTAGTTACTGTGTCGTAAATTCCTCTATCGGAAAAAGTTTTCTTCCGATCGTTATAAGATTTATTCCAATCAGTTTCGGCTCTTTTTGTTACATCTTTAAAAGCTTCTCTTTGCTCATCATTTTTACGCGTGTTCTCTCTTCCATTTCTCAAATGTACCTGCTGATTATCGTTCTTCCTTTCGAACCTCATCTTTTCGGCAGGTTTCTTGATCATTTCTCCAGCGTTCGGTTGCGCACGTACATAAGCAGCTTTATAATCCTCTCTCATTGAACTATAATTCGATTCGGAATTCGGATTATCGTATTTGTTCGAGGAATTATGCTTTTTTGGATAGAGATTAAAATCGATTCCGTTTTCGATCAACATCGGACACTCTTTGTACGCAACTTTCTGTTTTGCGGTGTTCTCCTTGTAACGGAAGGCATCCGTATGACCAGCAACTTGATTTTCATGTGGTTTATGAGTTCCTCGATAGTCCATTGAATTGAATTGATGTTCTGAAGTACTATTTGCCGTGCCCCCTGAACTGTTTGTGTTTTGTGTGAATTTCTTTATGAACTGATCAGTCTTGGTGTCAAACAGCATACCAGCGGGGAAGAAACAATGTGACGGTGTAGGTTTAGACATCTCCTTCACTACAGTGGAATCTGAAGAGTCTGGAATAAAAAAAAAGGCATCAGAAAGATATCTTATTAACCTCCTCTTGTATCAGTTCTGTAAATATGAAACCGGATTTTTTTATAGAAAATATACGTTTATTGTATGAAAATGGTAAGTATTGCCCATCGCTAGCTACACATTTTTCCCATCTCTCTGGCAATTTGTGGATGCCACGCCAAAAAAACTGTTGCTCTTTTGAGGCAAACCAATCATCGAGCCATTATCGTAAGAAGTGAAGCACTGCTCAGCAAGTGCGTGTCCCATCGATGCAAATAAGTAGTAATCGGATGGAGCCAAGTCTGGTGAGTAAGCCGCATGCCAAAGTATTTGCCAACTAAACGTCTCAATCGTTTCCTTGACCGGTTTTGCTGTGTGCGATGGTGCATTATCATGAAGCAAAATCACTTTGTGTTGCATCTTTTGATATTCTGGTCGTTTTTCACGCAATGCTCGGTTCAAATACATCATTTATTGTCGGTAGCGTTCAATATTAACGGTTTTGCCAGGTTTTAGCAGCTCATAATAGATAACACCCTTCTGATCCCACCAAACACAGAGCATTGTCTTCCGTCCATAGCCATTTGGCCTTGCAGTCGATGTCGCTGGTTTGCTTGGAGTTACCCATGATCTTTTATGCTTAGCATTCTAGTCACAATTCGATGGAGAAATGATTTTCTTTTGTACCTAGCGAGCAAAATTTCGCAAGTGATTTTTCAGTTTTCCTGCTGTCAATGCTGTCTGTGAATCGTTGTTTTCAGGCACAAAAACAGACACGTTTAACACTATGAAAACATATGTAGTTGTATTAAACTTGTATTGTTGTGAGTTAAAACAACATAAGAAAAAGACGCCAATAACGCGGTTTGACAGTCGCTACATTGACAACTAGAGCCATCTATGAGCGAATTCCGGTTTCATATTTACAAACCTGGTATAATAAAAAGATAATTTATATAGCGTCATTTAGAGAGCAGGCTCTCCAAATCACCAATAGATTATCAACAAAATACCTTCAACAAGTCCTCCGATTCTTTAGGCACGTTGCTCGTGGCCAAGGAGACAGTTTGGAGAGGTTTGTGGTTACTGGAGGCGTGGAAGGATGACGCACAAGAGGAAGAACCCCAATGCGTTGGACTGACCAAGTGAGAGACGCAACTGGACTACCCTTAACAACTGCCCTTCGAGCCGCGGAGTGCAGGGATGGATGGAGAGGAGTCGTCAGAAGCTATCATAGGAGTAACGATTTGAGTCATGAACTACACGACTTCTTCTTCTTCCCAGTGTCATATCAGGTCCTACCAATGTTGAATATCACCTGAGAGTAGACATCTTTGTCCCCGGCATCCCGAAAAAGATCTCCAACGCCCCTTATGCCAGTCCAATCACGTATATTGCGAAGCCAGGAGATTTGCCTCCTGCGAACACCTCTTTGACCCTCTACTTTACCTTGGATGATCAGATGCAGTAATTTGTACTTTGCTCCTCTAAGTACATGACCCAAGTAGGACACTTTTCGGATTTTAATATTAGTCAGCAACTCTCTATCAACTTTGGACTTAGCAACACGACAGGATGACTTTTAAAGAGTATCGAGTCGTACGGCTAACGAAGATGATCCACGTATAATAACATATGAAGCAATATAAAAAGAATACTTACTGTCATCTTCTTCATGTTGAACTGTATTTTTTGGTTTCCTCTTCCTATATTCATTTGGCTGTCGAACACTCTTCCCGTACCACTGTTTATCGTATACCTGTAAACAATTCTGGTACACCTGTTCCATCTGTCTAAAAATCTTGTCCACGTTCGCCTTGTCCGTAATGTTACGTTCCACAAAATAGTGCAGCGTTTTCTGATTGTCTTCAATCTCCCTCTTCACCCGTGTCACTGCTCGGCTATTTTCCGTTTTCTGATTCATATCCGAACTTTTACATTTTTTTATTCGGTTCTCTGCGTATTCGATCGCATCGCTCAAATGCACATTTAAAAAGCGTTCGTCGATCTCTAGGAAACAGGAGCGTGTCTCGATGTAACGATTGAATCGTGCAGGACAGGAATACGCGAGGCCTAGATCCCTCAGCAGATTGGATACACTCTCCAGTCGGCTGTTACGGATGATTATGAGGTCTCCGAAGACACAAACACTGTTATTGACGTACGTAAATCTAGAAATAAAAAGAAAAGAACAATTTTATTTATTTAAATTACATTATACATTAACACGTTCGCTGCTAAAGACGCCCCTGGGGCGTCAACACATTCTTTGTAGAGACGCTGATGACGCCCGTTGCGCGTCATTCAATTCTCTTTGTTTGTATGGTACCGAATATTATCGAACTATTTTGAAACGAAGATTTTTTTGACAAACTATTTTTTTGGTAAGATTTTAAGGTTTCGAAAATATGATTTTTTTCAGTACCTCTACACTATTCTATAAATACATATCGCAGTGAATGTGTTAACAGTATTTTATTTTATTTATTTTACACGTGACAAGAAATATATACATAATTTGCTAATTTGCAAAAAACAAAAGGTAATTTAATTTGGACATACAAAACATGCGTCCGCCCCATCATGACATATGGGATAGAAACGAGAGCCGATACCAACAGACAAAAAACCTTCTCAGAGTGGCGGAAATTAAAACTCTACGCTCCATCGCAGGCACAACTCTTAGAGATCGGATCAGAAATGAGACGATGAGGTCTGTCTGTGGTGTTGAAGACATAGTGAGGTGGGGAAGAAGTAGAAGGCGCTTCTGGAGCGATCATGTGGACCGCATGGGGGATATAAGACTGGCGAGAATCGCTAAGACTGATAACTCTAACAGCAGGAGATTACCGGGAAGGCCGCCGAAAAGGTGGAAGAACAGCTGAACGTCTTCATCGCAGGACAGCCCACCATCACAAACAGGTCATACGACCTAAACAAAGAAGAAGAAGAATTTTAATGGATCTGAATTTGTTGCCTTTCATTTGTCGTGTCCCCAGTAAACTTGATATAACCCTACAGGTTTCCAGGTATTCACCTGATCATCAGGGGAGCACAAATAAGACTGAGTTTTGTTCAAACAGGAACCAACATAACAGTAATGTACATCACCAGTACAAAGACTAGGTGGATGGCTGTCGCTCAATCGTTTTCGGTGAAGAGATTCCTTTTTGGCAGTCGGAAGTTTGTCAAAATAAAAACACGATAGAAGTTTCAGTAGTGAGAATATATTTTGAACGTTTTTCGCTCCTTATGTGTAGCCCATCACTTATCGTCCCTTAATTCGACAGTTTATGCCATCACGGCTTGCAAGTGCCGCGCATACCACGCACAGTCCGCGCGTAGGGGGTGTCCGATTATCTATCTGTATTGTAAATGAAAACAAATAGATGAAGACTCAAGATCGGAGGTAGAAACATTTGTAGCGATAATCTATAGGGTGTTCCAATAAGAGCGCCGGATTTAGTTTTTACGGTCTGCTGGTTTGAATTCTTGGGTCGGTTGGATCTTGTAGGCATGCAGATCCAGATTTTTTGCGAGCATTCGCTGTAAGGTGCTTCTTGAAACGTCTGATTCTTGTGAACGATGACGAATTGATGTCCCCGGGGTTCCAGTAACACTTTCTCTCACTGCGGCTATGTTTTCCAGTGAACGCTAGTTACGAAGACGCACGGGTGACTTATTGTCCAGAATCGAACCAGTGACGACTCATTTAGATCATTATTTCGACTGAAAATTCCACAAAGTTTACAAACTGTTTCAGCGGAACTTTCTCTATTTTTATAATGAATTAATTAATTAACAATAACACGTTCTTTCGTGTAGCGTTCCATATTTACTAATCGCAAGATTGACAAATGGCACATATGAAATTTTTAGAGCTGCCAACCTTATAAAAAAAAAATGACGCGAAATTTTAATCCGGCGCTCTGACTCTAGGTTTTACGTGACTCATATTCTAGGTGACTTCATGCCTGGCCACACCAAAGTGCTACGCACAAATTCATTTGACAGTTGGGAGCGGTTGAGTCAACACACGATGCCACTATCAATTTCATTACAACTTACCATCTTTATTTACTTTCTGTGCAACTTCATTCCAAAGTGATTTTATTACATATATATTTTTGTATAATTTGCTCGATGGGTTCCACAAAGGCTCCCTTTTATATATAGCTGTCAATAAAACTTCCGCCATCTTGTAAATTAACCAGCACGTCTGTTCGCTAGGAGATTCACTCGATGACTAATCGTCATGCAACGTGGCGCGAAGCATGCAGTGTGGCCACTGCGATAGTATGCGGTTCGCTAGGATATGTCGCTTAACTCGCAACATAGCTCTAAGCATCAAGCGAGGCTCCTACCCGTGTGGCCGAGGCCTTAGTAATTTATTATTAAATATTAAATAAAATGACTCACTCATCGTTCATCCGACATTTGGGAAAGAAGTATATCTCCGTGGCTTCATCGATGAATTGTCGTAATTTCACGACCGCTGAAGACACCCATTCTGTCGAGGAGCTCCACTCCATCTGCAGTGTGGGATCTGCTAATTTAGCTTCGATGGGAAATATGTTGACCAGGCCAGCCTGGAGGAGGATGTAAGACTCTGCGGAGACTGTAGGCATGTCGAGGAAAGGATCAAGCCAGAATATGTGGGGGCTGGCGGTGGAAATCACTTTCACCCTGTATGGTCTTTTGGAATTCACTGAAAAAGAAAAAAAGTTAAACGTTAACCCCAATTCTAATTAATTCATTTATTTTACATGACAAGGAAAGATACAAAAATAATAAAGCAGGAATTTAAAGACATTCATTTTAATAATCATAAAAATACCATATTCCCTTTCCCCCATCATGCTTAATTACTGTGTGCTATGCCCAGATACCTTAGCATAGTCCTGGTGACTGACTGGGAATTCCTGGCACAAGTCAACCAGCTTATCACATGCGTCTATTAACCCTTCCTTCCCTGTGATGTGTAACTAGTACACATTGCTTTAATTATATATTGGGTGTACAAATAAGTCACCGCCGTTTGACAAAAGTTGGCGCCACCAGTAAGTTATGGTTAAAATTGTCAGATGTAAAATGTCATTATCGTAAGGTTGGACATCTGTCAACAACATGACCTTGAAATATTAGTGAATTTTTATCAGTATAACATATTTTATTGTGT
Source organism: Odontocerum albicorne (assembly GCA_949825065.1). Lineage (NCBI taxonomy): Eukaryota > Metazoa > Arthropoda > Insecta > Trichoptera > Odontoceridae > Odontocerum > Odontocerum albicorne. Next base: position 13,948,153 of record OX463867.1, read on the forward strand.
TCGAAAATGTCAAGTTTTGAGCCGAATAAGCGTCATTTGCGGGAACTTTTGATTTACTTCTTCAATTTGAAGAAATCTGCAGCTGAGGCGCATCGATTGCTTGTAGAAGCATATGGTGAGGCTGCCTTAAGTGAGAGAAGTTGTCGTGAGTGGTTTCAAAAGTTTAAGAACGGTGAATTTGACATCGAAGACAAAGAACGTAGCGGAAGGCCGAAAGTGTACGAAGACGCGGAATTGGAAGTATTATTGGATCAAGATTCGTGCCAAACGCAAGAAGAACTTGCACTTACATTAGGAGTGACTCAACAAGCAATTTCACATAGGTTGAAATCATTGGGAATGATTCAAAAACAAGGAAATTGGGTTCCATATGAACTGACACCGAGAAACGTTGAACGCCGATTTTCCACATGTGAAATGCTGCTTGCCAGGCATAAACGAAAGGGTTTTCTGCACCGTATAGTCACTGGTGATGAAAAATGGATCCACTATGATAATCCAAAAAGGAAGAAATCATGGGGAACCCCTGGCCATGCTTCAACATCTACAGCTAAGCCAAATATTCATGGAAAAAAACTCTTGTTGTGTATTTGGTGGGATCAGCTTGGTGTCGTGTATTATGAGTTGCTCAAACCGAACGAAACCATTGCTGGGGCTGTCTACCGAGCACAATTGATGAGATTGAGTCGAGCACTCGAGGAAAAGCGCGCCCACTGCTACTCCAGACACGACAAAATTATTCTCCTGCATGATAATGCTCGTCCACATGTTGCGGCGCCGGTCAAAACCTTTTTGGAAACAATCAATTGGGAAGTTTTACCCCACCCGCTGTATTCACCAGACATTGCTCCTTCTGATTTTCACTTGTTTCGATCGATGACGCATGACCTGTCTGAGCAGCACTTCACATCATATGAAGATACCAAAAATTGGGTCGATTCGTGGATAGCCTCAAAAGATGAAGCATTCTTCCGACGCTGTATCCGTATGCTGCCAGAAAGATGGGAAAAGGTAGTGGCAAGCGATGGGCAATACTTCGAATAAAACATGAGGTTCCGTTCTTTCACAATAAATGCCCAATTTTTGATAAAAAACGGCGGAAACTTATTTGTACACCTAATAGCTTGCTCATGTACACCTGGAAGTTTATTAAAAATAATTGCATTTTCAAACTAAATTTTAGAAGTTTTTATGTGCATTATATTCAGGGGCGCCGTATAGGTCACATTCAATGTTAAAATTCGTAGTAAATGTGACCGCTGGCGCACTGGGACTGTTTATAAAAAAAAAAACACGTAGGTCACCGGTGACCTATGTGGCGCCCTGGTCAAAAACATGGTAGGTCACCGGTGACCTACGCGGCGCGGAACGTGTTAAGGAGACTCATTAAATAAAGGAGATAAACTAAACATTACGTAAAATACACAAAGGAATGCTACAGATCAGATCACAGGCGTTTGTGCTTCCCGCTAAGAACACGTTAAGCCCTATGTGTATTACTTACTACCAGGTACCGTACATACTTTAATACGGTATTGAAAGATGGAAACTTGCTCTCGCTTCCGCAAAGAAATAAGAAGCTTTTGAAATGTGACTATCAATTAATCTTGTGTCTATTTGTTAACAAAATCCGTAATGATAATATCTTGATATGGATAAATAAAGATAGAGAAGTATTATCCGCTATCAAAAGGAGAAAGTTAAGAGTATTTTGGATATATAATGTGAGAAGAAAAAAATGTGACAACTGATATTTTGCAGGGGAAAATTCAACGTAGAAGTGCGGGAAGAAGATGCAACTATACTTGAGAAATTGTAGCATGGTCCCTGTGACAGTTCACAAATTTGCCCCGATACAACCTTGTAACGACATTCGGTAATTTTAATTATTTTATCAACTTTAATATATGGTGTACAAATAAGTCACCGCCGTTTGACAAAAGTTGGCACCACCAGTAAGTTATGGTTAAAATTGTCAGATGTAAAATGTCATTATCGTAAGGTTGGACATCTGTCAACAACATGACCTTGAAATATTAGTGAATTTTTATCAGTATAACATATTTTTTTGTGTTCGAAAATGTCAAGTTTTGAGCCGAATAAGCGTCATTTGCGGGAACTTTTGATTTACTTCTTCAATTTGAAGAAATCTGCAGCTGAGGCGCATCGATTGCTTGTAGAAGCATATGGTGAGGCTGCCTTAAGTGAGAGAAGTTGTCGTGAGTGGTTTCAAAAGTTTAAGAACGGTGAATTTGACATCGAAGACAAAGAACGTAGCGGAAGGCCGAAAGTGTACGAAGACGCGGAATTGGAAGTCTTATTGGATCAAGATTTGTGCCAAACGCAAGAAGAATTTGCACTTACATTAGGAGTGACTCAACAAGCAATTTCACATAGGTTGAAATCATTGGGAATGATTCAAAAACAAGGAAATTGGGTTCCATATGAACTGACACCGAGAAACGTTGAACGCCGATTTTCCACATGTGAAATGCTGCTTGCCAGGCATAAACGAAAGGGTTTTCTGCACCGTATAGTCACTGGTGATGAAAAATGGATCCACTATGATAATCCAAAAAGGAAGAAATCATGGGGAACCCCTGGCCATGCTTCAACATCTACAGCTAACTATTCATGGAAAAAAACTCTTGTTGTGTATTTGGTGGGATCAGCTTGGTGTCGTGTATTATGAGTTGCTCAAACCGAACGAAACCATTGCTGGGGCTGTCTGCCGAGCACAATTGATGAGATTGAGTCGAGCACTCGAAGAAAAGCGCGCCCACTGCTACTCCAGACACGACAAAATTATTCTCCTGCATGATAATGCTCGTCCACATGTTGCGGCGCCGGTCAAAAACTTTTTGGAAACAATCAATTGGGAAGTTTTACCCCACCCGCTGTATTCACCAGACATTGCTCCTTCTGATTTTCACTTGTTTCGATCGATGACGCATGACCTGTCTGAGCAGCACTTCACATCATATGAAGATACCAAAAATTGGGTCGATTCGTGGATAGCCTCAAAAGATGAAGCATTCTTCCGACGCTGTATCCGTATGCTGCCAGAAAGATGGGAAAAGGTAGTGGCAAGCGATGGGCAATACTTCGAATAAAACATGAAGTTCCGTTCTTTCACAATAAATGCCCAATTTTTGATAAAAAACGGCGGAAACTTATTTGTACACCTAATATAAGCCTCGATTCTAATAAATAGCAAGTTATTTAGGTAAATACATTACATAAGGTTGTATTGGGGCAAATTTAGCTATACTAAAGAAAATGTAGCATGGTCCCTGTGACGTTCAGTAATTTTAATTATTTTATCAACTTTAATATAAGCCTCGATTTTAATAAATAGCAAGTTATTTAGGTAAATACATTACATAAGGTTGTATTGGGGCAAATTTAGCTATACTAAAGAAAATGTAGCATGGTCCCTGTGACGTTTCACAAATTTGCCCCAGTACAACCTTGTAACGACGTTCAGTAATTTTAATTATTTTATCAACTTTAATATAAGCCTCGATTTTAATAAATAGCAAGTTATTTAGGTAAATACATTACATAAGATTGTATTGGGGCAAATTTAGCTATACTAAAGAAAATGTAGCATGGTCCCTGCGACGTTTCACAAATTTGCCCCAATACAACCTTGTAATGACGTTCAGTAATTTTAATTATTTTATCAACTTTAATATAAGCCTCGATTCTAATAAATAGCAAGTTATTTAGGTAAATACATTACATAAAACTAACAATAATGACAAATTAATACATCTTGTTACAAATTAGCAAAAATGTTGTAGTTTGTTAAAATCAAATAATATTTGGTGACGTTTGTCTAAAGTCACTACGTTAGTCCGCATTGGCTAGGGATGAGGTATACGATAATTGGATTTACAATTTTTTTATACCTAAAAATAAATGTTCGTAATTAGTATTAATTCATAGTGGATCTTAGCCTATTTAAAGATAGATACAAATCATACAATACATTAGAAAGTCAGTATAATGAAAATTAGGAATTAAAACGTCAGTTTAGAGGAAAAAAAATCGATTTATAAAAAAATAAACTATTTTACCCCGCCCCTTTGAGACAGGAGATTTCAAATGTCACAGGAACCATCCTACATTTTCTCAAGTATACCAATTAAAATAATTCAAAGGAGTGGTTTCGCTGTGTTACCATATCTCTCTTTATTCAGAGCTGTCGCCTTTTTACCACATCTAAAAAAATATTTTCTTGCTGATGGCCAAAGAGTTTGCATGTAGGAGTTTTGAACAGGTGTCATTTTAGGGTGTTAGAAGTTTTTATTGAGCACAAATTATATCAAATATCGTTTTTTTTTTTTTCAATTATTATTAAACACATTAATATTTATGAACAAAAAAATATACCAAATCATAAATAAAGTTCGAAAGATAAACAAAATAATTCTCGCAGATGTCATCCAACTGATCGACATTGACGTTTAACATCTAAGATATGTATGTATTAGAGAAAAATTACTTGATATATAGAAAGGTTAAAAATAACAGGTACACAAAAAATGCTATTTGTATTACATCCTTTTTAGATCGTTGCCTTATTTTATTGGTCTTTTGTCAATAGATCTTCCTTAGCACGTAGATTCTTAGCAGTTGGTTGTCGGGGGGATTCCACATATTTTCGATATTGAATCTTTCGACTTGGGAGAGACTTAGAAATTCGAAGAAAACCGGTGATCCTGTCACTTTCATATATTGTGTGGAAAGAGCCGTCTATAGTTGTGAAAAGGGTCGTATATTGTGTGGAAAGGGTTATCTATTGTGTGGAAAGGGTCGTCAATTGTGTGGAAAGGGTCGTCTATTGTGTGGAAAGGGTAGTCCATTTTGTGGAAAGGGTCGTCGATTGTGTGGAAAGAGTTATCTATTGTGTGGAAAGGGTCGTCAATTGTGTGGAAAGGGTCATCTATTGTGTGGAAAATTTTGATTAATCAGAATTAAGATTTTCAAAAAAAAAAACATAAAAAATTACATATCCTTAGCACGTGGATTCTTAGCAGTTAGCTGTCGGAGGGATTCCACATATTTTCGATATTGACTCTTTCGACATGGAAGAGACTTAGAAATTCGAAGAAATTCAGTGATCCTGTCACTTTCGTCTATTGTGTGGAAAGGGTCGTCCATTGTGCGGAAAGGGTCGTCAATTGCGTGGAAAGAGTTGTCTGTTGTGTGGAAAGGATCATCTATTGTGTGGAAAGGGTTATCTATTGTGTGGATAAGGTCATCTATTGTGTGGAAAGGGTCATCTATTGTGTGGAAAGAGTCGTCTAGTGTATGGAAAGGGTCGTCTATTGTGTGGAAAATTTCGATTAATCAGAATTCTTAGTTTTTCAAAAAAAAAAAAAAAAACATAAAAAATTACATATATTATTTATAGTTAAGGCATTAACATTGTGGAGGTTTAAAGACATTATGATTTGTCTTGTTTGTGCTCCCCTGATGATGAGGTGAAAGCCTTAAAACCGGTAGGGTTATACCGTTAAAAAAAGTGGAATAAACAGTGTTTAATAAAACAAATTACGATATATACGCGATTTTTCGAATTAACGAGACAATTGGTTATGAAAAGTCGATTTCGGGATTTAGAAAAAGGCGAAAAATACGAATTATCGTTGTTCTACAATAATTAGCGGATTATTACTGAAGTTCATCATTTTATTAGTTGTAATTTATAAATATATTTTTTTAAATTTATTTATACATGACAAGAAATTTTATGAAAAAACAACAGGTAATTTAAAGCGGACACACAAATTATATGTATCTTGGGTATGTTGTCTCCAGTAAACTAGACTTTTACCTGTATTTTACTGAGGAATCAATAAGTTTAAAGAATGTAAAAAAATAAGTCAGTCGATTTTAGAATAGCGTCTCCTGGTCTCCGTCTCCGTTTTATACAAAAAAATATTAAAATGTCATTATTGCTGAAAAATATATTTCGCGATCGATTCAAAATGTCAATCGAGCAACTAAAAGTAAAGAAATAATGGGCTAAAAAAAATATGACGCCTTTGGTCAAAATAAATGTTGATTGTTTTAAAACATGGCATGTATATTCTCTCTACAATTTCCTGGTCTGATAAATGTCGTCTCAATCATCCTATGAACTTCAGAGCGTTTGTGAAACATGAACACCATTTTCATTATACATTAGTCGTATGCTCAAATTTAAAACGAAATGTTCGTTTAACTAACGAAAAAAAACTGAATATAAAGCGTACATGCAACTGTGTAGAGCTAGTAATCAAAATATTTTCAAAAAGTGATGTAAAATCTAGCATTCACAGCCTTTGTCGAAAATGAAATGCCTATGTAAAAATGATCAAAATTTGTTTAAATTGACCAAAACAAATATTAGTCGGCCATATTTGCGTATATTCCCGGAATAGAGAAAGGATTCAACATTAAACAACACATGAACATTAACAAATCTTACAAATAATTACATAAAATAACATTTTATAATCAACATAAAAAAATTATCAAATTTGACACATGTAACAAAACATTACGAGAAAAAAAACCATAACCTAAAAATCGGACTAATAATGTAACGTAAATAATTATTCACTGAATATACGTTCAATAATACTCTACAAAGTATATATGTTATTAATTAAACGATACAAAAATCAAATAAATTTTTTTTTAAATGTCAACAATTTTAAACATACATTAAATACAAAACTTACCAATTTCGTTATAAAATGGACTACTCTTTACTTCTATATTCTCCATTGTGTTTGCTGTTGTTAAACTTTGATGTTAAAACTAAACTAATAATATTTGTTACACTAAAAAGTAAATGTTGATATACACAACCAGCAACGACTGTTGTTAAATAACAAATGAAACATATTGTAAAACCTGCATCCATCGGAACCACATTTTTCATGAGAGTATTCAGTGCTGCCAACTTAATGTTTTTAAAATTTGATATTATTGTCTGTGCTTAGATTGACAGGGACCTACCTCAGTTCTCGATTTTAAAATGATAGTGTAATGTAGACACAAATTTTCAAATTTATACTCATTAATTTTAAAGTAATTTGGAAAAGTGTTTTTTATTTTATTATAATAGGCGAAGAAAACGTGTGTTTTATGGATATTAAAAAGAAATATTTGGTGTGGCTGATTTGCATCGCATTTATTAATTAGAAAAAACGATATCATTTTTTTCAATATATTAAATTAAATTAAGAAAAAATACGAATGTTTTTATAAGCTGGACTACACGTTACTTCTTTATTCGCCATTATGATTATTGTTGAATATTTGACATTTAAACTAAACTCATGACATGTGTTACATTTAAAAATAAATGTGTAAGGTTTGCTAAAATGACTATGATATATCTAAACCATAGTTTCCCAAACTTTTTCGCCCCGTAGATCACTTGCCAATTTTTTCGTTTTCCGTAGACTCCTTGCCTGCTTATATTGAATTTTCCTAAACTTATTAACTTCAAATATATTTTTGACAGCTGACACAGTGCTGTTCACCTTGATAAGGTTTTTTGTAGAGTGAACAATTGTAAAAAATAAAAACATGTACAATTTTTATTCATACCTTTATTGAAAATATACAAAATTCAAGTAAATATTTGGCTTTAGAACGAAACACATCAAAACTAGTAAAATTCTTACATAAAATGAATACACAAATAATACTGTTAATGAGAGGGGTGAACCTGATGCTCTGATAGCAATGGTTCAATATTTGGGTTTGACACTTTAAAGGTTTGACACTTCACTCCACATTGATGACATGACGTCATAATTCAACATATTTTCATGGCCTAGGATATTGTGCATTCTCTCTCCCTCATTGTTTAGTTTGTATAGATAATACGTTATGTGAAAACCACTTTAAGACTGAGACGACGGAATTGCTATTGGTGAAAAAAATCCTCGAATCTGAGATATGCAGATTACACAACGTTAATTACCACATCATAAGAGGTAATGGCTACGCTCTTTAAAATGTGGAACACGAGAGTAAACTCCTGGGCCTGGAAATGAAAAGGTCAAAAACTAAGCTAATAATAATAAAAAACTGCCGTAACATACTGCTGTCAAATATTGTGAATCATGGTTAAGAAATGGTTACTTACTTTATTTACTTAGGTTCCAGCATTGCCAACAGTAGAGGATACGAGGCTGAGACGAAAAGAAAAACTGGAATAGCAAAAAATGATATGTCAAAGCTGGAAAAGATATGGAAGAGCAGAAATATCATCATCACGGCGAAAATGCACCTAGTTAAAGACTTGGATTCTGAGAGCAAACGAGAGACGTATAATAGATCCATTTGAAATGTGGTGTTGAAGGAGAATATTAGGAATTCCATAAACAGCAAGGTGAACCAACGTCTCCCTTCTCGAAGAACTGAGAATCACCAACAGATTGTCGATAATATACGTTTGACGAGTCCTTCAATTCTTTGAACATATTGCTCGTGGCCAAGGAGAAAGTTTGAAGAAAGTTTTGACTGGAAGCATGGAAGGACGACGCACGAGAGGAACAATCCCAATGCGTTTGCCTAACCAAATGAGAGACGCAACTGGATCAGGGGAGCATAAACAAGGATCCCCTGATGATGAGGTGAATACCTTGAAACCGGTAGAGTTACACCGTTACATAAAGTGGAATAAACAGTGTTTGATAAAACAAATTACAATGTCTTTAAACCTCTGCTATATTAATGCCTTAACTATAAATAATATACCATTTACAATTGTCGTTCGCAAAGATGGATGGAGAGGAGTCACCAGAGGTTATCATGGGAGTCATGATGCTCAGTATGTGTTGTTGGATAGGAGTGGGGGTTGCAACTCATTATTTGACAACTCTAGCATAACGAGACTGCACATACTAGGCAATCAGTATAGGCAGTGTATAGATTTTCATATAAATTTGACAGGAGTAAAGTGAATATTTTTTTCTTGCCTGGATGAATTGATTGAATTGTATATGTTTACATGGGGGACCAATCTATAACAGAATACAGGATGAAATGATTAGGGACGAATATGAACTCAAGGCTGATGTGTTGAGTAAGATGAAGAAGAGCACGTTGAGATGGTTTGTGCATGTGGAACGAATGGATGAAGAAAGACCAGCAAAACAAATATATATAGTGGACGTGTGAGCGAAAGTATAGTTGGATCAAGTGGATGGTACCCTATATGAAGGAAACGCAGATTGTCCGAGAAATCGTAGAAGTTGTTCGAGAAGGTGAATGGATTTAGCTGAGACTTAGGATGTGTATCGAGATAGGAAAGTGTACCGCTCTGTCTTCTCTGCCTACCCCGACAGGGAAGTGTCGTAATCTTACGTATGTAATGGTTTACTTTGTTGTGTTGTTTGCATACTATTTTTTCCTTTCTATAACACTGTTTACATGTTAATGTTAAATTTTATTCGTTGTTATTTTTAATGTTTTGTATCAAATGTCCTTTGACCTTCTTCTCCCTGGCTCCATCCCAACTCACTGTCTGCGAAGACTGTTGGGGTCAGCTCTCCTCGTCCTCAGGTTGTATGCTCTTCTGTCCCGGACTACGTCCCCCAGGCCGTGCCTCTACATCAGGTTATCTTTTTGTACTACCCATGAATTATTTGGTCTTCCTCTGGTTGTTATCAAATGTTCTTTGACCGTTGAAATAAAATAAATGAAATGACAAATGACGGCCTGAAAACCAGACTGGTACAAGTGACAAAAAGATGAAAGGGAGAAAATCAACTATTTGTGTCATACAAGATTTGTTAGCTTCATATAACGTCACTTGATACAGTCGCTCAGAAATGGGGTTATTATCGATAATGCATTTACAAGATGCCCTTGGCACAAGGAGGAACATATGAAATGCTATTATTTTAGCACTTAAACCAGTTTTTTTTAATTGTCACTTGTACCAGTCTGGTTTTTAGACCGTCTAATGGCGTTATTATCTATAATTCACATATGTAGATCTCTTTGGTACAATAAGGAACACATGAAATGCTATTATTTTAGCACTGAAACCAGTTTTTTTTAATTGTCACTTGTACCAGTCTGGTTGTTAGACCGTCAAATGTCGTTATTATCTATAATTCACCTATGTAGATCTCTTTGGTACAATAAGGAACATATGAAATGCTATTATTTTAGCACTTAAATCAGTTTTTTTTAATTGTCACTTGTACCAGTCTGGTTTTTAGACCGTCTAATGGCGTTATTATCTATAATTCACCTATGTAGATCTCTTTGGTACAATAAGGAACACATGAAATGCTATTATTTTAGCACTGAAACCAGTTTTTTTAATTGTCATTTGTACCAGTCTGGTTTTTAGACCGTCAAATGGCGTTATTATCTATAATTCACCTATGTAGATCTCTTTGGTACAATAAGGAACACATGAAATGCTATTATTTTAGCACTGAAACCAGTTTTTTTAATTGTCATTTGTACCAGTCTGGTTTTTAGACCGTCAAATGGCGTTATTATCTATAATTCAACCATGTAGATCTCTTTGGTACAATAAGGAACATATGAAATGCAATTATTTTAGCACTGAAACCAGTTTTTTTAATTGTCATTTGTACCAGTCTGGTTTTTAGACCGTCAAATGGCGTTATTATCGACAATTCACCTATGTAGATCTATTTGGTACAATAAGAAACGTATGAAATGCTATTATTTTAGCACTTAAACCAGTTTTTTTAATTGTCATTTTTACCAGTCTGGTTGTTAGACCGTCAAATGTCGTTATTATCTATAATTCACCTATGTAGATCTCTTTGGTACAATAAGGAACATATGAAATGCTATTATTTTAGCACTTAAATCAGTTTTTTTTAATTGTCACTTGTACCAGTCTGGTTTTTAGACCGTCTAATGGCGTTATTATCTATAATTCACCTATGTAGATCTCTTTGGTACAATAAGGAACATATGAAATGCTATTATTTTAGCACTTAAATCAGTTTTTTTTAATTGTCACTTGTACCAGTCTGGTTTTTAGACCGTCTAATGGCGTTATTATCTATAATTCACCTATGTAGATCTCTTTGGTACAATAAGGAACATATGAAATGCTATTATTTTAGCACTTAAATCAGTTTTTTTTAATTGTCACTTGTACCAGTCTGGTTTTTAGACCGTCTAATGGCGTTATTATCTATAATTCACCTATGTAGATCTCTTTGGTACAATAAGGAACATATGAAATGCTATTATTTTAGCACTTAAATCAGTTTTTTTTTAATTGTCACTTGTACCAGTCTGGTTTTAAGACCGTCAAATGGCGTTATTATCTATAATTCACCTATGTAGATCTTTTTGGTACAATAAGGAACATATGAAATGCTATTATTTTAGCACTTAAACCAGTTTTTTTAATTGTCATTTTTACCAGTCTGGTTGTTAGACCGTCAAATGGCGTTATTATCTATAATTCAACCATGTAGATCTCTTTGGTATAATAAGGAACATATGAAATGCAATTTTTTTGCACTTTAACCAGTTTTTTTAATTGTCACTTGTACCAGTCTGGTTTTCAGGCCGTCAAATTTGATCTTGAGGAAATTTTTAATAGCGTCAGAAAAATAAAGAAATGTGTATACAAAATAAGTCATAAGAAGACCGCTGTATGATATATGTTATTTTGTCAGTTATCAAACTTTGTCACGTCTCATTCCGTAAAATACGTTACATATTTGACGTGTCTCGATGCATCAGAATAAGACAAAATATAGAAAAATATATAAAACACATGAAAACTGTTATAAATGTTGTTATGTAAATCGTTCTTTTTTGTTTCAGTCGTATGAAATACATATCGTCAAAATATAAGGAAAGATGAACGTGCACGTGCAAACCCCCTTTTTCACCCATTCTGAGAAACTCAGGAACTATCCCGCCGCACAGTGATTCATACTTCGGACAAAATAAAAAAAAATCGATTTAGGATTTAACCAGGCATGGTCAACCCGCGACCCGCCAGTGTATTTTGTGTGCCCCGCAAGTTGTTTTTTTTATAAATCAAAAAAGAAATAACGATTAAATACATTTATTTAATAATGGCGATACACTTTGGATTTCTGATGCGATGATTTATATCTTGATATAAAAAAGTATTCGAATATGACCTTTAATGATAGTTTACAGCACCGGTATAAAGACTGTAAAATAGGTGGATGGCTGTCGCTCAATACTCGGAGATTCCAGTTTACTTCTTGCCTTTCCGGTGAAAAGTAGCAGGGTGAAGAGATTCCTCTTTAGCAGGTAGAAGTTTGTCATAAATAAAACACAGTAGACGTTCCAGAAACTGAGAATATATTTTGTTCATTTTTCGTTCCTTATGTGTAACCCATCGTTCATCGTAAGCCCCTTTATTCGCCCGTGTATGTCGTCATGGCTTACTAGATACTTGCTAGATAACATGTCTACCGCGCGTTCTCTGCATGCATGGGCTGTTCGATTATTTATAGTGACTATTGCGAAGGTCACGCACAAGGAACATTCAATTCACATTTTTTTCTATTGTGTTTCACGGCTGATAATATACGGCTGATAATATTTGAATAAACACGGCTGATAATAATATTTGAATTTAATAAAAAACCTTCAATGTAAGAATTTATCGACCATTATGATTCAATAGTTAAGTCGTTTATATCACGAACTAAGGTCTCATATCGGCGCTCTTATAGCTTTGCACTCGGCGGTGAGATTGCTGTGACGCCACGCAGTTATAATTCAGCAGCGTTTTCATCGCTGTTCTGCAATATTTGATTCCCAGTGGTATCACATTTTTTTCCATTGTGATTCACGGCTGATTAATATCGAGTATATTTGTTAAGATTTTGTAGCAGCCTACAAGCCGAGGGTATACTTGGCACAGTGCTCTTGGGATGGTAGTGCCCATTAATTTTAAAAAAATAACGCGTCCCACGAATCTTTATCCAATACTGGTTTAGACAAATGATTCATAAAGGTTGGTTACCCCTGAACAGTTTTATATCTATTTACAGGTCATATAGATTACAGTAGTCTCCCGTTATCCCAAATTATCGAAGTACTCGTATTTACGCTTTCAATTCTGAGAAATATAACACTATAATTAGAAATAGAAAATGGAGGAGATTATCAACTGATAAAATAAATAGAAAAGGTTTATTGTTACACTTCAATAAAAACCTATTTATGTTATATCTTCATAATTGATGATAATCCCTTGCAATCTACATCAAACAAAAGGACATTGTAGATAAGAAAACCCTTCAGGCTACATAACGGGATATGATAACAGGGTCTTGACAACCCATCAGAACAATAGGTGTTTCTCTGAAATGCCATTAGACCCGCATATGATCACAAAACATCAAGATTTAAGAAATTTAATGTAAATATAATCATGCTTTGTATTTATTGAATAAGCAGACATAACAGATATCCGATATTTTCTTGTCAAACACACAACTTCCGTCTCTATTATATTACACTTTCATTGTATACAATACAACCTGGCTGGCTGGCTTATTACCACGTGGTAATCTCTACAAATCAACCAGAAATATGCTAAGAGGCCAACCAGAAACATTCTGGTTTCTAGCGGGATTTGAACACGCAACCTACAGGGGACAAACGTCTTACCAACTAAGCCACAGAGGTCGTCGATTAGTAGATTTATTTATTTAACACTTTATAGTAAAAACATCTGGCGAGCTTATTGCCTGGTGGCAATCTCTTCCAACCAACCAGACAAAAATGATTATTCATCTTCATAGCAGAAGGAGCTGAACTAAAATGAAATTTATGAACAATATACTTGTACATACTTGTAGTAAAAGTAAGAATGTGATATCAATCAGAGAAAAAGGAAAGAAAAATTAGGAATTAAACACGTTATTTTACCGACTAGAAGTTAAGGGTTTTTTCAGTCACGTGCCAATGACATTGGTTTGTAACTTGTTCTAGGGTCACACTGCATGGACAGTAAAGGACGATGTAAAAAAATAAGAGCGGTCCATGATTGAAAAGATGCTGAAAATTTTCGGCGTGCTAAGAGGGGGCAGCGAGACAGTTAATGATGTTATATAATAGATATGGTTTGTGAATTTGGCGTATATTTCTCACGTTCAACCAGTTCAGTCTTATGGTATGAATTGATATGATCGTACTTTCTCAGGTACTTACTTTTACATTCATACATCTCATGCAAAATCTTCTATTATTCACATTTCTCTCTCTACCTTCTTTCAGAATCTAGTCCATTTGGTCAAGCCACGTTTTCCTCGGTCTACCTCTTTCACGCACACCTTGCACTTCTGACTTGTATACTCGCTTAATAACTCTTTCATCATTCATTCTCTCCACATGTCTAAACCATTTTAATTAAAGCTCCTTTCTTAATCTTATTTAAAACATCCATTTACCTATTCATTTTGTGGTGTCTTCATTCCATCTTCTTTCATACATTGACACTCCACAAGTTTTCCTTAGTGCACGCATTTCCACAGCATTACTCTTACTCTTGTCCTGTCAAATCCAAGTTTCACTTCTATACCAACATACTATTATGTATTATATTTTTTGCTAAGGAATGATAGTATTATTATATTGGTATAATAATAAAGATAAAAATAACAATTTATATAGTGCCGTTTAGAAAACATACCCTCCTCAAGGGCGCTCTAACTCGAGATTCAATTCCACTATTATTGACAGATTAAAAATATAACAAAATAAATATATGATATATAAAAGTAGAGTGTAAGGATAATCGTCGTTGTTGCTGGACATGTGCGAAAGCGAAGCTTGTTTTAAGTCAGCCACATCGCTGTACTGGATCCAATGGTACGACGAAGTGAGACGATCGGAGCACACCGGCTTGTTTTTTTCTCTGATAGAATAAAAAAACGTATCATAAATATAAAATTCATTAAAACTAAATTACGATTTTTATCCCATACTCGTAAATTGCAATGCACTGTGCGTCACTTTGTATGGAATATTTTTTTTATGAAATACCCATGTAACTGAATTGATATTTTTTCACTTATGGGAACGAGGTATATTTATTTCATATAAAAAATAAAAAAAGTGTTTTAAGTCCAGATTCCTTTTTGTTTTTACAAGTCCACATAGTCAATAATAATATGTTGGTGACAACTTTAATGTGTGGGAGTGAAACGTGGACGTGGAAACAGACTGATTAAAGCCGAATAAATACGTGGATTGAGAAAAATAGACGGGGTGACAATGTTTGACAGAATAAGGAATGAAGTGAGTAGGACAATGTTTCACAGAATAAGAAATTTAGTGATTAGGACAATGTTTGACAGAATAAGTACCAATGAAGGGATTAGGTCAATGTTTGACAGAATAATGAATGAAGTGATTAGGACAATGTTTGACAGAATAGCGAATTAAGGGATTAGGACAATGTTTGACAGAACAAGTAATGAAGGGATTAGGACAATGTTTGACAGAATAAGTAATGAAGGGATTAGGACAATGTTTGACAGAATTATGAATGAAGTGATTATAGTTCGGAAAATCTAGGATGAGTCCTGTGACAGCTCACAAATTTGTCCCAATACAACCTTATGTAATGTATTTACCTAAATAACTTGCTATTTATTAGAATTGAGACTTATCGAACATCGTTACAAGGTTGTATTGGGGCAAATTTGTGAGCTGTCATAGGACTCATTTCCGAACTATAGGATAATGTCTGACAAAATAAGGAATGAAGTGATTAGGACAATGTCTGACAGAATAAGGAATGAAGTGATTAGGATGATAGAATAAGGGATGAAGTGATCAGGACAATGTCTGATAGAATAAGGAATGAAGTGATCAGGACAATGTCTGATAGAATAAGGAATGAAGTGATTAGGACAATGTCTGGCAGAATAAGGAATGAAGTGATTAGGATGACAGAATAAGGCATGAAGTGATCAGGACAATGTCTGATAGAATAAGGAATGAAGTGATCAGGACAATGTTTGACAGAATAAGGAATGAAGTGATCAGGACAATGTCTGATAGAATAAGGAATGAAGTGATCAGGACAATGTTTGACAGAATAAGGAATGAAGTGATCAGGACAATGTTTGACAGAATAAGGAATGAAGTGATTAGGACAATGTCTGGCAGAATAAGGAATGAAGTGATTAGGACAATGTCTGGCAGAATAAGGAATGAAGTGATTAGGATGACAGAATAAGGAATGAAGTGATCAAGAAAATGTCTGATAGAATAAGGAATGAAGTGATCAGGACAATGTCTGGCAGAATAAGGAATGAAGTGATTAGGATGACAGAATAAGGAATGAAGTGATCAGGACAATGTCTGATAGAATAAGGAATGAAGTGATCAGGACAATGTCTGATAGAATAAGGAATGAAGTGATCAGGACAATGTTTGACAGAATAAGGAATGAAGTGATCAGGACAATGTTTGACAGAATAAGGAATGAAGTGATTAGGATAATGTCTGACAAAATAAGGAATGAAGTGATTAGGACAATGTCTGACAGAATAAGGAATGAAGTGATTAGGATGATAGAATAAGGGATGAAGTGATCAGGACAATGTCTGATAGAATAAGGAATGAAGTGATCAGGACAATGTCTGATAGAATAAGGAATGAAGTGATTAGGACAATGTCTGGCAGAATAAGGAATGAAGTGATTAGGATGACAGAATAAGGCATGAAGTGATCAGGACAATGTCTGATAGAATAAGGAATGATGTGATCAGGACAATGTTTGACAGAATAAGGAATGAAGTGATCAGGACAATGTCTGATAGAATAAGGAATGAAGTGATCAGGACAATGTTTGACAGAATAAGGAATGAAGTGATCAGGACAATGTTTGACAGAATAAGGAATGAAGTGATCAGGACAATGTTTGACAGAATAAGGAATGAAGTGATTAGGACAATGTCTGGCAGAATAAGGAATGAAGTGATTAGGATGACAGAATAAGGAATGAAGTGATCAAGACAATGTCTGATAGAATAAGGAATGAAGTGATCAGGACAATGTCTGATAGAATAAGGAATGAAGTGATCAGGACAATGTTTGACAGAATAAGAAATGAAGTGATTAGGACAATGTCTGGCAGAATATGGAATGAAGTGATTAGGATGACAGAATAAGGAATGAAGTGATCAGGACAATGTCTGATAGAATAAGGAATGAAGTGATCAGGACAATGTCTGATAGAATAAGGAATGAAGTGATTAGGACAATGTCTGGCAGAATAAGGAATGAAGTGATTAGGATGACAGAATAAGGGATGAAGTGATCAGGACAATGTTTGACAGAATAAGGAATGAAGTGATCAGGACAATGTCTGATAGAATAAGAAATGAAGTGATCAGGACAATGTTTGACAGAATAAGGAATGAAGTGATCAGGACAATGTTTGACAGAATAAGGAATGAAGTGATTAGGATGACAGAATAAGGAATGAAGTGATCAGGACAATGTCTGATAGAATAAGGAATGAAGTGATCAGGACAATGTCTGATAGAATAAGGAATGAAGTGATCAGGACAATGTCTGATAGAATAAGGAATGAAGTGATCAGGACAATGTCTGATAGAATAAGGAATGAAGTGATCAGGACAATGTTTGACAGAATAAGGAATGAAGTGATCAGGACAATGTTTGACAGATTAAGGAATGAAGTGATTAGGACAATGTCTGGCAGAATAAGGAATGAAGTGAATAGGATGACAGAATAAGGGATGAAGTGATCAGGACAATGTTTGACAGAATAAGGAATGAAGTGATCAGGACAATGTTTGACAGAATAAGGAATGAAGTGATTAGGACAATGTCTGGCAGAATAAGGAATGAAGTGATTAGGATGACAGAATAAGGGATGAAGTGATCAGGACAATGTTTGACAGAATAAGGAATGAAGTGATTAGGACAATGTCTGGCAGAATAAGGAATGAAGTGATTAGGATGACAGAATAAGGGATGAAGTGATCAGGACAATGTCTGATAGAATAAGGAATGAAGTGATCAGGACAATGTTTGACAGAATAAGGAATGAAGTGATCAGGACAATGTTTGACAGAATAAGGAATGAAGTGATTAGGACAATGTCTGGCAGAATAAGGAATGAAGTGATTAGGATGACAGAATAAGGGATAAAGTGATCAGGACATTGTCTGATAGAATAAGGAATGAAGTGATCAGGACAATGTTTGACAGAATAAGGAATGAAGTGATCAGGACAATGTTTGACAGAATAAGGAATGAAGTGATTAGGACAATGTCTGGCAGAATAAGGAATGAAGTGATTAGGATGACAGAATAAGGGATGAAGTGATCAGGACAATGTTTGACAGAATAAGGAATGAAGTGATTAGGACAATGTCTGGCAGAATAATGAATGAAGTGATTAGGATGACAGAATAAGGGATGAAGTGATCAGGACAATGTCTGATAGAATAAGGAATGAAGTGATCAGGACAATGTTTGACAGAATAAGGAATGAAGTGATCAGGACAATGTTTGACAGAATAAGGAATGAAGTGATTAGGACAATGTCTGGCAGAATAAGGAATGAAGTGATTAGGATGACAGAATAAGGGATGAAGTGATCAGGACAATGTCTGATAGAATAAGGAATGAAGTGATCAGGACAATGTTTGACAGAATAAGGAATGAAGTGATTAGGACAATGTCTGGCAGAATAAGGAATGAAGTGATTAGGATGACAGAATAAGGGATGAAGTGATCAGGACAATGTTTGACAGAATAAGGAATGAAGTGATTAGGACAATGTCTGGCAGAATAAGGAATGAAGTGATTAGGATGACAGAATAAGGGATGAAGTGATCAGGACAATGTCTGATAGAATAAGGAATGAAGTGATCAGGACAATGTTTGACAGAATAAGGAATGAAGTGATCAGGACAATGTTTGACAGAATAAGGAATGAAGTGATTAGGACAATGTCTGGCAGAATAAGGAACGAAGTGAATAGGATGACAGAATAAGGGATGAAGTGATCAGGACAATGTTTGACAGAATAAGGAATGAAGTGATCAGGACAATGTTTGACAGAATAAGGAATGAAGTGATTAGGACAATGTCTGGCAGAATAAGGAATGAAGTGATTAGGATGACAGAATAAGGAATGAAGTGATCAGGACAATGTCTGATAGAATAAGGAATGAAGTGATCAGGACAATGTCTGATAGAATAAGGAATGAAGTGATCAGGACAATGTCTGGCAGAATAAGGAATGAAGTGATTAGGATGACAGAATAAGGAATGAAGTGATCAGGACAATGTCTGATAGAATAAGGAATGAAGTGATCAGGACAATGTCTGATAGAATAAGGAATGAAGTGATCAGGACAATGTTTGACAGAATAAGGAATGAAGTGATTAGGACAATGTCTGGCAGAATAAGGAATGAAGTGATTAGGATGACAGAATAAGGGATGAAGTGATCAGGACAATGTCTGATAGAATAAGGAATGAAGTGATCAGGACAATGTTTGACAGAATAAGGAATGAAGTGATCAGGACAATGTTTGACAGAATAAGGAATGAAGTGATTAGGACAATGTCTGGCAGAATAAGGAATGAAGTGATTAGGATGACAGAATAAGGGATGAAGTGATCAGGACAATGTCTGATAGAATAAGGAATGAAGTGATCAGGACAATGTTTGACAGAATAAGGAATGAAGTGATTAGGACAATGTCTGGCAGAATAAGGAATGAAGTGATTAGGATGACAGAATAAGGAATGAAGTGATCAGGACAATGTTTGACAGAATAAGGAATGAAGTGATTAGGATGACAGAATAAGGAATGAAGTGATCAGGACAATGTTTGACAGAATAAGGAATGAAGTGATTAGGACAATGTCTGGCAGAATAAGGAATGAAGTGATTAGGATGACAGAATAAGGAATGAAGTGATCAGGACAATGTCTGATAGAATAAGGAATGAAGTGATCAGGACAATGTTTGACAGAATAAGGAATGAAGTGATTAGGACAATGTTGGCAGAATAAGGAATGAAGTGATTAGGATGACAGAATAAGGGATGAAGTGATCAGGACAATGTCTGATAGAATAAGGAATGAAGTGATCAGGACAATGTTTGACAGAATAAGGAATGAAGTGATTAGGACAATGTCTGGCAGAATAAGGAATATAGTGATTAGGATGACAGAATAAGGGATGAAGTGATCAGGACAATGTTTGACAGAATAAGGAATGAAGTGATCAGGACAATGTTTGACAGAATAAGGAATGAAGTGATTAGGACAATGTCTGGCAGAATAAGGAATGAAGTGATTAGGATGACAGAATAAGGAATGAAGTGATCAGGACAATGTCTGACAGAATAAGGAATGAAGTGATCAGGACAATGTCTGATAGAATAAGGAATGAAGTGATTAGGACAATGTCTGGCAGAATAAGGAATGAAGTGATTAGGACAATGTCTGGCAGAATAAGGAATGAAGTGATTAGGATGACAGAATAAGGAATGAAGTGATCAGGACAATGTTTGACAGAATAAGGAATGAAGTGAATATGAATTTCAGGCTGATATGTTGAGTAAGAAGAATAATACGTTTAAATGGTTTGGGCATGTAGAACGAACGAAAGAAGAAAGTGAAAATGTGAGTGGAAGACGTGGTATAGGAAGAGCAAGGAAATTATGATTAGATCAAGTGAATGACGACGCATAAGAACGAAATAATCCCAATATGTTGGGCTGAACAAGTGAGAGACGCAACTGGACTACTCTTAACAACTGCCCGCGGAGTGCAGGGATGGATGGAGAGGAGACGTCAGAGACTATCATGGGAGTCACGATGCTCAGTCATGAGCTACACGACAGGATGGATGGAGGATATTGTCCATGCTAGAAACCAAGAGACTTTTGTTTACAGGTTGAATAGTTGACAAAAATATTTTCTATACTTGAGAAAATGTAGGATGGCCCCTGTGACATTTTAAATATCATGTCTCAAAGGGATGAGGTAAAATAGTTTTTTTTACAAATCGAATAGTTTTTTTATAAATCGAAAAATAGTTTCTCTCTAAACTGAAGTTTTAATTCCTAATTTTCATTATACTGACTTACTAATGTATTGTATGATTTGTATCTATATTTTAATAGGCCAAGACCCACTATGAATTAATACTAATTTCGAACATTTAATTTTAGGTATAAAAAAATAAAAAATCTAATTATCGTATACCCCATCCCTAGACAATGCAGACTAACGTGTAGTGACTTTTGACAAACGTCGCGAAATATTATTTGATTTTAACAAACTGCCACATTTTTGCTAATTTGTAACAAGACGTATTAATTTGTCATTTTTGTTAGTTTTATGTAATGTACTCGTATTTACCTAAATAACTTGCTATTTATTAGAATCGAGGCTTATATTAAAGTTCATAAAATAATTAAAATTACTGAACGTCGTTACAAGGTTGTATTGGGGCCAATTTGTGAACTGGGACAGGGACCGTGCTACATTTTCTCAAGTATAGAAGCCAGTAATATGGAAATTTTTAGATAGAGTATCGAATACGTGACAACACGAGACTCAACGCCGGGATGGATTGGAGAGAAGTCTTCAGAGACTATCATAGCAGTCACGATGCTCAACTATGAGCTATATGATTACATATAGGCAGTGACTTTGATATGGTGTCACAAATCATCGTAGTGTGTGTGGATTGCCTATTAATAAAAAAAAATAAGAGTTAGAAAGGTTAAAGAAAATCGATGGATATACGAGTAGATCATTTAGCTTGAAGTCATCTTGCAATAGTGTGAGTAACATTATCTGTATTGCACAACTTATGGAGTGGTATTTGTTTTAGAATGCCACACGATTGGTTCGCGCAGAACGCACGTTTGTATTGTTGTTAAAATACTCGGTGTTTAGAAAAACACTACCATGTCGGAATTAGGAAAGGGAAAACCGCTTTCGGGCCAAGCAAAGGAGATTGTTTTATATTTTGGTAATGATTGATAATAATTAGGGATCGGTCGAAAAGGTGCTGAAATCTATTAGTGCCATTTTTGTCTAATGTAATGTAAACTTATTTTTTTTCGAAAGCATAGAATGCACTTTGTTATAACTTAAAGTTTCCTAGAATTTAGTATCCCTCCATCCACTATTATTTTAAAACTGTATTATTGGCCATTGTAATTATGTAATTATGATACTAATATTAATATGTTAAATAATCTTACATACAATAATAATTGTATTTTTATGTGCTATAATCTATTAAAGCTGACGAACATTTTTACTTTATAATACTTGTACTTATATTTATTTATAATCTTGAAAAATTCCATTATTGTTATTTAATGTTTCTTAGAATCTGCCATGCCTAAACAATTAATATGTTAAATAAACTTACTTTCATTTTATTTTTATGTGCATTACAATTTAAGCTGACAGCATTTTTAAGTTACAAAACGTGTGTGTTCATTTCAATGTTTGAATATAAAATATTATTTTTATATTTTTTTGCTTTTTCACTTAATTAAAAAAATAAAGTGACATGTTTTTGTAAACGCGCTGTTACTCATACTATTGCAAAATGACTCTTCTGGCTGAACGATCTATAATATTGTGAAGGTTAATTAATCCATAGTAAAAAAAAATAAGCCTTAACCTAAATCCAGCGAAACCACGGCGTTTATTACCTCAGGAAATAAAAGGAGATTTGATGGGAGATGTACATGGGAGAGGTAAGGGAATGAAAAGTAATAATTTGATGGTTAACACAGAGTAATGACTATAAAAATATTAAAAATATTTTATTATTCCTGCAATATCTGTCTCGTCAGGCTGATGTAAATAAATCGTATTTTCACTTTAATAATGAAAATAGCTTTAGTGTACTGTTTTACGCAGAGCACCCGATCACATTATGAACCAAGCAATCTCCATGGATCTTCCTCGAATAACAACCAGAGGAAGACCAAATAATTCATGGGTGGTGCAAAAAGATAACCTGATGCAGAGGCACGGCCTGGGGGACGTAGTCCGGGACAGAAGAGCGTACAACCTGAGGACGAGGAGAGCTGACCCCAACAGTCTTCGCAGACAATGAGTTGGGATGGAGCCAGGGAGAGAGAGAGTGTACTGTTTTACATTTCCGTGGCCTAGTTAGCAAGACACTTGCCTTCCAATCCTGACGTTGCGGGCTCGATTGCCATTGTTACCCATTAAAAAAAGTCGAGTTCGATTCTACCACTTCCCACGCCGTTATGGTGGATTAAAGTCACCATTCACACGGATCACTTGAACCTTCAACGAGTGCAGAACAAGACATTTAAGATCTCCTTCAACACCCATTCTAGAACAAACCTCTCTGGACTTAACGCCAACTAGCGATAAAAAACCTTCAAACACCACATCCTCGCTTAGACCAAGGATGTAGTGTTGAAGTATTTACTGGTTCTTGATGATAACTGCCTTCAATTGATTCCATCGCGAGCAATATTCTTTCGAATCAATCATGTGGTTGGGTGAAAGCAGCCCGTAGTAGATGATTCCCTTCCAATCCCACCAGATGCATAGCATGACATTTTACGGATGAAGACCAACCAGTTTTCAGTGTGACTTTATTGCCTCACATATCTTTGGCTCGACATTGTAATTGGCCAGGGGTAATCAACCTTTTTGGACAGTGTGCCAAAATCGGTAATGGGTTGTCTTTTTTCAAACCAATATGTATAGTATAATATATAAACATTTTTATGAAGCAAAAACAAAAAATTATAAATAAACAAATAATGCAAACCATTTTACCCCATTAAACACTTTTCCTTTGGTTTAACCTTTCCCTTCCTGCGCTAAAAAAATCCGCGCGTTCCGGTGCTGTGTATTCAATACACATATAAAAATGAGCGGTTTAAAATCGGACAAATAAGCATATTCATAGCCAATCGCTTAAATTACAATAATTAAATTTGAAGTCAAAAGTGTTAATATTAGAAATTTAATTGCTGAAAACATGAAAAAAACATCGGCCGACGTTCACTAA
Organism: Odontocerum albicorne; assembly: GCA_949825065.1. NCBI lineage: Eukaryota > Metazoa > Arthropoda > Insecta > Trichoptera > Odontoceridae > Odontocerum > Odontocerum albicorne. The sequence continues at coordinate 13,972,259 of OX463867.1, forward strand.
ATGGGCGAAGAGACCACCACCTCAAATGGATACCCGAGAGCTACTCAAGCGAGAGATGCGAGCGAACTGAGATTCTATTTCTTGCGTTCCCATATACCGAAGTAAAATGAGAGTGATACGTGAATAGCGTCGCTTCCTCACCCATAGCGATTTTTTAGAATGAATATACCTACGTCACACGTTTGATTGTATTGGTGAATTTATACCCGATTTTCACAAAATATCTCTGATGTGGCCGATAAGTGCTAATTATTATTTATATTATTTTTGCATTCAATGCGTAAATGTATTACGGAGGAATACCTGAAATCTGAACCTAGTATTTATTATATTTATAGAGATATTTAAGTTTTTAGAAGCAATGTGTACTAGTTACACATCACAGGGAAGGAAGGGTTAATAGAAAATACACACTTCCGATGTAACATGACACCTGTCTGACCTAAGCACTGCTCTCGTTACAAACTTGGATCATTCCGACAGAAGAGAGCCTCGGGATAGGAGATAAAAACACGTGTAACTGGGATTAATATAATTCAGAGTTTCCCAAACTTTTTTGTCTCCCTTTTCCAATAATTTTTTTTATCGCCTTCTTCGGGAAATTTATATCTCTATCTCAACTAATTATAAAATTGTGAATGTGTATCTGCATTATAATTTAAGAATTTCTCCATTTTTTAAATAATCTAATATTGATTTAAGACTTCTCACATTTTTGAAGTATTGTATAGTAAACTTGCGACATAACACGTACGAATTCCTGCTGCTGCGAGCTGGACTTTGTGCATGTTATGCCAGTTAAGACTGGAAAATCCGTGTAAGTTGGAACTGCGCACAACTGTACTACCTTGATCAAAAAGTTTTAAGACCAGCCTCCGTGTGGCGCTGTCAGTTACCCGATTGGAATTCTTTTTTTTTGTTAGGTTACCACATCTATAATTGACACTTCCCTCCAAATTTCAGCGTCATAGCTTGACATTTGTAAAAGTTACGCTGTACTGAGTACATCTACCTTTGTGCGTGTTTTCGATTTTTTACAAGTTTGAAAATGGCATCAACTGTGCATCAACGAGTTTGCATTAAATGTTGTGTGAAAAACGGATTTCACGGTCCGCAGACCCTTAGAAATGTTGGAGAAGTGTTTTTCGGTGGCACGAACGCTTCAGAAGTGGCCGTGAGTCGGTCGAGGATGACGAACGCAGTGGCAGTCGAAAACCGATGAAAACATCGATAAAATCAAAGAAATGTTGGCCGAAAACAGCAAATTGGCCATCAGAGAGCTGGCAGAGGACTTGAACATCGCTTATGGATCCGCTCAAGACATTTTGGTTAGTGATTTGGACCTCAGACGTGTCGCTGCAAAACTGGTGCCGAAAGACCTCAATTTCATGCAAAAAATAACCGCCTTGAAATCAGGAAAGACATGATTTCCATGAGTTTTTGTTCAAAAACAACACGATTACTATCCAGCAGCCTTCAAATTTACCTGATCTGGCTCCCCGCGACTGTTTCCTGTTCTACCGACTTAAAAAACCGCTTCGCGGAACGCGTTACAGCACCCGAGAGGATGTCATGAAAAAATCGCGGATGGCTCTGATGGACATACCGAAAATTGAGTACCAGCGGTGTTTCGAGGATTGGATCAAGCGCTGGCGGAAGTGCGTTGCAGTCAATGGGAAGTACTTTGAAGGGGACCATATCGATTTTGATTAATAAACTTGTGTTTTTGATTTTATGAATAAAGTCCTAAAACTTTTTGATCAGTCCATCATGTGGATGGATGACGCTTGTGCGTGTATTGCTCTATTGTGTGCATACACACAGCACTACAGAAAGCACACACCAGCCGGCAGATCAACACATGGGCAGTGCTACATACATACAGGCAATCCCTCGCTATAAAGTAAGATTGTCAGTCCATCCTGTGGTTGGGTGACGCCTGTACGTGTATTTCTCTAGTGTGCGTATGCACACAGCACTACAGCAAGCACACACCAACACCTGAGCAATGCTACATACATACAGGCAATCCCTCGCTATAGAGTGAGACTGTCAGTCCATCCTGTGGATGGATGATGCCTGTGCGTGTATTGCTCTTCTGTGTGCATGCACACAGCACTACAGCAAACACAAACCAGCAGGCAGACCAACACCTGAGCAGTGCTACATACATACAGGCAATCCTTCGCTATAGAGTAAGACTGTCAGTCCATCCTGTGGATGGGTGACGCCTGTACGTGTATTACTCTAGTGTGCGTATGCACACATCACTACAGCAAGCACACACCAGCAGGCATATCAACACCTGAGTAGTGCTACATACTCATACATCCCTTGCTATAGAGTGATACTGTCAGTCCATCCTGTGGATGGATGATGCCTGTGCATGTATTGCTCTATTGTGTGCATGCACACAGCACTACAGCAAACACACACCAGCAGGCAGATCAACACATGAACAGTGTAACATAGATACTCGTACAGACAATCAATACCTCGATATAGAGTAAGATTGTCAGTCCATCCTGTGGATGGGTGACGCCTGTACGTGTATTACTCTAGTGTGCGTATGCACGCAGCACTACAGCAAGCACAAGCACACACCAGCAGGCAGATAAACACATGGGCAGTGCTACATACATACAGGCAATCCCTCGCTATAAAGTAAGATTGTCAGTCCATCCTGTGGTTGGGTGACGCCTGTACGTGTATTACTCTAGTGTGCGTATGCACACAGCACTACAGCAAGCACAAGTACACACCAGCAGGTAGATCAATGCTCGTTGGACCAACATGTATGAACGGTGTCTAAATAGTCAAATTGATAAGTGTTTGCTTAAAGAAGGTTATGGTAACCAATTTTTAAAGAGTTTTCTTCTTGCCCAGTTGCTTTTCATTGTTCTCCTATTCCCCTTGGGACCAGCAAAGCCTTTCCCCCATATTCTCCCAACACCCACAAGGGGGGGGGGGGCGGTTGCGCCCACTTGGAGAAACTACGATGAAATTAATGGAAAAACAAAATAATGTATTGTTAAATATTAAAAACTTATCCTTGCTTTGTTGGAAATGTTTTATTTTATTATGATTGTGAAAATTAGAGGCGTATTTATTTATTGAAAACTTCATTGTAAAAACAATCTTGTGGGATTATCGCCAGGTGTCAATCTTTTCCAGCCAATCAGAAAAAAGTAAATATGGAATATTTAAAATTATTGACAAAAATACAAAACTTCATCTTAAAATAACATATACAGTAGATACAAAAAGCAGTAGTCGTAATAACGAAGTAATTACAAAGTCATTGTTAAAAAATATTTAATATTAATATGTATATTTAAGTTCAATATATTATGTATGTGTATGTATGTGTGTATACATGTATTCATATACTATGCGTATCCAGAAAGTAAGTGTACTGAGGCTCTCACGACCGGATGGATTTTATTTTCGACATGTTGGCTACACTTCCGTGTAGCCTGACCCTTCCCCTCCGCAACGAGGCCGGTTCGAGGTCAGTACGTTGAGAAGTGTCGACGCGACAACAAATTTCGTGAAAAATGTCAATCCAATCAATTGCGAAATACGCGGCGTCATCCGTTATCTCGTTTGGAAGGGAAACCCTCCGGTCGAGGTTTATAATGAGGTGAAAACTGCATATGGTGATAAAGCTATGAATCGTACGAGTGTGTACAAGTGGTGTCGCGAGTTTAAAAACGGTCACGTCACACCTCTTCACCCTCCGCCAAAAAGTTCAAAATCACAATTTCAGCCAAGAAAATCATGGCATCCGTGTTTTGGGACTGTCAAGGCATAATTTTAATTGAATGTATGCCTCAAGGGGATACCATCAACTCTGCAAGAAACTGTGAGACCCTAAAAAAATTGCGGAGGGCGATTCAGAACAAGAGGAGAGGCATGCTGACAAAGGGAGTCTGCCTGCTGCACGACAATGCCAGACCACACACGGCCAACGCCACGAAGGAACTGCTCGCCTCGTTTAAATGGGATGTCCTGAACCATCCCGCGCATTTCCCTGACCTAGCACCTTCAGATTACTATCTCTTTACCTCCTTGAAGCTGCACATGTGTGGAAAAAGGTTTTCAACCGACGAGGAGGTAAAGGAGGAGGTGGAGAAGTGGACGGAGGGGTTGGCGGGAAACTACTTCGAGGAAGGCATCAAAAAGTTGATACCCCGCTTCATCACCGGCATTGAGAGGAATGGCGACTATGTCGAAAAATAGTTTACATATGTACTACGGTAACCACGTAATTTTTTTGTTTAAATAAAAAAAATTGTAGCCTACAAAAATTCAGTACACTTACTTTCTGGATATGCCTCGTATTAGGTGTTAACATAAGTTGTGTCCGTTTTTTTTTTCAATTTAAAAATGAGCATCAAAAGTATAACAAAATGGTAAATGTTATACGTCATTCGAAAGAAAATTTTCTGTTCTACAAGATGTTGTATTTGCTGTTACGTTACATATATTATTTTATTTGATTAAAAGCCTTCAAAATGGAATGTCAAGTAGACGAAAGTGAGCATTTTCAACACCTCCTTCTGTTCGCGTTCAATCGAGGGGATAAAGCTGCCAAAGCTGCTCGCGATATTTGCGAAGTGTACAGTGAAGATAACATACTAGGAATGAAAGGACAGCTCGTCGATGGTTTTTTCGTTTCAAAGAGGGTAATTTCAACCTGAAAGACATGGAGCGTTCCGGACGACCAGTGGACTTCGATGAGGAAAACAACCGCTTATACCATATTATTCATGAAGATCCCCATCAAAACACCGTAGAATTGGCTGAGCAGATGAATTGTAGTCACATGACTGTATACCGCCATCTTAAATCAATGGGAAAAGTCCAGAAGTTCAGCGCTTGGTTTCCACATGTTTTGAGTGAAAACAATAAAAATCAACGTTCGACAATTTCTGCTGGTTTGCTCGCGCGTCATCGAGCTACGCATGGCCACAAGCAAAGGTTCCTTTACCGCATCATTACTGTTGATGAAAAATGGTTCCTTTATGTGAATATGAAAATAATGGGTGCGTTATGGTCAACAAGCAACGCCCAGAGCGAAACAAGATTTGCATCCGCGCAAGATGATGATTTGCATCTGGTGGGATTGGCAAGGCGTCATCCACTACGAGATACTTGAACGCAATCAGACAGTCAACGCGGAGCTATACATTCTGCAAATGCAGTTGCTCAACACTGCGATTCAACAAAAAAGGCCGGATCGGCAATATGGCGTTATTCTGCAACACGATAACGCCCGCCCTCATATCGCCAACATTACGAAAAATGCCATTCAAACGCTTAGTTGGGACGTCCTGCTATACCCTCCATATTCTTCAGACCTCGCGCCGTCGAGTTTCTACCTTTTCCGGTCGCTTTCGAACAATTTGCGCGGCGTTTCCTTGAATAATTACGTCAAATTGCGGACTTGGTTGGACGAATTCCTCGAGTCAAGACCGGATGATTTTTTATAGCACAGGCATTGAAAAACTTGTAGAACGTTGGCAATAAGTTAATACATTAATAATGAAGGAGAATACATTATTGACTAATTTGTTGTATTTTTTTTGTTGTATCCTCTTGTTCTCTTCATTTGAAAAAAAACGGACACGATTTATGTTAACACCCAATATATAATTTTTTTTAATGTTAACACATCTTGTATTTTTCAATGTAATTGGGCTAAGTCTATTCTGAGAAAACAAATAAATAAAAAATAAATAAAAATAAAGCAGAGAACCACGTTGCTCAGCATTGAAGTAAAGAAGCGTGAAGTAAAATTTCACGCCGAACAGCGAGAAAACCCCTACAACTCCACATCCTCGTTTGGACCGTGAAGTTCTATAAAAGTCAACAAAATCACAGCAATCCCTTAGACGCTGCCCTGGGGGCTTACGGGAGTAAATCCGACCTACCCTTCCGTTATAAGCACAAGCTCCCGAAGCATTATCTGTTGCCTGACTAGTCCACCTACAGTATTAGCTGGGACGACCAAGGTCTGAGTGAATGTGATGGAATACAAGTAGCCTGAACGAGTGGACTTGTTTTTGCTAAATAATTAGTGTAAGAATTGTTATCTAGTTATAAGTAGTATGTAGGTGTTAATTATTTCTAAGATCTCATATATTAAGATTGAATAAATAAAATAAAATGATAAGTAGGAAAATAAGATGAAGTAAGTGCATAAATGATAACATATAATTAAGATTAGTTAAGTAATAAATAAGTAGTAAAAAAGCTTAAGAAATATTGGGAAAACCGTAAATTTGCAAAGCGAGAAGTGCCTGTAACGTATTTTGACGTCTCCCTATGATTTCTGAGATATGTTCATACATTAAAATATTTCTCCGTCATAAAAGTTTATCGGTCGTTTTCCATATGAAGGAGCAGAAATCGATATTGCATTGCACTTGACGGTTCTCTTGCCAGCGAGTTATGCAAACAATATCAAAAATATAAGGTACGAGTACAATTCTAAGCAGTACGATAGAAAAACGGAAGAAAAACGAAGAAAAATCATATATATTTTCCTATTGTAAAGGAAGTTTTATGATTCTGTTTGACAAATGCTGATATTGCATGTGATAATAAAATTTCCACAGTGTTTCAGTAACATTTTGGATTTTTAAAGTGAAACTTCTATAGGAGCGGTAGGGCGAATTAGCCTGAACGTCACGAAAAGTGAAACGCTTCCCCTTCTCCGATTTTAATGGTAATATTTCAAATGATCTTCAATATTTATTTATATTAATATAAATAAATAAATTTAATAAATAATATATATTAAATGTAAATTTATAATTATTAATAATATAAATAAATAATTTGATAAATGGACGATAAATAAATAAATTTACAAATTTATTTACTTATTTAATACAAAATTAAATATTATGTTATAAAAATAAATATTTATATTTAATTTAATTTTATTAATTATGTAAATAATATTTCATTAAATTAATTAATTAATTACAATTAATAAATATTATTTAATAAATATAATATAATTAATAAATAATTAATATTAATCATAATTAATAATAATAATTATTAATAATAATTAATAATAATAATTATTAATAATAATTAATAATAATAATAATTAATAAAATAAATATTATTAATAATATAATATTAATTAATAATATTAATAATAATATTGATTATAATATTAATCAATATTAATAATCATTAATTATTTAACATTAATAATTAATTAATTATAATATTAATATTATAATTATTAATACATATTAATTGTAATTATTATTACTATTAATAATTATTAATGAATTCGTAATAAATTATAAATATTAATTAATTATTAATTAGTATAATAATTGATAATTTATTAATAATTCATTAATTATAAATAAATATGAATTATTTTTATCTAATTAATTAATTATTTAATGAAGTAATAATTAATTAATAATTAAATTTATTTATATTTATTAATTAATATAACCATTTACTAATCCAAAAAAAAAATCGTTAACAAATGGAAAAAAAAGCAATGCATAAAAAAAAGCAAAGCAATGCATGCTCCAAAAAGTTTAACTTCTACCGCGCGAGAGTCTCACGTTTCTTTTTTTTTTGTTTGATTATGACCAACACGCGATATATTTTATACGTGGCGCGTCTTCAAAGCCCGAATTAACAGTGAAAAAAGTGATCACTGACGAAACACGTGGGATACACGTAAATATTTAGCAAACCACATTTTAAAACTCTTTGGTGTGGTCTGGATGTACCCAAGCGTATTCTCTCTCCCTATCTTTCTCTCAAATCCTGAATTCATATTTATCCATGATCAACACGCGATATATTTCATAAAGAATTGGCGCTGAATTAACAGTAAAAAAAGTAATCACTGACATCAAAGACGAAACACGTAAATATTTAGAAAATTAAATTTTAGAATTCTTTGGTGTGGTCTAGATGTATCTGAGTGTATTTTCTCTCCTTTATTTCTCTCAAGGCCCGAAGGCATATTTGTATATGGTCAACACGCGATATATTTTATAAAGAATTGGCGCGTCTATTAACTCTTTCCCCGCGGGGAGCACAAACGCCTGTGATCTGACGACAATCCAAGTTTCAAATCACAAATACTTAAAAAAAATGACACAAAACCGGAATAAAAATTAAACTAAAATTTAAAATAATCTTTATTCTAGCGACATCTCTGAAAACCTTGTCAAATAATATATCAGTTTATGAGATATTGTTGAATAAACAGAGCGCCGAATTTTTTTGGTTTCTCAATATTTCCAGCATTAACGACCTGTCTCGCGGATCGAGTCCTGCGATGAGTCTCTCTTACGTAAATAAACATTACTAAGTCTCTCTTACGTAAATAAACATTACTAGTGCTATATGCATTTGATTTGGTGAGTGTCATGAAGCATTGATTTGATCGTAGCATTCCTTTGTTTATTTTACGTAATGTTTAGTTTATCTCCTTTATTTAATGAGTCTCCTTAAGAGTAATGACTATTATTTATTATCAGAAAATTACTTAAGTGTCATGTTTACTTGGTGTTGTAATCAAATATTAGTGGTTCTAAACAAAATATGTGTTTAAACTTAGAAATTAAAAAACGCTGAAATTGTGCCGCGCACAGGATTCGTGGAATTTGATTTTTAACGCGGTGAACAGGTTAATAATCATGGATGAAACATGAGTCCATCACTTCACACCTGAGACGAAGGAACAGTCAAAACAATGGACAGAAAGGGGAGAATCGGCTCCAAAAAAGGCGAAGACAGTTCCATCTGCAGGCAAGGTTATGGCGTCAGTTTTTAGGGATGCGCGTGGGATAATTTTCATTGATTATCTTCAAAAATGAAAAAAAATCAACGGTGAGTATTATGCGAACTTATTGCAGCGTTTGAGTGATGAAATCAAGAAAAAAACGGCCGCATTTGGCGAAAAAGAAAGTGTTGTTTCATCAAGACAATGCACCAGTTCACACATCTGTTATCGCGGCCAAAATCAATGAATTAAAGTTCGAATTGCTTCCTCACGCACCCTATTCGCCAGATTTAGCCCCCTCGGATTATTTTCTTTTTCCAAACTTGAAAAAATGGCTCGGTGGTAAAAGAATTGCCAACAATGAAGAGGTGGAATCTGCGGTTGATGGCTATTTTGAGGCGCTCGACGGTTCTCACTATAAACAAGGTATCGAAGCTATTGAACATCGCTGGGAAAAGTGTATCGAGCTGAAAGAAGACTATGTTGAGAAATAAAAATATTTTTTCCCAATTTTTTTGTGTTTTCTTTGTTAGGTCGGGTACTTTTGGGACTACCCTCGTATAAGGCCCGAATTAACAGTAAAAAAGTAATCTCTTAAATCACTAACAAAAAAGAGGAAATACGTAGAATCCATTTAAATATTTAAAAAACAAAATTTTAGATTTCTAGTCTAGTCTGGGTATACTGGAGCGTATTCTCTCTCCCTATTTTTGTCTTAAGGGCCAAATTCACTGTCCTGACTAAATATTAAATATGAATTTCTAATCTTAAAATTCGCTTTATGTTTTTTTTATAAATAAAACTTTGCTCCATATATAGGTGTGCATTGTTGATGAGTTGTCGATTAATATACACAGTCTGGCCAATGGGAAAGATGACCAATTTTAATTTCGCGCTGGTTGGAAGAGAATGCCATGTGGCAATCTCTTCCAAACAACCAAAAATATATTTTAAAAAGGCAATCCTGAAATCTTTAAAAAAAAAATTAGGGTTCCTGCGGGTTTTGAACCCGCAACCTTAAGGATTGGAGATAGAAGTCTTGCTAACTAGACCATGCGCTTCGTCATGTCTGCCAATTTCAGTAGGAAAACGGAATGGTTGTATGTATCTATATAGATTTCTACAAAGTTTCAGCTGAAAGCTCAATAGTTTCAGCGGAAAGTTTCAGCTGAAATCCGTAAATAGGAGAATTTCACATTTTTTTTAACAGCAAAATAAAGTCAACGTTTTTGTTTTTATAATTTAAACACGTGTATTCAAAACTTTGTTATAATCTCTCAATTATAGGTGATTGGCAAAAGTTTAATGGACACTAAAATCTAATACCTTAACCTGCCCCACGTTTCCCACAAATAGGTTAGTTTTCCGCCTAAAATAACAACTAAAAACCACTTAAAACTTGTAACATAATCAGAGTTTAAAAAAATCGAAGTTAGTTTTCGTGGTTAAACTATTTGGAGCTAATGTGATGTGATGCGACAAGTTAGAAAGCAAAGAATTATATTATATAATAGATTACTCTCAAAACACAAACGTGGATGCTGGAAGAATATTTTATATTAAAAAAAACATACGATATTATTTACAAATAATAAGTTATCACAAAACAATGTTTGTCTAAGATTTATTTTTAACCTGAGAAAGTACGATCATATGACTTCATACCAGAAGGCGCTAAACTGGTTGAACGTAAGAAATAGACGCCAAGTTCACATACTTTCTCTCTTCTCCCTGGCTCCATCCCAACTCACTGTCTGCAAAGACTGTTAGGGCCAGCTCTCCTCGTCCTCAGGTTGTATGCTCTCCTATCCCGGACTACGTCCCCCAGGCCGTGCCTCTGCATCAGGTTATCTTTTTGCACCACCCATGAATTCTTTGGTCTTCCTCTGGTTGTTATTCGAGGAAGATCCATGGAGATTGCCTGGTTCACAATGTGATCGGGTGCTGTGCGTCCAACGTGCCCATACCATCTCAATTGCTTCTCCTCCGTCTTGCTGTTGATGTCTGTAACACCTAGGCTTCCACGAATGCGTGAGCTTTTTATTTTGTCTCTTAGGGACACACCAGCTGACCATCTTAGCATGCGCATTTCAGCAGTTTCTAGTTGCCTAGAGTAACACACATACTTTGTCTATTGTATAATATTCTTCTTTGTCCCGCAGGCTCTTTTTATCATGCAGAAAATTTTCAGCATCTTTCCGATTATGGACTTGGGCTATATATAAACAGAGATTATATAGGGTCTTTAAAATTGAGCGTTTTTTTTTATTCTTGGATAAAACACAGATGGCGTCACGAACTTGTCTGGATCTTGTGACATTTGAGAAGTGTAATGTATGACATTTATAAAAATAGAGTCGTATACGATACAACAACGTGTTCAAATTGTTGAATTGTTTTATGTATTGTAATGTCCGGAAACGGTGATGTTAATTGGACACCAAGATCATGTGATCTGACACCGTTGGACTATTTTCTCTGGGGTTACGTGAAAAGCCAGGTCTATAAGAATGACCCCCGATCAATTCCTGAGCTCGAGGACGAAATTATTCGCGTTATCGGTGAGTTAGAACCGCAATTATGCCAAAATGTCATCGAAAATTTTGACAAAAGAGTGGACATCTGTGGAACTGCAAGAGGTGGACATTTGGCGGATATTGTTTTTTGTGTTTAAATGTCATACAGTATACTTCAACGACCAATAAAACGTTTTTTGAAATCAAAGCAAATTGTGTGTTTTATTCAAGAATTAAAAAAAATTTAATAAAAAAAACCGCTCAATTTGAAAGACCTATATATTAGCCTTGCCAATTCCCCGCTTTTCTTTTTTAACGTTGTCCTTTGATTGGTTCCAGAGTCTCACTGCACGGGAGTAGCACAGCGCGGGGTTCGAAGCGATGACCTTCTGCACCAAGTACAGTGCATTACCACGCAGATTGGAACAGTCTAGAGAGGGATGGGGGAAAGGCGGTGCACCACGTTTTAGACAAAGTAGTTTCAGACATGAACAGTAGTCCATACAGTGAGACTCTGGAACCAGTTGCAAACCAATGTTAGACTCGGTCCGTCATTGGCATGCTTTAAGAAGCGACTGAAAAAACTCTTAATTTCAAGTTAATAAAATGATTTTTTTTATTCCTGATTTATCTTTCGTCTCCACCATTCCTTCCTTTTCCTTTCATTGATGATATCTCACTTTTAAAATGTATATTTATAAATTTCATAAATATGAATAATCATTTTAATATTGTTTGCAACTATGTAACTTTCTGTATTTACTTTTGTCTGGTCGGTTGCAAGAGATTAACGCCTGGACATCAGCGGCGGCTGGTCTGAAGGTGCGTTGGTGCGCTGAACCGGAGAAATAATTCGCAATAATCAAATTATATATTCGCAAACTTGACTTCCAAAAATGTTAAATATTTATAAGAATACTGACAAATAGTACGAATATTTTTATTTAAGTAAAAATTCAAAAAACTTAAAAGCAAAATTAAAAAAAATCCTTTAAAATAGACCGGCCAAGTTTGCCAATATTACCGGAGCGATCTCCAATACGCACCGGACGGAAACGCTAATTCGTATAGGGCAGACAGAGATGTCCAGTAAACCGTGAGACAGCGATATTTCATATTCGCTCAGCGTCTTGAGGTGCGTTGCTGCTCAGCGCACCTCGGGGCCAACCGCCGCTGCTGGCAATAAGCCCACCAGATTGTATTTAAAATTAAATTTTCAATAACTTAAACAATCCACCACAATCCCAGTATATAAAAGAGAATTTAAATTAGAAAAAAATCTTTTCCAAAGAATCATTCCTTTACTGACACAAAAGGAAGAATCCTAATACGTTGGACTGACCAAGTGAGAGACGCAACTGGACTACCCTTAACAACTGCCCTTCGAGCTGCGGAGTGCAGGGGTGGATGGAGAGGAGTCATCAGAGGTTATCATGGGAGTCACGATGCTGTCATGAGCCATACAACAGCATACTTATGATGATGAACCTTTTATGCTCTAGTTTTGGTCATAAGTGTCGCGGAAACATCATGAATACCGATGATACCCGATTGACACGTCGAAACTCGTCGAGGATAAAAAAAAACGAATACGCGATAAAAGTATTTAAGCCTTCAATCAATCAATATGCCAAAAAATCACGGAAATTTCAAAGACAAAATATAAATCAAACAATATAAAATCGGATGTACTTACGTCCATGTGCAACATTAGATATTGTCAAAGTAACTGATTAATATTTATTATTTGATCAATGTCATAGCTAGAACATTTTTACTTTTCAAATACAATTTGACAGCTGTCACTTCTTGATTATAAGACGCAAAATAACAATGGCAAATAACGTATTAACACTTGCCACCCTGTGATGGATAGCGAGTGACCAGGACTTATATTTTATTTGATTATTCGTCGTTTTAATACATAATAAAAGGATTTTTATAGCTAATTACAAAAAATAACCTAGCAGATTTTACATAATTTTGATTTAAAATATACATTTTTCACTGGACGCTTAGCGTCCAGCACCGTGGCTGGTGGATTTTTTTAGCACAGTAAGGCAAGTGTTAATTCAGAAGAGGTGACTTGACTGTTTATTAGTAAAATATACATTTTAAAATGAGAAAGCAGTTTATAATGAGTGAACATGCTTCATTATTCCAACATTTATAATGTTAACACTCAATTATTAGATCACCACTCATTTTATATTGTTTGTATGTTCCGAATAATTATGTGACACAACGCACCCATAGATTGTTCTATCAACCTAAAAGTCGAACCACGCCTCTGGAGATGCCAATGGTAGGTAAAGGAATCACACTGTTTAACCCTGAGAGCGCTACGAGAAAAAAATATAATTGTCTATCTAGTGCTGAGATATATTTACGATTCGGACGTTCGTGATAAATATTTATTTTAAACAACAAAAAAACAAAAAATATATATTTTTACAACTTAAATATTAGGTCCTTACATATGAAATTGGCGTTTTGCCGTACTGGCAACTTTGATCTCAAATATCTTCTCTTTGGTTAGGAATTCCAAATTCAAATTTATACAGCTATTTACTCAAGTATTTGTGTTTCGAAAATTATAATTCATTTGTTTTTTCCTCAATTGTTTTTTTTCTTTGCGTCACTCAGTTTACAGAATGGAAAACTTGAAATATCGCGTTATTTACGAGTACGAGTTCCACCGTGGCACCAGTGCTGCAGAAACGTCTCGAAGGATTAATGATGTGTATGGCGACGGTGCCGCAAAAGAAAACACAGTGCGTTTTTGGTTCCAACGTTTTCGTTCTGGAAATTTCGATCTACAGAACAAGCCCCGTGGACGGCCGGAGACCAAAGTTGATAATGAAGAATTGAAGGCTATTGTGGAAGCGGATCCATCGCAAACCACGTCCGAGTTAGCTGCAGGCTGCGGTGTTAGTGATAAAACTGTTTTAATCCACTTGAAGCAAATTGGGAAGGTGAAAAAGCTTGAAAGGTGGGTATCTCACCAATTGAGTGAAGCAAATCAACAAACGCGCGTTGACTGCTGCGTTGCATTACTCAACCGGCACAATAATGAAGGGATTTTGAATCGAATTTTGAAAGACCACACACTGCACAAAAGACGGCTACCAAATTAGAAGAGCTTCAATTGGAATGTCTAAGACATCCACCGTACTCTCCGGACCTTGCCCCAACAGATTACTATTTTTTTCGAAATTTGGATAACTTCTTGCAAGGGAAAAAATTCAACTCCGATGGGGCAGTCCAAACCGACTTCAAAGATTTTATTGATTCCCGTCCGAATGGTTTTTTTAGTAAAGGGATCGATGAACTACCTATGAGATGGCAAAAGTGCATAGATAGCAATGGTACATACTTTGATTAAATAATTATATTATATTAAAAAAAAATCAACTTTATGTTCCTCCCAAACAAAACGCCAATTTCATATGTAAGAACCTAATATATTTAAGAATATGTACCCTTGTATTCTTAATGAAGGATATTCATTTAGAATACAAGGGTAGAACAAATTTCTTCCACTGCTATAGCAGTGCGCCGATCTCTCAGGGTTAACCGTGTGTGTCTTCATATATAGTAGACGTGTTTCATGTGTCGCTCAGCTCCTTCAGGAGATATCTCTTAAACTTAGTGTAATACTTGGAATAATAACATTCTTTTTATATTATTTAACACGCTACATTTTGTCATATTGTTTAAGTGTAACAAATTCATTATTACTATTGCCCTTATCAAATAAGTCTTCATTTTTTTTTATTGTCGTTGCAGGTCCTCGTAGTCGAGCAGCCCATTACTGTACACACACATGAAAAAATGAGAGATTTAAAATCGGAAAAACAAGAATATTCATAGCCAATCGCTTAAATTAATTAAATTTGAAGTCAAAAGTGATAATAATTGAAATTTAATTGCTAAAAACATGAAAAAAAACATCGAACGACGTTCACAAAACGGGCAAAGCGACCACCTCTACCGAAAGCCGACGACCGAGAGAAGCGAGCGGACTGAGATTCTATTTCTTGCGTTCCCATATACCGAAGTAGACTGAGAGTGAGACGTGAATAGCGTCGCTTCCTCCCCCATAGCGATATTTTAGAATGAATATACCTACGTCACACACTGGCACACGTTTGATTGTATCGGTGAATTTATTCCCAATTTTCACAAAATATCTCTGATGTGGCCGATAAGTGCTAATTATTATTAATATTATTTTTTCATTCAATGCGTAAATGTATTACGGAGGAATACCTAAGATCTGAACCCAGTATTGGTTATATTTATAGAGATATTAAAGTTTTTAGAAGCAATGTGTACTAGTTACACATCACATGACAGGAAGGGTTAAAGACACTGTTGTGTCGTAAATTAAATAATTAAAGAAATAAACACCACCATATCATAAGCATACACAGGGCTGGGAATCAACCACTAAGCAAAATAAGCACGTGCTTAGGGCATTAAGGGAAAAGGGGGTGCCACATTAATTTACTTTGTACCATAGAGTACAAAACTACAAATGGTGCAGTTGAACCAGGTTCCACAAAAGAGACTCCCGCTATAAACGAAAAGAATAAACACATACAGGGTGTCTTGTGGTTCGACTCGTACTGGTTTTTTCCCCTATTGTATGCTATAACACTGTTTACGTATCACTATTAAATTATAAAGGCTGTATCAAAAAAATATACACACATTTCAAATTATTGAAAATTCAATATTTATTTAGCTGTATATCTAATATTAAAACTGAAAATTAAAGACGATAAACGTATTTTTTTTTCATTTGTCATAAATGCTATAATTAAAGATTTTCTCTCTGTACTGCTGATAGCGTGGAATCACAAACTTCACGGACCATTATTTTTGTTATTTGGCCGCATTCTCTTTCAATGGTTGTTCTCAATTCATTAACTGTTGTAGACTTTGTGCCATTTACTTTAAATTGATGAGTCTTCATTAAAAAAAGTTCATTGGCGTGAGGTTTAGGGAACGCGGTGGGTATTCAACGCTACCTCTACACCTGATCCGTCTGTTGAGCTAATTTTCACCAAGATAGGCTCTCACATGACGACGGTAGTGGGGAAGTACATCATCTTACTGGAAATAAGAGTCCTCCTCATTCCTAAACTCTTCACGAATGCGCAGTATGACAAATGTGTGCGTCAAATTCAGGTAAACAGTACGGCATTGATACATTGTTTTGAAACAACTTATATTTATAAAATAATAATAAAAAAAGTAACAATAGAGGTCAATGATGTATATTTATCTTGGAAATACAACAAAATTAGATTCTGGGAACTGGTATACTGTCACACGGTCCACAGAAGCTCACGTGATCGTTCTTGTCTTGGTAATGTCTGTTGTCCTATTCGGTCGTCTGGGCACCAAATTTTTTTAAGCGCTTAGGACCTCTAAAGATCTTAACCGGGCCCTGAGCAATACAGCAACCCACACACATTCCCTTTCGACATTTGTATGCCACCCATTTACTTATGTAGTTTCTTCACATATGAATCTATCTAAATATTAAACAACCAGGATGATATAACACATCCTTGCTTCACCCCTTTTGAAATATTAAACTACTCAGTCAAGGCCAAATTAGATTCTGGGAACTGGTAAACTGTCACACGGTCCACAGAAGCTCACGTGATCGTTCTTGTCTTGGTAATGTCTGTTGTCCTATTCGGTCGTCTGGGCAAGAAATTTTTTTAAGTGCTTAGGGTCTTTAAAAATCTTAACCCGGCCCTGACCAATACAGCAACCCACACACATTCCCTTTCGACATTTGTATGCCACCCATTTACTTATGTAGTTTCTTCACATATGAATCTATCTAAATATTAAACAACCAGGATGACATAACGCATCCTTGCTTCACCCCTTTTGAAATATTAAACTACTCAGTCAAGGCACCGTTCCTTATAATACATGCTCTAATTTCAGCGTATAATGACGCAACACCACTTATTAATTTATATTCAACACAGGTATTTATTTTACAACATAAATTTATGTATTATAAAGGATGAATAAAACAAAATGGCAGTTTTGACATCGTCAAGTTTATTTGAATTTATTTCTTATTATTTACTTATTATACACAGCAAAAACTTTCTAAAAGGAAACATTCAATATAATATAATTAATATTTCTTACAATGATGTATTTATTTCTCTTAAAAACTATTTATTTTTATTAATTAGTTAAACCTATTAAAAAAAAAAGTTATTCAAGAATTTTTTTTTTCAAGTATCGTTCAACGAATTTTTATTAGAAAATTTCAAAAATTTCAAAAAATCAAATCAAACCTGTGTCCGCCCCATAATGACATACAGCATAGAGTCCAGAGCCGACACTGTCAGAACCAAAAATCTCCTTCGAACCAGCGAAATGAAGGTACTCAGGAGTATCGCTGGCAAAACCCTTCGTGATAGAGTACGAAACACAGAAATCCGAAGTATGTGCGAAGTTGAAGATATTGTCTGATGGGGACGACAGAGAACAAGGTTCTGGAACGAACATGTATCCAGAATGGCGGAACCGAGAGCCGTAAGAATGGCCAGGGACAGTATCCCCCAAGCAAGCAGACCTCCAGGACAACCTCCCAAAAGATGGAAAGACAGCTGGTAGTCGACGTCACAAGAGGGAAACGATGATACAGGACCATAACAGGCCAACAGGCCTAAAATAAGAGGAAGAAGAAGAAGAAGATACATATAAAAATAGTATTTTCAAGTTTTTTTATGTATATAAAATCTTTGAATGATGAAATTAAAAAATTTAAAATATTTATTTTAAAATAATTATGGTTATTTTAAATTAAATCAAATATAATATTAATATATTTATAATGTTTTATCGTTAAAAAATAATTTTGATTTTAATTAAATCGATCGTGTACGTTTTATTATTGATTTTTTTAATTATTTCAGCGATTTTATTGCCACGCAGCAATCACTTCCAATCAACCAGAAAGTGTTGAACAAGCCTTATATGAAAACTCGACTACAACCCATTTAAAAATAAATTGAGTTTCAATGGGAATTGAGCTTGCAGCCCCCGGTTTGTGAGACAGGCGTCTTATCAACTAGGCTACAGAAATAAGCCACCAAAGAGGATGCATTGTTAATTGTATTGCACTTTCGTTGTATAAAGTACAATCTGGAGCTTATTGTAATGTAGCAATCTCTTCCAATCAACTAGAAAGTTGTTAAAGAGGTCTTAAGTGAAAAGCAGACTGGAATCCTTAGGTTGGGAGACAGGCGTCTTACCAACTAGGCAACGGAGGTCGTTAATATAAGCTTTGAAAATGTTTTGTTTTTTTTGTATTGTGTTGTATTACATTCTCGTTATATAGAGTATAACCTGTTGGGTTTATTGTCCTGAGGCTATCTTTTACAACCAACCAGAAAGGTGATAAACGAACCTTAAGTGATAACCAGACTGGAACCCTTTTTTAAAAAACATATGAACCAACGGGAATCAAACCTGCTACCCCCGGGTTGGGAGATAGGCGTTTTGCCAACTAGGTCATGGAGGATTTATTTTTTCCTTTTATCCTTTCAAAAGTGTAAACATTTTGTCCCTCCCGTCAATACATAAGTTGTAAACATTTTGTCCCTCTCGTTAATACAAAAGCTGTAAACATTTTGTCCCTCCCGTCAATACAAAAGTTGTAAAATTTTTGCCCCTCCCGTCAATACAAAAGTTGTAAACATTTTGTCCCTCCCGTCATTACAAAAGTTGTAAAAATTTTGTCCCTCCCGTCAATATACGGGTATATGGGTGTATTTAGTTTGTTTTGTAAATTACAAACGTTTTTCGTTATGCACATGCAAAAAAAATTGTAGACATATTATATACTCGTATCATAGTATAGTAGATCACTGTGTTTTCTGTACATAATTTGAAAGCTGTTATATTAAGTCAATCAACATTATCCCTCACTGTGTGAAATTATTGATAAAAGTGATTACCTTCTGTTGCAAAAGTCGTTATTTTTATCAATATATTTTGTATAAATAACAGAGACTGAATTTAAATTTTTGATAAAGTTAAGGAAATAACTCTACTCCAAGCTTTAAAAAAATAAATTAGTATATAAAACAATACAAACGAGCTATTTGTTATAAATATACAATGAGAATAAAATTTTCCAGCCATAAATTTTGATCCCATTGTATTTAATTTGACATATGTTTTTTTTTTAATATTTATATCAATTAATATTTCCTTGCAGGTATAACATTTTAAATTTAATTAATTTACCGATATAACGGTAGCATTTGAATGATTGCTGTTTTTTCACTATTGCTGTATTCATAAACACCTCACAATGAAACCTGACAAGAGTTAAATTAAATATTATTAATCACAAAAAAATGTGCAGTCAATTGTGTGGGTGGTTTTTTTTATAAAAGATTTCCATAAATAATTTCATTACATTATAAATAAATTTTGACCAATTTTATTTGCAAACGGGTTTTTGTTTTTCAAACTCAACCATTTGCAAATCAAACTCAACCTTTTGCAAATCAAACTCAAACTTTTGCAAATCAAACTCAACTTTTTGCAAATCAAATTCGGCCTTTTGCAAATTAAATTCCTTTTTTTTTTGTTGAAAAATTCAAAATTTTATGATACAAAATGTAAATACAAATATTTATTTAATAGTAATTAACATTTATGCAATGTAGCACACTGTACTTCTGTGTAGAAGGTCGCCAGTTCGAACCCCGCACTGCGCTACTTACATCGAATGACACAGGCATTTTTTCCACCTTGTATTCGGGGATATAAGGATACCTATGACTTCGGTCATATATTTTTTTTAAACCATTAAAATTCATAATAATGCATACAAAATCTGACATACGTGTATAATTTAATATATAATGGTCTTCGTGTAACATTTTATGGTAATTTCATATACATATGCCATACATATGTATTCATATAATGTGTAATTGTTACAAATTCTAGGGGTAACAGTTGAAACCGAATTTTCAATTACGTATTTCAAATGTTTACAATTTGTAGGATTAGCTAGCATACACATGATTTGGTCCACATAATTTGATTTTTGTTACAACTTTTTCGATGGGGTTCATCATTGGAGAATAAAGCGGTAGAAAAACTAAAGTTGCCACGTCAGCATGTATGTACATTTTTTAATTATAAAATTATAAATTTGTTAACAAACGGATAAATTCGATTTGCAAAAGGTTGAATTATAGCAAAACGTGTATAAATCCAATTCCAAGATATTTGATTCCATATATTTGTATATAGTACGTTTTTACCTTCCAACTAACCAGAAAACTGTTGAACTAGCCTTAAGGGAAAACCAGAATGAACCCTTTTTAAAAAAAACTGGATACCAACGGGAATCAAACCCGTTACCCCCGTCTGAGAAATAGGTGTCTTACTAACTAGTAAACGATTTAACACAGTTTATTTGGAAATTGTTAATAAATTCAGTGTTCTTACATTTTTAACCAATATTTAGGGAGTTTATTCGGCCCCAAGTTGGGCGCCAAATTATCACCATTTTTATGTTTTCAAAGACATAGATGATTTTAAATTATATTTACAGCCATCACCGTGATTACAGAAAATTTAATATATACGAATTAAAAAAAATCTAAATCATTTATAATTTAAAAAGGTCAAATCCACCTACACAAAATTGTGAATCTTTCGTTAAATATTTTTATTCGGTGGCACTTAACGTAGGATCGTCATTAATTTCAATTTTTAAATTAATAATAATTTTTACCAACTGCAAGTTTTTTCTATTTATGTCCTTTTTATATTTCTAGGGGCATAGATGATTTTAAATTTTATTTAAAATACAGCCACCGCCATGATAACAGCAAATGTAATAGATACCAGTTTTAAAATTCTAAATCGTTAGAAATTTACAAAAAAAAAATCATCATGGAAGAAAAATATTTCAGGATAAATTCACCCACACAACATTTTTAAGCTTTTGTTAGCTTTTTGCTCTCATGTAATTTTTTTCACTGGCACCCAACGTGGGGCCGTCATTAATTTTTAAGTTTTCATGAATTATAATTTTATCAACTGCAAGTTTTTCTTATTTACTGCAAGAAAATATAATATTTATAAATAATTTTTTTTTTTTAAATAGTCTAAAGTCATTATGGGTTTATTTAAAATATACAAGTCTTTCAACAATCATCACATAATATATATATTTTTCATTTAATAATTCGATGAAGATACACTTTAGAGTTTAAAATTTATCAACGTTTTAATAATAATTAATTACAATTTATAATAAATAATAAAAATAATAGTCTTCAACTGAATTGGGGCCGACCATTCCTTGTCATATTGTTTTGTTGTTGCCAGATGCGAGGTTTAACGGGATGGGGTTGTTTCCCTGAAAAAAAAAAGAAAAATGTGTTTTATTTTACAAATTATTTTTTTCCAGTTATAGAGGCATTTTAGGCGCCATCGGATTCTCATATACACAGGTTGTTCCGTAACTCAACGTTAAGCCGGTATCAAAGAAAAGGCCAACTTATGACGGTTCAGCATTTAAAAAAAAATCTCTAGCAAAATCATCATACTTTTTGAGTTATAGGCGTTTTTTTGAAACTCGTAAAACTAGCTACCCTGTGCCAATTTTTTATATGCTGTGACTACAAATTGCCATATTTTATAATTTTAATGGTTGTATTGCAATCCTAGATAACTCTGCTATTGGTCGAAGTCCAATATAAAACAAAAAAAAACCTGCACGTTCGAAAAAAAAATTGTTTTTGTCCGATCATAAAAATTAATATTTTTTATCAGCTAAATTCAACTCATCATACTGTAAAAATAATGTACTACGCTAACCTGGCAAGTTACATCAAAAGTTGGCCTGTTTAGTCAGAATTTCAGAATGGTACAATACATACCTAATACTACTTTAAAAATAAATTTAAAAATATAAATATCTGTATTTAATGATAATACTTTTCAAAGTAGCGTCACTACCTGTCTCATATTAATTCACGTCGAATAGTGACTATCTGTCTCACTCTAGTTCATGTCAAATGGTAATGCTTGTTGTCTTACTCTAACTCGTGTATGCGCTTCATCGTCTGTCTCGCTCAAACTTATTGAATTTGATCTATGATTATTGAAAAGTGTTATCATTAAATTCTGACTAAACAGGCCATCTTTTGATATAACTTGCCAGGTTAGCGTAGTCCATTATTTTTACAGTATGATGAGTTAAAGTTAGCTGATAAAAAAATATTATTTTTTATGATTGGACAAAAATTTTTTTTTTTCAAACGTGCAGGTTTTTTTTTGTTTTATATCAGACTCTGACTAATAGCGGGGTTATCTAGGATTGCGATACAACCATTAAAATCATAAAATATGACAAATTGTAGTCACATCATATAAACATTTGGCGCAGAGTAGCTACTTTTACGATTTTCAAAGAAATGCATATAAGAGTTTTTTTAAGTTCTGAACCGTCATAAGCTGGCCTTTTCCTCAATACCGGCTTGACGTTGAGTTACGGGACACCCTGTATATTGTGAAATTTTGAATTTCTTAAATATACTTTAGTTGAGCAAATCAGAATAATATTAGGTTGGTGCATAATTAACTATCGTTTTAACCCTTCCCTTACGGTGTTAAAATTGAAACGCATGCTCCGGTGTTGGGTAGTGAGTACGCGATAAAAAATTTACGATTTTAAATCGGAAAAATAAGAACATTCATAGATAATCCCCTTAATTAATTATAATTGAAGTTAAAAATTATAATAATTGAGATTTATTTGCTGAAAACATTAAAAAACCATCTGACAACGCTCACGGAACGGGCGTACGTCTAACCTATTTGCAAGCCTAGAAGCTATCGTGGCGCGGAACGTCAGTCGCATACCCCGACGCTTACGCTTATGCTTGCGACGTTGAGACAATTCAGTTCCTCGCAATTCAGTGGAGTATGCAAGAGTGAGATGCAAATATAGTGTCGCGCTTCCCGCATACTATTCACCTATCGTCAAGACACAAGGTCGAGGCACTCGCAGCGTTTAAATGCGAATTTGTTTCCGATATCTTCACAAAATACCCACGATGTAGTCGATAAATTCTGATTATTATTAATATTATTTTTTAAATCAATGCGTAAATATATTATGGAGGAATACCTAAAATCTTAACCTTGTATTTATTATATTTATGAGATATTGATGGTTATTAGAAGCAACGTGTAGAAGATACCCAACACAGGGAAGGAAAGGTTAAAGGTGACCATCGAATTTGTCAAATTAGTAATTTTGTTAAAAAAAATCCCTACTATATTTTTTACTATCTACGTAGTAAAAATGTGTGTCAATATCCACCTTCATATTTGTCATATCATGCTTCAGCACTTCGAAAAAAGATGGCCTGCAGCACAGTTATTTTGCGATCTTAACGAACTCTTTGGTGAAGAAACGATCGGTGAAAGTCAAGTTCCGAAATGATTCAATCGTTTCAAATATAGCGACATAAGCTTAAAATATGAAGAAGAAAGAGGTCTTCCATCTGATTTTGAGGATTAGGCTCTTCAGATGGCCGTGGAAGAAGAAGAAAGTTTGACTGCATTTCCGGTGCCGTATAGAAATACTTTTTTTGAAATAACAGTTCACCACATTGGGGTTCAGCAAAATGCGTGGCTCTGGAAATTCTGCTGAATTATAACTGCGTGGCGTCACAGCAGAGGCAATCGAATGCAAAGCAATACGAGCGCCACATACGGTCGTATCTCGCAATTTCTTAACTCTGCGGTCGATCGTTCTGTTATACGAGTAACACGTACTTTAAAATTTCAAAGAATTCGAAATTGTTAAATCCATTCTTAGTTTGCGAACCGTTTAAAAAGAGGCGACGGGCCGTATTTGGCACGCGGCCTGTAGTTTGCCGTCCCCTGAACGAGACCACGGATCCGTGGTCTCACGGACTCAACACGTGAATTGATTAAAAATACATTACCTATGATAACACCTGTAGAGGTTGCCAACACCCATAGGCGTGCAGGATAGGGCCGGTTTGAGGGGCTCCCCTAACCCCAGTCCAAGCAGTGCTTCCACGCGGCCCTGCGCGCCTGCTCTAGCGCCTTCTTCCACGGGAAGGTCGCTGGGGTTTGTTTCGTCGTTTTCAGGGAAGTTTGCGCCGCGCTTGCCGTATCTGCTGCCCATGAAGAAACTGAAAGGGAATATTGGCCATCTATTAATTCTGTAATCCATACGTCAACAGATGGAAATAAAAGGTCTTTCAAATTGAGTGGCATTTTAATTCTTAGATAAAACACAGATGGCGTCGAGAACTTGTCTGGGTCTTGTGACATTTGAGATGTGTAATGTATGATATTTATAAAAATGGAGTCGTATATAATACAACAACGCGTTCAAATTGTTGAATTATTTTATGTATTGTAATCTCCGGAAGCGGTGCTGTTAATTGCCCACCAAGATCATGTGATCTGACACCGTTGAATTACTTTCTCTGGGGTTAAGTGAAAAGCCAGGTCTATAAGAATGAACCCCGATCGATTCCTGAGCTGAAGGACGAAATTATTCGCGTTATTGGTGAGTTAGAACCGCAATTGTACCAAAATTTCGACAAAAGAGTGGACATCTGTGGAACTGCAAGAGGTGGACATTTGGCGGATATTGTTTTTTGTTTAAATATCATACATTATACTTCAATGACCAATAAAAAGTTTTTTTGAAATCAAAGCAAATTGTGTATTTTATTCAAGAATTAAAAAAAAAAAGATTTAGAAAACCGCTCAATTTGAAAGACCCTTCAGATCTTAGTTGACATGGTCAGTAAAGATCATTAAACAATACCAAAAACACAGAAAAATACTGTTTTCCATGGTGATAGGACGTGTTCATGGTGAATATATACTAAATGGTCAAAGCGTTGCAAAGCATCGAGGTTATGGGTAATCTTGGTGTCCGTTACGACTCTCGTCTTGCATTAAATTGTCATGTGAACGAGATAGCGAAAAAGACTTAACCTGTACACTGCGTTAAAAATCAAATTCCACGAATCCTGTGCGCGGCACAATTTCGGCGTTTTTTAATTTCTAAGTTTAAACGCGTATTTTGTTTAGAACCACTGATATTTGATTACACCACCAAGTAAACATGACATTCAAGTAATTTTCTGATAATAAATAATAGTCATTACTCTTAAGGAGACTCATTAAATAAAGGAGATAAACTAAACATTACGTAAAATAAACAAAGGAATGCTACAGATCAGATCACAGGCGTTTGTGCTTCCCGCGAGGAACACGTTAGACTGCTAGGATTCCTAATGAGAATCACAAGACCATTCAAGAATTTGCTATCATTAATTATATTGCATAAGCCATTGATATGAAGCAACCCTACAAACTAGGGAGGCTTTGGTTTACCCTGAGATATTCCAAAGTGATTGATGACCCTGAAATAGTTGAAAAACTCTGGATTTAGAGATCAGTGACTGACTATCCGTACATCATTTGCAAATCAGAAAATGCCGTGCAGTTTAACAATTTGCGCGTCCCCCCAACCGCTTAAATGAGGAACACCATATCGGAATATATTAACGATACGAAGAAATTTTATTTAATATCTTCAGACTAAATACGAGTATTTAGTTTTAATAAAATAAGTGTATAATTAACTTGAAAGTGTGTTATTTACACTAAATACAGCATTATGTCGTATTAATTTAAATAGATGGCGCTCAAAACGTTCAAGTCGATAACACAGTATCCTACAGTTCATTTGTTATCATTAGGAACCGAAATATATCACAAAGTTGTTTAAAAAGTGAATATGAATTTTATGTCCATTATAATGGACGCCAGGTCTGAAGAGGTTAAATTGGTTTCCACGCTCCTGTTAGAAACACAAGAATCATTTTACAATTCAAATGCGTTAATAGTATTCTTTTAATGACAGTTGCACAATATTATTCATTAATTCTGAAAATAAATTCTGAAAATAGTGTACCCCCATTTTCTTTTCTCGCTTACATAGACCCCTTGCAAGTGTGAATCGACCCTTGGGGGTCCATATAGACCACTTTGGGAATATTTGGTATAAGTCATTGATAAGAAGCAACCTGGAGTGTGCCTCTGTAATATGGAACACTAACTATAGGTTGTATGTTGGTTAAGTTAATGCAGTCCAGTGTATGTGTCATAGGGAGGGGTTGCTTAGTGTTCTAGGGTTTGATAAGTGTTACCGCGCGGATATGCACCACGTTTATGTTTATAATTGTGTTTTTTTTTGTAATACGATTTACGTGTACAAGGGTGTGGTCTGAAAAATATCTGGCGTCCTCGCGAACCTCCTATTGGTGGGGGCGAATCTCGATTGTAAGGAAGTCATGAAATGAGACTGTTTGGTAATTTTTCTCATTCAAATGCATTTCTTTTCTGTTATCTTAACACATATGCACAAACTTTAGAACGAGTACAAAACAAATTTCTAAGATTCATAAATTTTAAACTTGGAATACCACATGAACAAAGATATTATCCCAACTTATTAAATGCAATGAAACTCTTGAAGCTGTGTGACAGAAGAAAAACAGCCGATATAGTACTGCTATACAAAATCATTCACTCAGTTATTGGTGCACCTCACTTACTCGAGAGCATTTCATTTCGTATTCCCACTGCGAGTAGATCCACAAGACACCTCAATCCCTTTTATACCGAAAATTGCTAACATACGAGTATACTAATTATAAAATTAACTCCTCTATAATTCGTATGCAAAAACTTGGAAATAAGTTTTGCAACAATTTAGATATTTTTAATAAAAGTATATATAGTATTCGTCAAAATATCACAACAATATTTAGAAATAGCTACTGACTTTGTGCTCTCCTTTATTAATATATACTAAATAACCTAGTACAAACGAAACATTAAGGACAATACTTCGCCTCTGGAGTTGAGTAACCCTGCATCAACATGTGGAAGGTTTCGATTCTGCAAAGCAACTTGCATCTCGTGCTACTAATGAGCCCATGTGTTTTCTATATCTCAAGATCTATCCATAAAATTTCCAAAAAAATCAATTCTTGTTCTATGCAAGCGTTGTTCCACTAAAAACAAATCTAAGTTCTTTACCACTATAAAAGAAGAGTTCCACAATTACGTAAGTCTGCTTGGTGAAGTTTGATAATATTTTGTGGTATACATACATAACATATATTGAACTTAAATATATATATTAATATCAAATAATTTTGAACAATGACTGTAATTTATTACTCGTACGAGTATTACTACCGATTTTCGTATCTCCTTTCCATGTTAGTTAAAGATAAAGTTTTGTATTTTTTTGTCAATAATTTTAAGTACTTTTTATGTATTCATTTGTATATAAAATAAACTGTTGTAAATTGAAAATGAATCTTAGGCACACATTTTGAAGACGCTGTAATTTGTCCAGCTGTTCCTCTGTAACATCCAAGTAACATACGTCCTCATAGCGCTTTCGCGCATGAAGTGATATGATTGTTCTTTATCAGGTTAAAAATAAATCTTGTACAAACATTTCGAAGACGCTGTAATTTGTTAAGTTGTTTCTCCGTAATATCCTCTCTCTCCCCATTATACTCGTAGCACTAAAGTAGTGGAAACAACCTATGAGATACAGATTTTAAAACAATTTGATATAGGGTTGATGCAAAAGTTATAACCGTTTTTTATGATCCCAGGTAAAAAAAATCCCAGGTAAGAAATGATGAATAGTATCTTATTTTAAATGATTCCATTGTATAAAGGATGCTTTCCCCCTACTTTCTCTTCAGTTTTGGCCTGGCCAGAGTACAGTGAAGAGCCCTTGTATTTTTGTATATAAAATAAACTGTTGTGTCATTAATTACATAAAATAAATTAAATAAAAATTATGGATATAAATTTACATATTATATTGCTATCCATTTAACATAGTTGCTATTGATTTAAATAGAGTTTTCATCTGCCTCCAGAGTGTAGTAGGGGTGTTAATAGACTTGGCCCTCTTATCCCACCCAAATTAATATAATTATAGTAAAAAAGAAAAAAAAACTCACCGGTCTGTCCTGGGAGCCACTTGAACCTTGGTCTGCTGACCCGATCTTCCGTAACGGGAGCCCATGTAGAAAGGACGGTTGTTGGCTGGAAGGTAAGGAAAACCTCTTATAGTTTATAACGCTAATGACCGAAATAATAGTTCAACTTTAACATTGCATACTAAATATTTACTAAAGAAATTAGTAAACAAAGTTGATTTCGCATGAGTAAATTATTATTAATTTCTATCAATAATGGTAGAACTAGAGGGAGTTCGTTGAAGGATAAGGGAGAGAAACAAGGGAAAATTAGGATAAAAGGATATTTTTTTTAAATATTGTATTTAACAATTTTATTGCAAATACAATTTGGCGGGTTTATTGCCAGGCAGAAATCTCTTCCAACCAACCAGACAAAAGTAAATTAAGCAAGTTACATGGTCGAATAAATCATTCAAATGACTATCCATCCCCACGAAATCCATAAATACGTACGTGAGCATATGCTCACAAACCCCACAAAGACGGACAACCACCCGAATATTATTTTTCATATAAAGTGAGATATCATCAATCAAAAGGAAAGGAAGGGCTGGTGGAGAGGAAAGGAAAAGAACAATCAGGAATGAAACACATTATTTTACTGACCAGAAGTTAAGAGTTTTTTTAGTCGCTTCTTAAAGCATGCCAGGACGGAGCGAGTCTTATATTGGTTTGTAACTAATTCCAGAGTCTCACTGCATGGACAGTCAAGGACGATGTAAAAAAGAAGAGCGGTGAACTGGAAAGGCCAATAAACGATTTCCGTTTGAGTGTAGCGCTAATCCATGATTGGAAAGACACTGAAAATTTTCGGCGAGATAAGAGGTGGCGGTGGTTCAGTTAAGGATACTATACAATATAGAGAGTATGTGAATTGGGCGTCCATTTCTAACATTCAACCAGTTCAATGCCTTCTGGTATCAAGTTATATGATCGCTTTTTCGTAGGTTGAGAATAAATCTTAGACAAACATTCTGTAATTTTGTATTCTGTGTAATTTGAATAAGGATGGTGCACATCTGATCAAATTCGTTGCACAGTCGCGTTGAGTAAACCGCAATTGAAGAGGTAAAATGTGGTGTGATGTTTCGGTATACGAAGGACTTTTTCATTGTCTGATCGAAGAGAACATTATTCGTTAATAAAAAAAATCGTTAAACTGAAAAATTCGTTGCTTCGTTATTCATTATAATTCGATTTGACCTGTAGTATCCTCTTCAAAAAAGGACATATCACAGTGAAACTTTGATCGATCGCTCCTCAGGCTATCGTTTTTCCGTATGTATCGTTTATTTCTTCCTGTCCCAATTTATTATACAAAAAACACGCAACAATCGCTTCGATCCTTTTACCGAAATATTTGTTTAAAACAAATATTCTCAAAGTGGTCTATATGGACACCCAAGGGTCGATTTAAATTTGCAGGGGGGCAAGAAAAGAAAATGGGGGTGCACGAGATGTAAATGGGGGTCCACGTGAGCGGATCCCGTCTAGGCAGATCATCACCAATATTTAGGCGTTCCATAAATGTCTTATTACACCTAACACAGATTGTGTGTACAAAATACTTATATTAGGTTCTTACATATGAAATTGGCGTTTTGCCGTACTGGCAACTTTGATCTCAAATATCTTCTCTTTGGTTAGGAATTCCAAATTCAAATTTATACAGTTATTTACTCAAGTATTTGTGTTTCGAAAATTATAATTAATTTGTTTTTTCCTCAATTGTTTTTTTTCTTTGCGTCACTCAGTTTACAAAATGGAAAACTTGAAATATCGCGTTATTTACGAGTACGAGTTCCACCGTGGCACCAGTGCTGCAGAAACGGCTCGAAGGATTAATGATGTGTATGGCGACGGTGCCGCAAAAGAAAACACAGTGCGTTTTTGGTTCCAACGTTTTCGTTCTGGAAATTTCGACCTGCAGAAAAAGCCCCGTGGACGGCCGGAGACCAAAGTTGATAATGAAGAATTGAAGGCTATTGTGGAAGCGGATCCATCGCAAACCACGTCCGAGTTAGCTGCAGGCTGCGGTGTTAGTGATAAAACTGTTTTAATCCACTTGAAGCAAATTGGGAAGGTGAAAAAGCTTGAAAGGTGGGTACCTCACGAATTGAGTGAAGCAAATCAACAAACGCGCGTTGACTGCTGCGTTGCATTACTCAACCGGCACAATAATGAAGGGATTTTGAATCGAATCATTACCTGTGATGAAAAGTGGATCCTGTATGATAATCGGAAGCGCTCATCGCAATGGCTGAACCCTGCCGAACCAGCCAAACCATGCCCCAAGCGAAAATTGACTCCAAAAAAGTTACTTGTGAGCGTTTGGTGGACTAGTGCTGGTGTCGTTCACTACAGCTTTCTTAAATCTGGCCAGACGATTACGGCAGATGTCTATTGTCAGCAACTGCAAACCATGATGGAAAAGCTAGCTGATATACAACCGAGGCTGGTTAATCGCTCTAGGCCACTGCTGCTTCATGATAACGCTAGACCACACACTGCACAACAGACGGCTACCAAATTAGAAGAGCTTCAATTGGAATGTCTAAGACATCCACCGTACTCTCCGGACCTTGCCCCAACAGATTACTATTTTTTTCGAAATTTGGATAACTTCTTGCAAGGGAAAAAATTCAACTCCGATGGGGCAGTCCAAACCGACTTCAAAGATTTTATTGATTCCCGTCCGAATGGTTTTTTTAGTAAAAGGATCGATGAACTACCTATGAGATGGCAAAAGTGCATAGATAGCAATGGTACAAACTTTGATTAAATAAATATATTATATTAAAAAAAAATCAACTTTATGTTCCTCCCAAACAAAACGCCAATTTCATATGTAAGGACCTAATATTAGACATAGAAAATACTTAAATAAAGAAATTAAATGCAAATCACTGAACGTGGAGATTTAACACTATAACTCACTAATTTGAAGTCAAATATTGAACCATTGCTATCAGAGCATCAGGTCCACCCCTCTCATTAACAGTATTATTTGTGTATTCATTTTATGTAAGAATTTTACTAGGTTTTGATTTGTTTCGTTCCAAAGCCAAATATTTACTTGCATTTTGTGTCTTTTCAATAAAGTTATGAATAAAAATTGTTAATGTTTTTCTTTTTTTTACAATTGTCCACTCAACAGAAACCCTTATCAAGGTGAACAGCACTGTGTCAGCTGTCAAAAACACATTTGAAGTTAATAAGTTTAGGAAAAATCAATATTAGGCCGGCAGGGGGTCTATGGAAAACAAAAAAATCGGCAAGTGGTCTACGGGGCGAAAAAGTTTGGGAAACTATGGTTTAAAACATTGAAGTTTTTAGTACTAATTTACACTTAGTCGATCCTTTTTTTTAATTGTTGTTTTGTATTCACCATTGTTTGACTTTTGACTTTACTACCGGTTTCGGAGACCTCCGTCTTCTTCATCAGGTGAAAATGAACTAAATCGTATTAAAAATATATTTTTTCTAATTACAATAGGTACAGGAGAGGGGGAAGGGAGAAGTAGTCAATAAGGGCAGGGGGAAGGTAGGCATCAAAATGATGACTATTGAACGGGAACCGTATTAACCTTTCTTTTCCTGTGCTAAAAAAATGTGCGCGTTCCGGTACTATGTACTCAATACAATGAGAAATGAGCGATTTAAAATTAGAAAAATAAGAATATTCATAGCCAATCGCTTAAATTAATTAAATTTTGAGTCAAAAGTGATAATAATTTAAATTTAATTACTGAAAACATGAAAAAACATCGGCCGACGTTCACAAAACAGGCGAAGCGACCACCTCAAATGGCTGCCCGAAAGCTACTGAAGCGAGAGAAGCGAGCGAACTGATATTCTATTTCTTGCGTTCCCATATACCGAAGTAGAGGGAGAGTGAGACGTGAATAGCGTCGCTTCTTCACCCATAGTGGTTTTTTTAGAATGAATATACCTACGTCACACACTGGCACACGTTTGATTGTATCGGTGAATTTATTCCCGATTTTCACAAAATATCTCTGATGTGGCTGATAAGTGCTAATTATTATTAATATTCTTTTTCATTCAATGCGTAAATGTATTACGGAGGAATACCTAAAATCTGAACCCAGTATTTATTATATTTATAGAGATATTAAAGTGTTTAGTAGCAATGTGTACTAGTTACACATCACAGGGAAGGAAGGGTTAGGCAGATGGCTATTATTGAAATTACGAATATCTTGGTTGTTTATAATATTGAGACTTTCTTAAACGCTATTTATATGTCGAGAAT
The DNA here is from genome assembly GCA_949825065.1 of Odontocerum albicorne. NCBI lineage: Eukaryota > Metazoa > Arthropoda > Insecta > Trichoptera > Odontoceridae > Odontocerum > Odontocerum albicorne. The sequence continues at coordinate 14,004,992 of OX463867.1, forward strand.
TTCTAAGTTGTCCACCTGCAATTCCCCTAGGCTCGTGTGCAGAATCCGCAAGCCAAGATAGATATCAAATGAATAGTTTTTTTTTCGATTCAGTGGTTAGGGAACTCCAAAAAACATATTGTTATTGAGGCATCTTCGACTTCGACAACGGTTAATCAAATGCTACGTTTGGTCAGTGTTATACTAAATGGACCCTCAAAGTTGGTAGTATGAACCGACTGGAAGCATTCGAAATGTGGATGCACCGGAGAATGTTACGGATACCCTGGACGGATATGGTCAGCAACACAAGGGTTCTTCAAAGAACCAAAGTTGATAGAGAGTTGCTGACTAATATTAAAATCCGAAAGGTGTCCTACTTGGGTCATGTACTTAGAGGAGCAAAGTACAAATTACTGCACCTGATCATCCAAGGCAAAATAGAAGGCCAAAAAGGTGTTGCGGTCGGCAAATCTACTGGCTCCGCAATATACGTGATTGGACTGGCATAAGAGGCGTTGGAGATCTTTTTCGGGCTGCTGGAGACAAAGATGTCTACTCTCAGGTGATATTCAACGTTGGGGGGACCTGACATGACACTGGGAAGAAGAAGGTTGAGACATCTCAAATGCTCCCTACCTTTTTTTTCAGTTTATTTTTGTCTTGCCTATATAAAAATATAAACAATCATTGCATTTTAATTTATAATATTCAGGTTGCGTCAGTTTACTTTCTGTGTCTTCATTATTAACCAGTTTATTATAAGTTATATGACACCACAGATATGAAAGTATAGCGCTCTCTCCTTACTGCCTGCCCCGATAGAAAGACAATGTATTTGCAGGATGTGTGTATATAGTAGTATATATAAGGTTCAGTACTATCTCTTCTTCTGCCTGGCACTGTTCCAACTCATTGCATGTTGGGGTCGGCTCTTCTCGTTCTCAGGCTGTATGTTCTTCAGTTCTGGGTGTCGCTTTCATCTAAGCCGTTTCATCTAAGCCGTTTATAGGATTTTGGAGCATTGAGTCATCCAGGAGTTCTTTGATCTTCCTCTGGACGGCTGTCGAGGAAGATCCACAGACATTGCCTGATTTACCGTATGGTCTGGTGGTCTCCGTCTTATGTGCCCGTACCATCTCAGCTGTCGCTCTTCCAGCTTACTGTTTATGTCAGTGACCCCCAGGCTACCACGAATGCGTGAGTTCTTATTTCTATATTTTAGTGATACTCCTGCCGACCACCTAAGCATTAGCATTTCTGCTGTTTCAAGTTGCCTAGAGTAGGAGCTGTACATAGCCCAGCATTCTGAGCCATACATAATCGCGGGTCTAACGATAGTCTGGTATACCTTTCCTTTCAGTTTTATAGGCATTTTTGGGTCACACAAGATTCCTGTTACCGATCTGAATTTCATCACAAGAATCCTGTTACCTTAGGTTCAGTACTAACTACTTAAAACAATAAATAAATATGAACATTGACATTTAAGCAGTGTAGCACTCTCTCATTTCTGCCTATTCCGATAGGGAGATGGTGCGATGGTATGTATGTTTTTAATTTTTTTAAAACATTTTTTAGTACGAGTATATTAAATATATTGGTATAAATTTATTTTTTCCATACACACGTATTCTCGCATCAATTATTTTCTAGGGTTTATTGTTTAGTAGTTTAACCCCTTAAAAAGACCCCTTAAGGGTGTATTCTACTCTGAGGCGTGAATTTCGGGCATTTTTCAGACTAAATAAAAAAAACAGAAATATGTTTCCTATGCATTTTTTTAGTTTGTTTATTGATGATTTGAGAATGTTTAAAAATTTTTTTAATTTTTAATTCAAGATATTAGCTGTTATATCTTGTCATAAAAAAAGAGGGTAAACTGGTCGACATGATTGAAACCTTTATGAAGATTTAAAATAAAAATCATACACAGTTTCTTGATAAAAAATAATGTCGTTATAGTTGGTACCAAAGAAAAAAAAATTGTTAAATGACGGCGGTCTGAAAAAATTTTTTTTACTTTATTTTTAATTTTTTTTAAATAGTAAAAAACTAATATGAATTTTTTCAAGGTAGGGACGATATAAAAGCATTTATAAAAGTTTCATACCAAATTCGACAGCAATCGGTTAGATAGAACTTGAGATTTTATGTCGACCAGGTCGAAAAAAGTAGTTTCGAGAAAAACGCGTTTAAAGATTTGAGATTATTGTCCTAGTCATTCCGGTGCGGCGTAATTGCTGCCTCATTTATAGCTATAACTTCGTAAATATTCAGAATTTTACAATTTCCTTTTGAGAACATATTTTTAAAGGACTAAACTTTAAGAATATGCAAAAAAACGATTTATTCAAACTTCTAGAGTAGAACCCCCCTTAAACGATATATATAGAGGTTCCACTGTAGTTTATTTATTCTTGCGTCTGCTAGAGGTCTTGTCTAACAGACGTAAGAATAAATAAAATAATAAAAGGAGTTATTTATATTGTTTGAAGAGAAGGGAAAGGGAATGAAAGGAACAATTAAGATAAAGAATATGATAGGAGAATAAATAACCTGAGGGAATTGGGAATAAGTGAGAATATCTAATAACAGCTTCTGAGTATAACATTACGTCTAGCAAATATATCCTCGAAACATTTAAAATTGTCCCAATTTTTCTAAATTCTAAATTTTTATTTTTATTTTACATTAACGGGAGCTTATATTAGGTGTTAACATAAGTTGTGTTCGTTTTTTTTTTCAATTTAAAAATGAGCACTAAAAGTAAAACAAAACGGTAAAGGTTATACGTCATTCGAAAGGAAATTTTCTGCTCTACAAGATATTGTGTTTGCTTTTACGTTACATATATTATTTTATTTGATTACAAGCCTTCAAAATGGAATGGCAAGTAGACGAAAGTGAGGATTTTCAACACCTCCTTCTGTTCGCGTTCAATCGAGGGAATAAAGTTTCCAAAGCTGCTCGCGATATTTGCGGAGTGAACGGTGAAGATGCTATGAATGAAAGGACAGCTCGTCGATGGTTTTTGCGTTTCTAAGACGGTAATTTCGACCTGAAAGACATGGAGCGTTTCGGACGACCAGTGGACTTCGATGAGGACCGCTTAAACCATATTATTCATGAAGATCTCCTTCAAACATTTTTCATCACCATTTTCAAACCATTTTTCATCACCAGTAATGATGCAGTAAAGGAACCTTTGCTTGTGGCCATGCGTAGCTATGCATGCGTAATGAGAGAAAGTCTGATCTATTATATATTCCCGTTATAGGCACAGGCTTCCGACGCATCATCTGTTGCCTGACTAGTCCGCTTACAGCAGGGAAGACCAAGGTCTAAGTGAATGTGATGAAATACAAGTAAAAAAAAAAAAAAATTGAAATGTATCGTTTTAACGGTAGAAATCGACTGTCCATTGTAAAAAAGGGCTATCGAAGATGAATAAAACGTCATATGAAATGTTATTTATTCGTATCGTATCCCTCAGTATATTAAAATTTGCGATATGGACCAATTCGAATATATTGAGGGTTACCATACGAATATATGAACCAATAGTCAAGCCTTCGGGTTAAGAACCACTGGAGTAGGCACGTAACATGCGGTTCGTCAACTGGGTTAGTTAAGATAAATTTTCGATGTAAAATAAAATGCATTTTCTATTTATTCATTTAACAATTTAACCCTTATCATGACATTGTAACACAGGTGTTACACTAATTTAAAGATTTTTTTTTGAAATCCAGAAACTCGAACGTAATTTCAAATATGGCAACACATTCAAATACTATACACGCACTATTGTGTGCAGTGGTATCATCTGGTGATAAATATTGACAACGCTACAACCTTTCAAACGACATCGGGTCAACATGTCTGGACAGTGTGGGTGCGTTTTGAAAATTGGGGTAAATAATCTTTAAATATCTTATTAATCACTACATGGAGACAAAAATATTCAAACCATTTTATTTGTTGATAATTCAGCTATGTAAATGTTGTTTATATTTTAGATTATACTCGTAGAATCATTTTATAGCCCTTTTTGTGTTTTATAAAAATTGATATTTTGGCTATATAACGTTGGTGTTACATATACCATAAAAAAAACTGTAAGGAAAAGTAGTGATTTTTTCCTCAATTTTCCTTCATAACTTACCATATAACAAGGAACCACCAAAGAAAATCGTAATTATTTGGATAAATTGAACTTTGCCAAGATGAGGACTAATGCAAATACTATGTGGCGGGTTTAATGCCAGGCGGCAATCTCTTCCAACCAACATGACAAAAGTAAATAAAGTTACTTACATGGTCGCAAAAAATATTCAAAAGATTATTCGTATTTACATGTCAAAGAAAAATTGAAATATCATCAGTCAAAGGAAAAGGAAGGATGGTGGAGAAGAAAGAAAGATCAGGAATGAAACACGTTACATGTGTGTATTACGAGTACTTACTAGAAACTTTTTTGACGAGATAAGAGGGGGCGGCGGGGCAGTAAAGGACACTATACAATAGAGTTAGCATGTGAATTTGGAGTTTTTTTCTCACGTTCAACCAGTTCAGCTCCTTCTGGTATGAAATTATATGATCGTACTTTCTCAGGTTAAAAATGAATCGTATACAAACAATTCGAAGACTGTAACATTCCTTTTCACATAAAGTGAGATATCATCAGTCATAGGAAAAGGAAGGGATGGTGGAGAGGAAAGGAAAAGAAAAATCAGGAATGAAACACGTTATTTTACTGACGAGAAATTAAGAGTTTTTTTCAGTCGCTTCTTAAAGCATGCCAAGGACGGGTCGAGTCTTATATTGGTTTGTAACTGATTCCAGAGTCTCACTGCATGGACAGTAAAGGACGACGTAAAAAAAGAGAAGCGGTGAACTGGAAAAGTCAATAAACAATCTCTGTTTGTGCGTAGCGCTAATCCATGATTGGAAAGACGCTGAAAATTTTCGGTGAGATAAGAGGTGGCGGTGGGACAGTTAAGGGTATTATACAATAGATACAGTATGTGAATTTGGCGTCTATTTTTAACATTCAACCAGTTCAATGCCTCCCGGTATGAAGTTATATGATTGTACTTACGTAGGTTGAAAATGAATCTTAGGCACACATTTTGAAGACGCTGTAATTTGTCCAGCTGTTCCTCTGTAACATCCAAGTAACATACGTCCTCATAGCGCTTTCGCGCATGAAGTGATATGATTGTTCTTTATCAGGTTAAAAATAAATCTTGTACAAACATTTCGAAGACGCTGTAATTTGTTAAGTTGTTCCTCCGTAATATCCTCTCTCTCCCCATTATACTCGTAGCACTAAAGTAGTGGAAACAACCTATGAGATACAGATTTTAAAACAATTTGATATAGGGTTGATGCAAAAGTTATAACAGTTTTTTATGATCCCAGGTAAAAAAAATCCCAGGTAAGAAATGATGAATAGTATCTTATTTTAAATGATTCTATTGTATAAAGGATGCTTTCCCCCTACTTTCTCTTCAGTTTTGGCCTGGCCAGAGTACAGTGAAGAGCCCTTGTATTTTTTCAAAATGTCGGTCGATAAAGTGCATTTACGTTATTGTTTACTTTATGAATTCCGTAAAGACAATACAGCGAGTGTGGCAACCAAAAACATTCGCGAAGTGTATGGAGCAGAGGTCATCAAAGTTCGACAGGTACGCGAAGATGGTTTACAAAATTCCGATCTGGGGATTTTTCACTAATTGATAATTGGTGGGATTGTAAGGGTATTGTGTATTTTGAACTCTTGGAACGCAATCAGACAATTACAGCAGAACGATATTGTCAGCAATTATCCAAATTGAACATCGCCCTTCAAAAGGATAGACCAGAATTGGTAAACAGAAAAAGGGTAGTGTTTCATCACGACAACGCGCGACCACATGTGGCTATGATAACCCAACACAAGCTAAATGAGTTGAATTGGGATGTTATCAAGCATCCACCGTATTCTCCAGATCTTGCTCCTTCCGATTTTCATTTATTCCGATCACTGCAAAAAATTTAAAATGATAAAAAATTGGATACAATAGAGTAGGTAAAAACATCCCTTACTACATCAAAATCCACGGAATTTTACACTAATGGTATTAATAAGTTGATAGAAAGATGGGAGAAGGTTATAAGAACTGATGGAAATTATATAATTGATTAAATAAATAATACAAATCTAAAAAAAAAATGTTTAATTGTATATGTAAAAAACGGTCATAACTTTTGCATCAACCCAATATCTCCGCTATTGTGTGGTGATGCCTCTCTTCCTCAGACTGTAGTTCAAACAGGTGTGTGAATGAAATCAAATATTTACTCACGATCATTTTTCTTATCTTCGTAGAAGTCCTGCGCAGAAGCCACGTCCCAGAGCACGGCCGAGACCACAACGTAGACCAGCAACACCCTGAAGACAGCGCTGCTGCAGAAGATAGTGCTGGTGGGAGTCCTCTGCTGCGGGGACTTCTGGCAAGGTGAAGAGGACGCCATTGTTGTGGGGAATAGGTTTACTGTTGACAAGAAAATACAGGAATATCATAATATGCCACACGTATCTCTATCACTCAAGGACAGATCATTCCATCTACAGACCCAGTAAAGACAAAAATACTCGGTTAAAATACTCTACTCAATTGAATCGATTGGGAACGAAAGTTTTACTATTTTCTAAAGCACCAACTCTCAGACACAGATCCGAAAGACACAATGAAGATCTAATTTTAAGAAATTTGAATGCAAAGAGGCAAATCCATCCGTTTGACTACCATATACCAGCTTAGCAGCTGCATTGAAATCAGACCAGAGACTGTATCTTTACGAATCATGCAGACTAGAAAAAATAGGATTCCAATAACCCAAAAACGAACTACAAAGAAACCTTTGTAGATCTTCCAATATGTGATAGTACCACATTCAGCACAAGGTGGAGTGTAATGTATGTATATAGCAGACATGGGCAAATGCGGCTCTTCGTTGAGTTAAGTGCGGCTCCCAATGTCTCTTATAAAAATATAGATACTTTCTTTCCCCATTATACTTGTATTTTCGTGATTTTCCTTTCTAAATGTTGTAAGTGACAAGATGCGCATGTATAAATGCAACTGTCTCGTAATGGTGTATACGTGTGTGCTGTGATTTCAATGTGTAGGGTGCGCGCGCATCTCCAAACCACACAAACCGTATTCTGCACTATTTTAATATTTTCTTATATGTGTATTTTTTATACTTTATATAGCAATTAAGATTTGTGTAGAATATGTAATCAATTAGAATTAGTGTATTTAATACTACGTGAGAACGCGACTATGGTGTGGCTCTTTATATACCATATACGAAAATCCAGAATGTGGCTCTCGTTGACCTCATGTATGCCCACCCCTGGTATATATGTTAGTGTTCATATATAATCATACATTTTGATAAAGCCTTCCAAAAAAGGTTGTCTTCAAGTTGTTCCTAAAGCTGCACATACCACTCATATATCTAACACTAAGAAGCAGAACATTTCACTCCACAGAACCAGCAACGAGAAAAACCTCTCTTATATAAATACCACGCCCTATTGCATCTATTATGAACAATCAACAAGATGAAATCACGTTCAAAGTTCTGCTCCTAACAGAAGCAAAAAACGAAGATCTCAAACAAGATTTCAGAACGATATACTTGTAGAAATAAAACTTATAAATACAACTCATTGTTTTTTGTTTGATTCTACGAGTAGTTGAAAAAATAAATCAATCAAAAAAGAAAACAGGTTTGAAAACAACAAAAGGCCAAAAGCCTCAATACAAAATATGACAATCTTCCCTCCTCCTTCCTTCCGGCATCCTTCCCCTGCCGGAAGGAAGGTAAACTAATTATGCCACCTTGAAAACTTGCCGTAGCAAATGCCATGGAAAATGCTTTCAAAATAAATCTTACGAGACAATGAAACAATATTTTTGTTTATTATAGAAAATATATTTTTTACTATCTGCAGTAGATAAGAGATATTAAAGTTACAGAAGATAAGAGATAGTAAAGAGTAGATAAGAGATATTAAATATATTAGTAGATAAGAGATATTACAGTTATAAGAGATATTAGTAGATAAGAGATATTAAAGTTACAGTAGATAAGATATATTAAAGTTACAGTAGATAAGAGATAGTAAGTTACAGTAGATAAGAGATAGTAAAGTTAAAAGGAAAAGTATACCAAACGATTGTCAGACCCGCACTCCTCTATGGCTCCGAATGCTGGACGATGTATAACTCTTACTCTAGACAACTAGAAACTGCTGAAATGCGCATGCTAAGATGGTCAGCAGGTGTGTCCCTAAGAGACAAAATAAAAAGCTCACGCATTCGTGGAAGCCTAGGTGTTACTGACATCAACAGCAAGATGGAGGAGAGGCGATTGAGATGGTATGGGCACGTTGGACGCAGAGCATCCGATCACATTGTGAACCAGGCAATCTCCATGGATCTTCCTCGAATAACAACCGGAGGAAGACCAAATAATTCATGGGTGGTGCAAAAAATAACCTGATGCAGAGGCACGGCTTGGGGGACGTAGTCCGGGACAGAAGAGCATACAACCTGAGGACGAGGAGAGCTGACCCCAACAGTCTTCGCAGACAGTGAGTTGGGATGGAGCCAGGGAGAAGAAGTAGATAAGAGATATTGTAGTTTGTTTTATCAAACACTGTTTATTCCACTTTTTGTAACGATATAACTCTACCGCTTACAAGGCTTTCACCTCATCTTCAGGGGAGCACAAACAAGACTTTGTTTACCGTTACAAAAAGTGGAATAAACAGTGTTTGATAAAAACAAATTACAATGTCTTTAAACCTCCACAGCGTTAATGCCTTAACTATAAACAACAGATAAGAGATACCCATGAATGAACAATAATATTGACTGGTTTTATTAATATTTAAGGCATTTACACTGGAAGTCGAAGGAATTTTAATTGATTTATTCAAATTATTTTTTTCCACTTGTGAAAGCGGTTTGAAATACCAGTTTCAAGGTTTTTACCGCATCATCAGTTCAAACGAGACTGAATTATGTCTGGACTGACTCCGATATACTAGACGCATCAAACGGTAATTCGGAATGGGGGTTTATTAATTTATTTATTTAACACTTTTATTGCAAATACAATCTGGCGGGCTTATTGCCAGGCGGTAATCTCTTCCGATAAACCAGACAAAAGTAAATGAAGCAAGTTAAGTTGTCGCATAAATCATTCAAATGACTACCCATCCCCATGAAATCCATAAACATATACGTGAGCACATGCCCACAAACCCCACAAAGACGGACAATCACCCGAATATTATTTTTCATATAAAGTGAGATGTCATCAATCAAAAGGAAAGGAAGGGATGGCGGAGAGGAAAGGAAAAGAAAAATCAGGAATGAAACACGTTATTTTACTGACTAGAAATTAAGAGGGTTTTCAGTCACTTCTTAAAACATGCCAAGGACGGAGCGAGTCTTATATTGGTTTGTAACTGATTCCAGAGTCTCACTGCATGGACAGTAAAGGATGACGTAAAGAAAGTTGAGCGATGAACTGGAAAGGCCAATAAACAATCTCTGTTTGAGCGTAGCGCTAATCCATGATTGCAAAGTCGCTGAAAATTCTCGGCGAGATAAGAAGGGGCGGCGGGACAGTTAAGGATATTATACAATAGAGACAGTATGTGAATTTGGCGTCTATTTCTAACATTTAACCAGTTCAATGCCTTCTAGTATGAAGTTATATGATCGTACTTATATAGGTTGAAAGTGAATCTTAGGCACACATTTTGAAGACGCTGTAATTTGTCCAGCTGTTCCTCTGTAACATCCAAGTAACATACGTCCGCATAGTCCATCGGAATGAGCAGAGATTGTACGAGTAAAATTTTGGTTTTGTTTGGAAGGAATCTATGCAAATTTTTAAGGGAATGAAGGCTGAAGAAGATCCTTCGGCTTTGTGGGTGGATGGAGGGGTTGTGGATGGATGGAAGCAGGAGATGACTTCGGCAAGAAGCGGCGAGACCTTGGGATCAACGTTGATATTTCTGGCCCTCTAATCTGTTATACTAATTTCCGTGATTATTGATATGCAAGAATTTGACATCATCGTTAATATGTGATTTTCTCGGTGACAGCAATTAGATCTGTAAATATGAAACCGTAATTTGCTCATAGATGGCTTTAGTTGTCAATGTAGTGACTGTCAAACCGCGTCATTGGCGTATTTTTCTTGTGTTTACATTTGTCAAAGACTTTTTACTCGCAACAATACAAGTTTAATACAACTATATATGTTTTCATAGCGTTGAAAATGTCTGTTTTTGTGCCTGAAAACTACGATTTGCGGACAGCATTGATTTTCTGTTACCATTTGAAGAAAACTGCTGCAGAATCGCATCTCAAATGCTTGTCGAAGCTTACGGTGAGCATGCTCTTGGTTTTTTTTCCAACTATTCCTATAATTCGTCAATCGTTAGGTTGCACTTGATGGATAATCAGTATGGACATTTGATAGACCTGTTTTAACTCTCATTAAGCCCGTATAAATTGGTTTTGAAGATAATTTTTCCAACTATTCCTATAATTCGTCAATCGTTAGGGTGCTCCGGATGGGAAATCAATATGTACATTTGATAGACCTGTTTAAACTCTCATTAAGCCCGTATAAATTGGTTTTGAAGATAATTTTCCCAACCATTCCTATAATTCGTCAATCGTTAGGGTGCTCCGGATGGGAAATCAGTATGGACATTTGATAGACCTGTTTTAACTCTCCTTAAATCCGTATAAATTGGTTTTGAAGATAATTTTCCCAACTATTTCTACAATTCGTCAATCGTTAGGTTGCACCGGATGGGGAATCAATATGGACATTTGATAGACCTATTTGAACAATCTTTGAAGTTATATAAATTCGTTTTGAAGAATATACTTCTTTAGTTGATTCAGGTGCATTGTCCTCCTAGTTTCTTACGCCACCATTTTAAGTTCAACTTATTCAAATAATCACACGACCATAAATTTAAAAGGTAAAGTTTTCATTTTAAATACAATTCTCCGCATATTTTGCGGGAGAGATTAACATGTGTACATATATTCACGGAGAACTTCAAGTTTTGTTTTCAAACAACATTTAAGTCATACGTTTAATTCTATACATTTATGAAGGAATATACTGAAATTAATCTACTTTTCACCAGTTGCTCACTCGAAGCAAAGCTTGAATTCAGAGATGGCGCCCTCATCGCTCTGCACTCAAGGCTGAGAATATCGTGAGGTTCCCGCCAAAAAAATATTTTTCCTGTTTATGCAGTTTGATAAATGTGTGAACTTAAAAGGCTGATTTGCAGCAATGTGTACTAGTTACACATCACAGGGAAATAAGGATTAACCCTTCCTTCCCTGTGATGTGTAACTAGTACACATTGCTTATAAAAACTTTAATATCTCAATAAATATAATAAATACTGGGTTCAGCTTTTAGGTATTCCTCCGTGATACATTAACGCGTTGAATGAAAAAATAATATTAATAATAATTAGCATTTATCGGCCACATCAGAGATATTTTGTGAAAATCGGGAATAAATTCACCAATACAATCAAACGTGTGCCAGTGTGTGACGTAGGTATATTCATTTAAAAAAAACGCTATGGGTGAGGAATCGACGCTATTCACGTCTCACTCTCACTCTACTTCGGTATATGGGAACGCAAGAATAGATTCTCAGTTCACTTGCTTCAGTAACTCTCGGGCGTTCATTTAAGGTGGTTACTTCGCCCGTTTTGTGAACGTCGGTCGATGTTTTTTTCATGTTTTCAGCAATTAAATTTCATTTATTATCACTTTTGACTTCAAATTTAATTAATTTAAGCGATTGGCTGTGAAAATTATAATTTTTCCGAATTTAAATCGCTCATTTTTATATGTGTATTGAATACACAGCACCAGAACGCGCGGATTTATTTAGCACGCGAAGGGAAAGGTTAATTATTATTTATTGGTTTTTGATTTCAAAAAGGTCATTTGACCGTTGAAATAAAACAAAATAATAAAAAATTGTTTAATAAAAAATTCCCCTATATTCGTTATAACATTTTAATTTTAATACGCAAACAATAAACATTTTTCATCTATACAACATTTTAATTTTAACGCGCCAACGATAAAACATTGTTTATTAAATAAATTTCTTATATCTAACCTCATTAACTTGGCCTTTAAGCGATATGTTGTAAAATATTTTTAATCCGACTTAATATTCTTTGTTATTCGTTTTAAAATAATTAAAAAAGGACAAATGTGTCCGAAATTAAATTGGGAGATGTTTCCACGGTTATTTCAGTGAAATCGGACGTTTTTATTGTTTATTCCCTGCGGGGCGTCCGAGTCAGGGACAGTCGTAGGTCGGATTCCGAAATAGCTGCTAAATGGGTCGCACTTTATCATACCGTAGTTCTTCTACGAGACAACAGAGTATGCAAACAAAGATATTTAACTTTCTCTTCTTATTGTTGTCCGTTATACACATTACACATATTAATAGTGGAATAAACAGTGTTTGATAAAACAAATTACACTGTCTTTAAACCTCCACAAAGTTAATGCCTTAACTATAAATAATATATCTACACTATTTGTTGTTTATGGAACTAAGGGGAAAAGGGTTAGGTTAGGTTAGGAATAAACTGTTTGATAAAATAAATTACAATGTCTTTAAACCTCCACAAAGT